>CAWUFW010016155.1:0-324192 GCA_963921515.1 Calotriton arnoldi | reverse complement strand
ACGATACCCGGCGTAAAAAAATCCGCCAGGCATGGAAGCGGCAAAAATCCGCCCGCACACACCGCCTGAACACCGACCACGCCATTATGAGTACACAAACTGAAAACCGCCATCGGCGGAAAAATCATACAAAATACCGCCCGCCATCGTCCGAGTCGGAGTCAAACCGCCCGCCACGGACGGAAACACGCACGACAACACAAAACCGCCCGCCCACACGGCCGACACACCGCACGTGAAATTACGATCGCACCGCCATGAGCGCGGAAAAACAACAAAAATACCGCCCGCCAGCGCAAACAACGCCGATGAGAATCGACACGGCAGAAGCCATGGCGCCCACGTACCTGCACAGAAACCATCCGCACACAAAACCAATAGCACACAACATGGCCAACAAGTCCACACAGCAAGGCACGCACAAATACACAAGCACAGTACACATCCCGAAAACACCCCCCGGACAAACAAAAAATACAAAGGCCAGAACCCCAGACACAACACACCTGAAAACAACAGACCATGAGGACACACCCACATAGGTGAGTACAAAAGCAGCACTCCCACAGACCACAACCCCTTGCTACATTGCAAACCAGAGAGGAGAGGAGAGGACACAGTGACACAGCAAGGACAGCAGCACACCACAGAAACGCACACATCACAACCACCACCACCACCACCACCAAACACCGGCACCACAAACCCCCTGCACATTACACAACACACACCGCACCAGCACCACAAACACCATGGCACCACAAAGGATGCCCAAGTTCACGCCCATGGAGCTGACGGTCATGGTCGACGAGATCATCAAGGTGTACCCACAAATCTATGGGAACATGGTCCAGCACACACCACTAGCCACCAGAAACAGAATGTGGACCCGGATCGTAGACCAGGTCAATGCAGTCGGGACCCTGCCCAGGAACAGAACCGAGATAAACAAACGTTGGAATGACGTAAAGAGCCTGGTCAAGAAGAAGGAGGGCAAAAACAGAGAGCTGGCTGCCGTCACTGGCGGAGGGAATCCCGCGCTCTTTAAGACCTTCAAAGCGTGGGAGGAGAAGGTGCGAGTCGTAATACATCCGGAGATCCTCGCCGGATTAGCAGGGGGAGTGGAGGCTGGTAAGTACAAACTAATGTATACCAGCACACCGCTATGTACACACATGCGCAACCACCATGCCACAGCTCCCAGGGACAAACACCCCCATGTCCAGCACACAATACACAACACATCACACGCACATGCAACAGACACTACCACACACAGGCCAAACCGAACAACTGTAAGATGCGTGGGGACATGTGTACACTAAGCCAGCCACGTAACCACCAACAGGTCCCCAAATATGCCAGAAGCGCCACAACGAGCACCCACCACACCCATGTGTCCGCCACAGCTGCACCAACTGACAAGTAACAGGTAAGTGGCAGGAACACAAAGTGCAGTGGGTCGGAGGGGGGACAGCTGAAGTACAACACCCACCAGGCCCCCACTCCCACAGACCAGCAAGGTGGAGCACTCCCCACACCCATGTGTCAGGCACAGCTGCACCAACCGACAAGTAACAGGTAAGTGGCAGGAACACAAAGTGCAGTGGGTCGGAGGGGGACAGCTGAAGTACAACACCCACCAGGCCCCCACTCCCACAGACCAGCAAGGTGGAGCACTCCCCACACCCATGTGTCAGGCACAGCTGCACCAACCGACAAGTAACAGGTAAGTGGCAGGAACACAAAGTGCAGTGGGTCGGAGGGGGACAGCTGAAGTACAACACCCACCAGGCCCCCACTCCCACAGACCAGCAAGGTGGAGCACTCCCCACACCCATGTGTCAGGCACAGCTGCACCAACCGACAAGTAACAGGTAAGTGGCAGGAACACAAAGTGCAGTGGGTGGGACGGTGGACAGCCCAAGTACAACACACACCAGGCCCCAGTCCCACAGCACAGCAAGGAGGAGCATCCCCCACACCCCACACCCACGTGTCAGCCACCGCAGTGCACAACGACAGCCGAAAGGCAGACATCACGGTCCACAGCAATCGGTGTCAGTGGGTGTACAGCCACCCCCACGACCCACTACACCCCCCACCCCCACAGACCTGCAACATGGAGCACCCCCGCTAAGAGCCATGTGGCATCCAGTACAGTGCACGCACGAACAACTTGCAGGTGGGAAACTGGACAGGGCTGGATTACTGGAGGCATGAGGACCATAACACCACCAACACATGGGACATGTCACGTAGCACACGAACACGCAGCACCGCCCACCGTCACGAACAAGTGAACAATGTGCACACGGACATGAACAGCAGACTCACACCCCACATGACCCATCACAGACATAGCAACACCCAAGGAGCCACGTCTGCATGCACAAGCCACACTGAATATAGTCCCACACGGCAGCCACTGTGCAACTCATCACACACAACCGAAACACCATTGAAGTCCTGTCCATGTAGCCCCTACTGCCTGTCAACCACACACCCCACAACTACGCCTATGTAAGACAAACAACACTAGACGCAACAGAGCGGAACAACAGAAATGCACACGAACACCACTGAACCCATCAAACACACAGACACACCATGCACATACAACATACCATCCATCCCATCCGTCAGCCCCAGTCTCATGAAAGGCATGTCATCCGCACAGCTGCCACACATACAGCAGTCACGCTAAGACACATGCCCATGACCAACCATGTGCCAGAAGTCAATTAAGCGCACGACACACTGTGAGCAACAACACACAACATGGGCCACACCCCCCCTGAGCACTGCAGTGATGCACATGGCACAGGGCAGCACGCACACCAAGGAGATGGGACAACTGCAATACGTTGGCTGGCACACAACTATCACTCACTCATAACGATGCGTCCAATGCCATGTCCAGTAACCACAACAGACAGCAAATATGCAGGGCATGTCAGGCATGCACACACCTCAGACCATGCACTGTCATGCTGCCACAACACATGTCACGTTCGGCACCCATGGCTCACAGCATGTACCCCAAAAGCATATACCCTCCCAAATGCGAATCTGGGGCATGGCCCCCATGTTGCCATATGCGTTCCTAAGCGTTCCATTTGAACCCCAAAAGCATATTCCATCCCAAATGCGAATCTGGGGCATGGCCCCCATGTTGCCATATGCGTTCCTAAGCGTTCCATTTGAACCCCAAAAGCATATTCCATCCCAAATGCGAATCTGGGGCATGGCCCCCATGTTGCCATATGCGTTCCTAAGCGTTCCATTTGAACTCCAAAAGCAAAGTACAAACCAGACCCAGGATGGGCCAGGAGCCCGCATACACCAGAGTCACAATGAGTAGGGGCAAAGCAACACACCCATCGGCATGGCCAATCCGTCCCATGCCACATGTGCACAGCACACAGTCCCATTGCCTAGCACACACACCTACAGATGCCACAGCCACACACTCGCCTCCGGGAAACCCATGTACGAGATTGCACGAACTGCCAATGTCAGACGACTAATACATACTTCGCCAGGTGCAACACAATAACAAATCTCATTCTCTCCACAGGTGACGAACTGCTGGACGCTGGGGATGGAGACAGCAGCCAGCACAGCCAGCCTACAAGCCCCCAACGAGGACACACGGATCTGGAGGATCTGTCCACCTCTTCGGACACGGACCACCAAGCTGGCCCATCTGGCGTGGCAGGGCCCAGCCGCTCCCCAGGACCCCTCCTACCCACCAACCCATCATCCAGGGATGCTGAACAGTCCCAGTCCCCTGCTGCCACTGTCGTTGCGGCCACACCCACGGTCATTGCGGCCACTACCACTGCCGCAACCGCCACCATCGCCGCACCGACCACCACCGCCTCCACCACCACCACGTCTTCGCTGGCACCAGCCCCAGCGCAGGTGGTGGCCCGGCCGACTGGATCCACCCTGGGAGCCACAGCGAGGACCGTGGTGAGCAATGTGGCTAGTGGGCAGGCCGGTGGCAGCAGGACTGGTAGGAGGAGCAGGGTCAGGGAAACGCCAGCCTCCCCTGGGAGCCATGCCCTGCCTCAAATGGCCAGAGTCCTTGGGGCCTATGAAGAGGCCCAAGGACAATGGGCCAGGTCTGCTACTGACACGCGGGAGGTGCTGGGGGTGCTGAGGTCCATGGACGCCCATATGGGCCAATTCGTGTCCCGTATGGACCAACTCGTGGACCTCATGGGCCAGCTGGTGGTGGCGGTGGGGTCACAGGCAAGGCCAGCAACACCACCTCCGCCACCACCTGCTAGGGCGCAGGCTCGGGCAGCAGTGTCCACTTCCCCTGCGTCCACAGCCAGTGAGCACACCTCACCCACCACCAGCAGGTCGCCACCACACACCCCCTCCCAAACGTGGAAGGGGCCGTCCGAAGAGGAAACAGATCTCCCGGGAGGACTTCGCACGCTCCAGTCGCAAGTGAGGCAGCCAGCCAGCCTTCCGCCAGCCTTCCTTGACCAGCCACTGCATTGACTTGCTCTACGATCCCACTCCACACAGCCATCTGGATGGCATGTGTGTGTTGGACTATGGACATAGAACCAGTGGGTACACCCTGATCATCACGCAGCCATGACCGACAGCTCATTGTCACTGCACGCACCACTTTTGTCATCACCTTACACACAATCACATGTCACAGTTTGTAATAAATGCACCTTTTTCACTAACTGCTGTTTGTGCCCTGTGTCTTTATTGTACGGAATACAACGGCCACCTTGGGCGGAAAGGCACCTGATGCGTGGCATGGAAATGGAATCCGGAGGGCCTGTAGGGACCTAGGGGTGGGAGACAGAACAGGAGCACATTCAATGAGTGTGTCACACACCCATCACACAGTACATGTCAACAACTACAAGCAATGTACACACATCGCACAGAGCAATAGGGCACAATGCCACAGTCACCAACAGTGGCATACTACCCTGGCCATGGAGCGTTGACACACTGCACGCAGTGAACATACGGCCACCCTGACACAGCACACACACACCTGCATAGATACAGACACATCATCCGTCGTACATGGACACTCACCGTCAAGTGAAGTAGCGGGCGATGAGCTGCTGGCGCACATTCCCAGCTTCCTCCTCTCCGCTGTCCACCTCACTCGAGCTGTCCTGGTCTGCGGGCTGGGGCCCTGGTTGATCTCCGTCATCCACAATGAGGGGGATCTGCTTCCGAATGGCCAGATTGTGCAGCATGCAGCACGCCACCACTATCTGGCACACCTTCTGTGGGGAGTACGCCAGTGCACCCCCGGTGCGGTCCAGGCACCTGAACCTGGACTTGAGGAGGCCAAAGGTACGCTCGACCACACGTCTGGTCCTCCCATGTGCCTCATTGTATCGATCGTCTGCTGGGGTGCGAGGATTCCTCAATGGACTGAGCAGCCATGCCCCATTCGGATACGCAGAGTCACCTGGGTGTGAGGGACACAGAGAACCGTTGCTATTCCAACTGGACAGGGGACAGCATCGCACAACCAGCACGCTACACCACTCCACATACTCACCGACAATACAGCCACGATCCTGTTGCAGATTGGCCATCAGTCGTGGCAAGATGCTGTTGCGCATTATGTGTGCGTCATGGGCCGAGCCTGGAAACTTTGCACACACGTGGGTGATCACCATGTCCGCAAGGCACACCACTTGCACATTCAGGGAGTGCGTGTGCTTCCTGTTGCGGTACAGGTGCTCAGTGGCCTGTGGTGGAACAAGGCCAACATGAGTGCAGTCAATGGCTCCCACGACGTGTGGGATTCTGCCAAGGGCATAGAATGCACCCTTCACTGCCGCCAATTCACGAGCCCTGGGGAATCTGATGTACCTGTTCCGGTACAGCATCATGGCTGCCAGTACATCCCTCAGCACCTTGCTGAACATGGGCTGGGACATCCCTCCTCCACTGCCCACTGTGTGCTGGAATGACCCAGTGGCGAAGAAATGCATGGCGGCCATCACCTTAGCCGTGGGG
Organism: Calotriton arnoldi; assembly: GCA_963921515.1. Classification (NCBI taxonomy): domain Eukaryota; kingdom Metazoa; phylum Chordata; class Amphibia; order Caudata; family Salamandridae; genus Calotriton; species Calotriton arnoldi. Next base: position 318,168 of record CAWUFW010016155.1, on the reverse strand, counting down.
GTGACAGCAGTCGGATACACCCTGCGGGGACGGAGATGGGGCTCTAACATGGCACACAGTCGATGCAGAGTTGGCCTGTCCAGCCGAAACTTCCTGATTACCTCTGTATCGTCCATGTCCGCCAGCAATTGGTATGGGCGGTCAATGTTCGGTCTCCGCCTGGGTTAAATGGCAGAGGACACATGTCAAAGCAACACGGCACATAGCAATTTCGCATACACATCACTGACATGACTGAGCAAGCACATGGGCCACAGCCCAGCTGTCAAGCTGGGACGGCACGGCCACAATACACTTACACAGGTCTCCCAACAATGGCAATGGCAAGTGAGACATACCACTGCCATGTGCATGCACATGGGGATCTAGGCCCCAATGACTTGCGGGGCGTGCTGATGGGGACTGACTGCATATTCGTCAAGCGGCAACGCCACGGCAACATGAGTGTCTGCTGAGCATGGTACTGCTTCCGAGGCTGGATGAGTATGGCACACGACGACGACGATGTGGGCACGGGCTGAGCGGCCAATACAAGTGGGACCTGTGGCACGAGGGGATATGAGACAGTAGTAGGTGTCAGCACTGCACCCTATGTACAGCACTGTACGGATCACAGCTCCCGAAACATTGACTGGTGTCCACATTGACAGCCCCATGCCAAGACGGCTGTGTGCTTGCAGTCACACGTCACAGGTGAGAGGTTACATTGCACGTGCCAGGTGGCAGTCGTACATAGTGGGAGCTGGCATGTGTGTGCATGTGTCTCCTGTTCAGGATCCACCAGATGGGCGCTGACTCTGTACTGACCATTGGACACAGCATGTTCCGTGGAAGGCTTGTGTGTGTGGGATGGTGGCACTGGATGTGCCTCCGTTGGGTGGGGGGCCATGCACAGGGCGGGTACGTCGATGATTGCGCATTGTTGGTCACGGTGGGTGCACCAGCTAAGATGTGTTGCCCTGTGTTCAATTCCTATGTCCGCATGATGATGGACTGTGGATGTGGGCAGACTACACATTGGTCGATGTGCTGTCTATATGCATGTGCCTTCACACCAGGCACAGCTGCCCCTGCACATGTGACCCCTGCTGGACTCGCTGCTGGGTCTGTGGAGCTGATGCACCTTCTGCGCGTGGGGCGGACAGCTCTCCTCACTTCCCTCATTGCGCATGTCATGTCTTTGCCGCAGGTGACATGGATCATGGAGGGCCCACATGTACGCGTGGGTAGGCTACACATGATTGTTCACTGGTCGCCACCCCCAGTCAGTGTTTCGAATGGGAAGGTTGTCGTGCTGGTGGTATGTTCGATGTGGCGGATGGGCGGGCCTAGGTGCGGGCTTACATTCCGGACATGGGGGGTAGTTGGATTGGCGACTAGTTGCAGTACACACGGGACACGTCTCTTCCTTTCCACATCTGGGTCATCCCTTGTACTAACTGACAGTGATACAGTCATCTTCGCCCCAGCCCTCATGTCCTCCCCTCGCCCCCCAATATGCATGCTCACCTGCGAGGCTAGCGCTTGCACAGGCAGCCCCAAGCTCGCACCAGAGAGGGCAAGGAGTGTATGTGTGGGTCCAGTTGCACGAGTGGGCTGTCTCAGGGTATGATGTGTGGCGGGACGCCGTCCACCTGCGTGGTGCCCCAAATGGAGACCCGGCCTGCATGGACTATGCATCACAGTCTTCGCCTTCCGGATCCGCCACCTGCGACACCCAGTGGCTGTGGCTGCCCTTGCGGCCATGCCGCGTCCGTCTGTGGCTGATGGCCCACACATTCACTCTTTGGCCTCTCTGGGGAGGGCTCAGGGGTGGTGGCGCACGCGCTTGCACTTAGTCGCAATGGCATGTGGCGTGGTTGGTATGATGGGCAATGGATGGGATGGTGCGAGCCACCTCCCGTGACGTCAGTGCTGCTCGTGCTGTGGTGCGTCCCCCCTACACTTCCATTTGACTTTTTGCCATGCTGGACGTTGAGGTTCTATTGCCTGCGTGATATGACCAGGAGGAGCGCGAGGAGACCTCTCACACACCATGCTCCACTGCCATCCCGTGCCCTGTATCGCCTGTGCGGATTGACTATGTTGGGGTTACACCTGGTCGACTGGGGCTGTGTGTGCCTTGTCAAGGGGCATGGCGGGCGCACAACAGGATCCAGCTTGTCCACAGAGGGTGGGCTGAGGTGCGCCTGGTACCGCTTTGTACGTGTGCCCGGCTGCTGTGCACACACGTGTTCACTCCCCCCGACAGGTGTCCTCTCACAATGCCCAGGGAAGCGGTGGTGTACTGTTCATGAGCCCTCCCAACACGGCGTGCTCCAACTTGGCATGTGCGCATCTACCCGTCGCACCCACCCACCTGAGCACTGCGTCCATACGACTTCACACGACACATGTGTGTCTTCCACAGTAGTGCTACTCATTTGCGTTGACATCCAATACCAGTGGACTACATGGTCATGTCACGACTGCCGTGTACTTCACATACTCTCATCCTCTCTCATTCGTACTTGTGAAATGAGTCAGCGGAGACAGTTCTGGTTTCAAACATTATATTGAGTCTTCTGTCCTCTGTGATGCAGTATAGTGGACACTACTGGCAGCGGAATACATGTTGAGGATATACTGAGCATGATTACAAATGGGATAGGGTGTGGGGTTACATCTGCTTGGCCAAGGCTGTGCTAATGTACATTTACGTATAGCTGCGGAGCTGCGGACTTTGACACAGACGGTATACATGTAGCCTACCAGACCGCTCGGCATCATGGGCACAGTCCATCTCAGTTCCATGTGACAGGTTTGCTGCGGTTGTTCCTCATGCACGCGTGCATGTGAGATGACATCAGGGCATGTGCTTGCGTGCATGCAGCGGCGTGCCACTTGTTGTTGCACTGTGGTGGTTACTGGACATGTCACAGTCACTGGGGTCGTGTTGTTGTTGTATGCACTTGTCGTCCATGCAAAGGTCCTGGTATGGGATTCCCGGGGCGGGGGTGGGAGGGGTGCAGCACCCACAGACTCCAGGCGACCTATTCATGTCCACTGAGCGGTGTGTGTGTCCATGGGCGCTGGATCCATGTCGTGTCCTGGTTGTTCGTGCAGTTCCGTCCATGTGGGTGCGATGCACAGAGCCCATGCCACTGCCTCCCACGATGCATGCGGTGTTCCTGGATGTGATGGGGAACAGTGTGCATGTCCCGGTCATATCCGATGTCATGGCGATGTCGTTGATGGTGTGGTTACAGTTGCCGGTCGTTTGGTATGGCTGTTGTGGTGGTGACTGGCCAGTCCGTGCGGAAGCTGAGCATGGGTGCGGGGTTGGACTTCATAGGTCACTCGGGGAACCTGCGTTGTGGTCCGACGTATTTACAGGTTGTCAGGTATGCGATGCCGTCCAGCAGGGCTTCCATGTCATTGGTGGTGTACATGTTTGCCAGCCAATGAAGCGGATGGTGGCTGTCAAGGTGTTGTTCGTAGGTTGTCCCTTGGAGGACCATGATGGGGCATGCTGGGTGACATTCGATGTAGCTGTTCTCGATGATCCGTCGTGTGGAGGCACAGTGGTTCCATTTCAGTGCGCGTGCGATGTTGGCCACATACGCCATGCCCCCATAGGCAGAGCAGGCCCTGTCGTGTGCGTCCAGAGGGAGGAGTAGTGGTAGCAGGTCCGCCTTCAGACATGCCGGGTTGGAGAGGCATATCTCGACGGGATGCTGGTAGGGACACCTCCGACAGTAGAAGACGGGCATGACGCAGCTGAACAATGTGATGCGGTAAGTCAGTCGGTAACTTACGTTCAGCAGGGACAGGAGATCGCATCCCAATGTATGTATCGTGCTGGTTTGGTACAGCTTGAGCTCTTCGGCGTAGTTGGGTAGGTGTGTTGCGGTTGCCATTTCGCAGCGGTTCGTAGAGGTGGCGTGCTCCGGCTGTGTGTGCAGTCTGCAATGTGCACGCTCCGGGGTTGCTGTGAGCTCTGTGTAGTCGTGGGGAGACAGGACTTGTGTTCTGTTGGCTTGTTTGGAGGACACGGGCCCTCTTCCCACATGCTTCTCAGACAGTTCAAGGTCGGTGCTGTGTGACTCCTTCCAATTAACTTGCATGTGGCCGACATGGGGGAGTGTTTTCTTCTTTCCTCCCCGTCCGTTGTGTGCTTCTGTGATATGCGCTATCTGCCGTGTGGTCGGTCTCCTCGGCATGCCTGTGTTGGTCTATTCTTGGACAATGGCTGTATTCACCGGCTTCTGTCGTAGGGCTGTGGTTTCGGTGTTGGAATGGAAGGTCATTCAGTGCTGTCTGCTCTCCCTTGTGTGGGCGGCAGGCTGCCTTTCCGCTCTGCGTTGGGCCTTGTGTGTGGATGTAATTCTTGGGCCACCTGTTGTCGGTCCCCGGGCTCTTTGGTGTTCCGTTTCATGTGTCTTGTTCATATGTGCAGGGTGGTATGGGTTTTTCAGTGTGGTACTGGCGTTCCTCTTCCCGAAGGGGCCCTGCTTCTCCTAGTTGGTGTTGCCGCCGCTGTGTGCTTCGCCATGTTTGTTACACTGGGGTGTGTCCTGCTGTTGCGTGACTTCACTGACATGTGTGCGTCGTTTGTGTGGCGTTGGGTGTTGTCCGTGAATTGGGCGTTGGGGACATGTCTGTGGCCGGCCTGTCACGTGTCATGTGCGTTCGGGGTGGGGCTGGTGTGTGTGCTGCTTGGTTGTGTCCCTGTGTCTGTGTGCGACGCATGCATGGCGCTGCGGTTGGCCTCTGCGTTGTGCGCATGTGTGGCGGCGTCATCGGCGCTTTGGGGCCGTGACGGGGTGGTTGGTTCCTAGTCCCAGGTGGTGTGTACACATGTGTTCCGCGATGTTAGGATTTGGCCTGTGTGTCATATGTGGATGCAATGGTGGATGTGTAGTGTGCACGCGCTGGTGGGGGGTTGTCCGCTTTATCCGCCCTTGCACTGTGTGCGCTGTTTGCGTGCACTTGTTGTGTGTGTGCCTACCTGCGTCTCCGCGGTACGTTGCGTCCTTGGTGGTGCATCAGCAGAAGCATGGGAAGGGCCTGCAGTGCTGGATTCATGCCCGGGGTGCCGCTTCTTCGTTGTCCGTGCTCTGCGTCCGTGTTTCCGCCTCTCTTTCACGTGCGGTGTCTCTTTGCCGTGGGAGCCGTTTGTTTGCGGCATCGTAATTTATGCGCCGGGCGGGACGTGTTTCGTCGGACGGTGTGTGTCAGTTGTACTGCGCCGCTACGTGTGCGGGCGCACTTTGATGGCGGACGGTGTTGCTGGCTTGCCGGCGGTGTTTGGCCTGCTTTTCGCATCGTAATTGGGCGGGCGTGTGGACTGCTGCGTGCTGGCGGTAACTGGTGGTTTTTGCATCCGCCAGCACGGCGGTAGTGCTTCCGCCCGCCATCGTAATGGGCCCCTAAGTAATTAATTAAGAAAAATTGAGTATTGATAATTAATTTTCTTGCTAATTAATTATTAATTGGTTATTAATTTTTTACCAAATATTATTTATTGGTATTGGTATATTTTTTTGTTAATTAATTATTAATTTGTTATTAATTTTTTATTAAATATCATTTATTGGTATTGATAATTAATTTCTTGGTTAATTAATTATTAATTGGTTATTACTTTTTATTAAATATTATTTATTGGTATTGGCAATTAATATTTGCTAATTAATTAATTGGTTATTAATTTGTATTACATATTATTTGTTATTGACAATTTTTTTATTTAATTATTAATTGCAAATTAATTTTTATTAATTGATTAATTGAAAATTAATTTAATTGTGTGAAATTTTATGTGGAGTGTGTTGTGTGTTTATTGGGGAATAGGGTGGGAAGTATTTAATATTATTAAAGTAATTATTATTTTTGATATATTTGTAGTTTATTTATTCCTAAATTTATTAATAAATCATTATTTAATTACAATATTTATTTCATTTATAAGTATGTTATTTTTAACATCTACGTTGTCCAACGCTTTCCCTACTGTTGCACTCTCTGGAGTGGGAATAGTAATTTTTACCCCTACGCGATCCAACGCTTTCCCTACTGTTGCGCTCACTGGAGTGGGAATAGTAATTTTTACCACTACGCTATCCAACGCTTTCCCTACTGTTGCGCTCTCTGGAGTGGGAATAGTAATTTTACCCCTACGCTATCCAGCGCTTTCCTACTGTTGCACTCTCTGGAGTGGGAATAGTAATTTTACCCCTCCGCTATCCAGCGCTTTCCCTACTGTTGCATTCACTGGAGTGGGAATAGTAATTATTTACCCCTACGCTATCCAGCGCTTTCACCTACTGTTGCACTCTCTGGAGTGGGAATAGTAATTTTACCCCTACGCTATCCAACCCTTTCCCTACTGTTGCACTCACTGGAGTGGGAATAGTCATTTTAACCCCTACGCTATCCAGCGCTTTCCCTACTGTTGCACTCACTGGAGTGGGAATAGTAATTTTTACCCTTACGCTATCCAGCGCTTTCCCTACTGTTGCACTCTCTGGAGTGGGAATAGTAATTTTTACCCCTACGCTATTCAGCGCTTTCCCTACTGTTGCACTCACTGGAGTGGGAATAGTAATTTTTACCCCTAAGCTATCCAGCGCTTTACCTACTGTTGCACTCTCTGGAGTGGGAATAGTAATGTTTACCCTTACGCTATCCAACGCTTTCCCTACTGTTGCACTCACTGGAGTGGGAATAGTAATTTTTACCCCTACGCTATCCAGCGCTTTCCCTACTGTTGCACTCTCTGGAGTGGGAATAGTAATTTTTACCCCTACCCTATCCAACGCTTTCCCTACTGTTGCACTATGTGGACTAAGTATATATATTAATTTATATGTATATGTTTAATTTATTTTAACATTGAATGTATTAGTTATTATTTTTAAATATCTTTTAATATTTTTTTAAATCTATATTTCTTTTTAATTATTAAAACATTTAAAAAACGATATTTTTAAGTTTGATATTTTTGACAACTATATATTTTTTTCGATATTTTTGTACTTACCTTTATGTAGATTGGACTTCGATATTTTTGACTTCTATATTTCTGTGTCGATATTTTTGCAGGTCGATTTTCTGTCCGTCGATATTCTGTCAGACATTCGAGCCAGGACTCAGTGAGGAAGAGGATGTCTGGTGAGTGGGTGTCGATGGGGTCCCAGATCTCAGTGGTGTGTTTGCAGAGGGATCTGGTGCTGAAAGCATGCAGGTGATACGGGCTGAGGTGTGTGTGGAGGCTGGCCTGGGGGATGCTACAGGAGAAGCAGCAGTGAGTGCAGGAGAAAGGGCCTACCGTAGATGTGGCGCATTGGTAGTGGTGGTGCGGGTGTTTGGTGTTGAGATCTATCAGGTCAGTTGGGTTGTAGCAGTGGCGGTGGGATGGACCAGGGTTTGTGGCGATGGGTGCAGTCCAGGTGCAGACAGGTGAAGAGGAGCTTGCCTTTGGCATGCCTTTGGCTCACCAGGGGCATTTGCCTGCCGTTAAGTAGGTTCTAGGAGTGGAGGAGCGCGGTGGGGGCTAGGGAGGGGTGGGAAAGCAGCAGGAGAAGGCACATGGGAGAAAGCACAGGGAAGAAGCAGGTAAGAGAGGGAGAGGAGTGAAAAGTGCAGGAGGCGGAAAGGGGAGCACAATGACTGGGCCGAGCAAGACGGGCAGAGAGGCAAAAATGAGTAAAAAAACAAAAAAGCAAACCAGGCAGAGAGGCTAAAACGAGTACAAAAGACAAAAAGGCAAAACGGACACAGTGGCAAAAAAGAGAACAAAAGACAAAAAGGAGAACGGGCACAGAAGCAAAAACGAATGTAAAAGACAGAAAAGGTGAACGGGGAGAGAGAAAAATGAGTACAAAGCACAAAGAGCTTAGGCAGAGCAGCAAAAGAGGACACTCAGACAACGAGCACAGAAGGCTAAGCACAAGGACAGACAGGTATGAAGGAAGAGTGCAGAGAGGCGGAGCCTCAGGCAAGACTGCTGCGTCCAAAAGGGCCTTAGACCAGTCAGTGGACCAGTCCAAGGATAGGTGGGAGCTGGGACCTAGGCACCTGCTCAATGGGGTTGTGCAGCGGCCACCATTAAAGTAAGGTTCTAGAAGGAGAGGAGCGCGGTTGGGTTGAGCTAGGGAAGGTCAGAAAAGCAGCAGGAGAAGACAGGGAGAGAAGGTATGCGGAAGCAGGTACGTGGGAGAAGCAGGTAAGGAGAGGGGGAGGAGGGAGGCAGGAAGAGCGCAGGGTTAATAGGGGGGCACAGAGACTGAGCAGAGCGAAACGAGTGCAAAAGACAGAAAGGCAAAATGGGCAGAGATGCAAACATTAATACAAAAGACAATAAGGTGAAATGAGCAAAGAGATAAAAACGAGTACAAAAGACAAAAAGGCAAAACTGGCACAGAGGCAAAAACAAGTACAAAAGGCTAAGAGTAGAATGAGCACAGAGACAAAAACAAATACAAAAGACAGAAAAGCAGAACGGGCAGAGAGACAAAAACTAGTGTAAAGGATGAAAGGACAAGACAGAGCAGCAAAAGAGGACACTCATGACAACGGGCATAGAAGGCTAAACACAGGATCAGACAGGCACGAAGGAAAGGTGCAGAGAGGCGGGGCCTCAGGCAAGACGACTGGGTCCGGAAGAGCCTTAGACTGGTCATAGGACAAGTCCAAGGTAAGAGGGAGCTGGGGCCTACAACCAAGAGGCCTACCACTACCAAGAGGCACAAGTAGTTTATTCCTGTGAAAGTGCTGCATCAACTCTTGGCACAATTCTGTCAACACATTTTCCATCTGAGTGATATTTGTATTTTGGACATGTTCTAAAAAGAAATTGTCATGGACCCTTAAAGATCTCATCCATTATGATCATCATTTTTGCGTTGGATCATGTTAACTTTTGTATCTGAAATTAAACAATTACCTTTCTCACTTATCACACTTTACTTGTGATATGTCATAATGGCAATGATATTTTTGTTTGTCACTACATTTAAATTGATTGTTGTACTCTTCTGTGGTGGATTGGTCAAGTGATTTTATGAATTAAATTAGATCATATATAGAACAAATTTCTAATATAATCCACATATGTCATTTTGATTTATCCATAGTTTAATACTCATATTTGTTAAATTGTTTACAGCTCAACTCAAAAAATGAAGCACACCTTTATGTTCAACACAAATGTAAAAGGTGGCATTAAATTTCACAAAAACATCCAATTATGTTCTTCATGTGTTACAATATAGGCAGTTTACACATTTTATATGCATACCATTAACAGTGCATAAACCATGTATATAGTCACACAGGAGTATTAGCCATTCCTAGTAACACACGTTGCAGTGATGCCTCCCATTCAATAACTCACCAATTACTCTTTTGTGCTGCTGAAGATGACAGTGTATGTTGACCTACAGGGAAAAAAACTTGTGTAAAATCAACCTGTGAAATTAAGATAGTATTTTAGTATACTCAAAATATCTGAACCACAATATATCAACTTAAAAAACACAATCTTCTCATGCTGCTATAAGCACGCTGACAGAATCATATTCCATTATTTCTATTTTGCCATGTATTGAGAACATTAGTACACTTCACTATTTTAAACCATCTCATGTGAACAAATTAATTTTAATAATCAAGCAAAGACTGCACGAACTGCCCCATCAGAGCAAGTTTGTTACATTAACATTCATGTCCATTAACTGATATTTACCCTCATGAGAAGAAGTTGATGAGATGTCATAAGTCATTCCCTTCCTCCTCCTCACTGTCATCTTCATATGGCAAATCTTCAACATCACCCTGGGCCTCCTCATTGTAGTCATCATCTGGGATGAATGGAATGTTGAGCCGCAGCGCAATGTTGTGCAGCATACAAGAGAGCATTGTAATCTTGCACACTTTCTCAAGTGAGTTTAGGAGTGCTCTACCAGATTTATCTAGACAACGAAACCTAGATTTCAGGAGCCCAAAAGCCCGCTCCACAGGTCTGCACATTCTACCATGTGCTATATTGAAGCAGACTTCCCCTGATCGTGAATTTCTCAGTTGTGGCAACAACCAAGGTCTATTAGGATATGCTAAGTCGCCCATAAAACATAAAATATGAACATCATTTAAGCTTTTAAAAAGTTAGATTGCAAGGTTGACAACAAGATTATTGGATTCTCACATACATTCACAGAGAGCACTTATCAACAAGCCAGGCCCTCACATTTCCATGTTGTGCCATTTCCTGTTGTATGCTGCTACTGCGCAGCACAAAAGGATCATGGGTGGATCCGGTCGCCAATAGGGAGGTATAGTTAGGTGAACTGTTCCATAGGAAAAGCGTTTTATGTGTTGCTAATAACGTTTGGTATAAATCTGCTTTTTGTGTGGTATAAATCTGTTCAGTAGTTTTTGAGCAATTAAGGGTCAGAAATAATTGTATATCTGGACGGTTGGGTCCGCGAGAGGCTCAAGAGACTGTCGTGGGAGCACCAATTTAAAAATGCAGCATTCTGATTGATCCAGGGAGCGTTATTTTCTTTGGGCCATCTTGATCCATGGGAGTCAGACTCCCACATGAGCGAGTGCTCTGATTGGCTGCCAGCAACGTCAGCAAAATGTTACTGACAGTCATTACAGGACTCGGGGACTTAGTCCCCTGACCTGAAGTAAAAAATAATACAAGGGGGCAGGCTAGGGATATAATGACACCAAAGGCTCCGTTGGGGGAACCCAGGGGGACTGCCCCCTACTGCCAAAAACAAAAATAAATCAGCAAAAAATGCTGCAATTCTGCGGGACTCCTACAGAATAAAAAAAATAACCCAAAATGGTGGCCAGGCCGCATTCATTAGGTTTATGCCCCGGGTAGCCCACCCCGGGGCTACATTCATATAGGGGCAGGGTGCTGCATGCCCCCCCTCCCCAAGTCATTAAAGGCCCTAATGGGAGCCCACTCTGGGGCCAAAATGTCCATGTTAGGGGAAGGGGGCTGCGCTACCCCCCTCCCTGAGCCTCCGTCGGCCCCAGGGAGCCCACCCGTGCGGTCAAAATCAGATTTTATGTGGGGAGAGGGTCTGTGTGGCCCCACCCATGGTACAAAATTATTTCAAATGGGGAGGGGAGCCACGGGGAGGGGGACAACTGGACCCCAGTCCCGAGCCATTAAAGGCCCCAGGGAGCCAACCCCTGGAGCCAATTACTATTAATCTATTAATGGTCCCAGGGACCTCATTCCCCAGGGCAGGCTTAAAAACTATGTCCCAGGGAGCCCACCACTGGGACATAGTGGTTTGCCTGCCCACACCAGCGCGGGCAGGAAAACCTGTGTCTGCTCTCGCTTGACGGAAGCGGGAGCTTGGGAGTCTGTTCCAAGTGGGCCGGAGCTTTGAAAATGCTCACACCTGCTGTGAGCAGACCTTTGATCTGTTTCCCTGCCCACACTGAAGCAGGCAGGGAAACAGATCAAAATATTGCTCCCGCCTGAAAGGAGCAGCATTAATAGCTTCTCCCTCTGGGTGGGAGCAATGCTGGTTCCTGCTGCATGTGGGGAGCCATCTGGAATCGAAGGGACCTTGGGGCTCCTCCTGTGGCCCCAAAAAGTATATGGTGGGTGCCCTGGGTGGGCACCAGGACACTCACCTTTAGAAAATGCAGGCCGCAGGGGATGGGGTCCCCAGGGCCAATAGCGGCTTGAGGAGGGGGCGTGTACGGCCCCCTCCCATAGTTTTGAGAAATGGCCCTGAGGATGGGGTCCCTAGGGCCTAACAAGGCTTGGGGAGTGGAGCTGCATGGCCCCTCCTCTTTATGTAAATAAGGGGTCTTTAGGGATGGGATCCTGCTAAACATGCCTCTGGGAGGGGGGGCCGCATGGCCCCCTCCCATTTATTTTTATTAATTGCCCTGGGGAATGGGGTTCCCAGGGCCTAACAAGGATTGGCGAGGGGGAACCACATGGCCCCCCTCCCCTTTAGTGAAATGAATGGCCCTCCATTAAAAAAAATTAAGGTCATTCGATAAGGGGTCCCCAGGGCCTAATGAAGCTTGGGGAGAAGGGCCATGTGGTCCCCTCCCCTTTAAAATATATATGGCCCTGAGAAATTGGGTCCTCTAGGGCCATATTAGGTTCAGGGAGAGGGGCCATGTGGCCCCGTCCCTTTTAAAAAAAAGGCCCTTGGGGATGGGGTTCCGAGGGCCCTGTGGCCAACCCCTACCGCCCATGGCCAAAGAGCGTGTCCAGTGAGGAATGGCTGTCTTTGGGGGGGTTGGCCATAGGGCCTGGATGCAGGCCAGGCCTTGTGGTCAACCCCCCACCGGGCACTGCCAAAGGCCATGCACAGTGTCGGATTGGATGCATTTGGGGGGATTGTTTTCCTCCTCCATATATAGTGTGACATGGTACTTCTGTTTTTCAGAGCTTTCCCTAAATCTCCTAACAAAAGGACAAAATAACCAAATATTTTAAAGTTACATACTGATCAATTATTAATATTAATGATACATCACGGGGCTTGGCCAGAGAGGCCATCATGGTGGACGTCTTTTAACATCGCGCTGGACATCATCCCGAAGATCTGAGCAGTATCTGTCCTAAAAGGGGATCAATGGCCTACCTGGTAATGAATGAGGGCTGTGCTGTGTCCTGAGCCCAGTGCCGGACGATTCCATGCTGTGAGTCCGGTGAGCCCTGCGCGCGACCAGAGGCATCCCAGAAGCGTGGAGGTGGGAGGGTTTGGAGCTGCGGCCTGATCCGCGGGCTGACCAGAGTCGACGAAGAGGTGTTCGTGCCCCTGGCTGACTCTGCCACGTGACTGCCCTTTTTCGCGGAGTGGGTAAGGGCTGGGGAACACAGGCAAAGAGCTCCGTTGCAGGGGCCCACCTGATCCCGATGAGGCCACGCCTTCGGGTGGAGGAACGCCCGAATGAGGAGCTGTTGGCGACAGCGGCCTGGTTTCCCATCCTTCGGGGCCCCCTCTCCTGCGAGGTTGGAGTTTCGGAGGGGGCCCAGTGACAAGTGGCTCGACGTCCCCCGAGGTGTGCGCCTGCTGCGGTGGACAGATAGCAGCTGAGACGGCCTGTTGAGTGAGCTCCGCCTTCTCTCAGCCCTTCTGTAAGGCGGACGGGTGTGCCGATCTGGGCCAGCCCTGAGCCTGGTCTGGACTCGCTGGGGTCGGTCGGGCCTGTGATTAAGACACCCCCGGGGGCACGAGACTTGAGCGGGGGAGGGGCCCGACTGCGAAGGACAGGCCCTTGCCCGAGGACTTGGCTGATCACCCTACGCACAGACACGGGGAACCCTGCAGCGGCTGATCTCGGGAATTGAGACTGCCTGCTGAGAGCCATCTGAAGGAGATGGTGGGCCCTGGGAGGCCTGGAAGTTGGAGTTGTTGGGGGGCAGCACCGCGGAGGACTTAGCTGAAGCTGGGAGAGTGGGGACCTGGTGGGGCTCTCTTCCCCCCTGCTCCTACCCACATCTGCCCCTGCTGTCTGCCGAAAGGAGGCACCCTGGACCCTGCTGGGACGCACCCTGTTGAGCCTGCTTCCGTGCTACGCTGAGGTCTCCGGGAGCCCCTGCTGGATTTGGGGGCAAGTTGAGACGATGAGATCACTGGGGGCGCGCGGTGGCGGAGTGGTCGACCCCGTGGTGTGCTCCTGGGCGGCTCTGGGGGAGTGTCTGTTGGGCCGCCCCCGTCCTGAGCAGTGGAGGTCCCGATACCGGCGTGACCATCGGGGACCTCTCTGGGGAGGCCCTCTACTGACTTAAGCCACCCGAGGCCTAGCTCCAGCCTCCCGGTCAGGCAGGGTGTTTGCTGCCCACACGCTCTCGCCAGTAGGTTGTACAGCGAAACCTGGGTTACTAATAGTGTGGGAGTGACCGCGCCGGCCCGGTTCGCCTCTAAGGTGCTGCTATAGGGAAGGACAGGCTGGCCCGTTTGGGAACTGCAGAGACTCAGACCAAGATGGAACAGTATACCGCCGGCCCGGCTCTGATCTCAACGGACCGCCCCGCCGGGGAGGGGTCTTCTCACCCAGATCTTGCCACGATACTCCAGGCCATCCATACTTGACAATCAGCGGTGGAGACTAAAATAGGAGAGGTGCGGATGGATGTGGTCCTGCTGCGTCAGGATCTCCGGAATGCCACCACTAGATTGACCGAGGTGGAAACACGGCTCTCATCAGCTGAGGATGACATTTCCACCCTACAAAAACAGGTCTCTGGCCTGCTCGCCAAAACGGCAGACCTCCACAGGAGGGCAGAAGATGCCGAAAACTGCTCCCGAAGAAACGGCATTCGCTTAATAGGCGTCCTGAAATGGGCGGAGGGGGACAACCAAAGGCAGGCGGCGGATTGTTTAGAGACTTGGATGAAATCGTGGATGCCAGCTGAACACCTGTCCTCCTGGTTCGCCATTGAAAGGGTGCACAAGGCGCTGATCCCTCGACCACCTCCAGGAGCACCACCCCGCCCTAGCATCGCCCGCGTTCTCCCTTTATGGGACAGGGACGCCGTCCTCCAGGAAGCACAGGGACAAGCAGATCTCTGTTTTGACGGCACCAAGGTCCTTCTCTTCCCGGATTACACAAGGGAGGTCCAACAAAGGCGTCACATGTATATGGAGGTCAAGCAGAAGTTGAGGGCGATGGGAGTCCAGTACCACCTTCTTTTTCCGGTGTGTCTATGGGTCAAATATCTGGGCAAATCCCTCTTCTTCGAGATGCCCTAGGCAGCGTGGCAGTGGCTCACGGAGGAGCGGCCGCTCCGGGGAACCACTATCTCTCCATCTCAGGGGCAGGGAGTGCAGAGGTCGCAGGACATACAGATTCAACCCAGGCCACATAAAATGCGCAACAGATCAAGAAGGGGGCAGAGGAGGGGTCGATCATTGTCCCCGCAGGGATCCCCTTGGGAGGTGCCCCCACTGCCCTCCGGGAGACTACCCAGCCCTCTTCTGAGGAATGGAGGGTTGAGTACTGCAATGGAGGAACAAAGCCCCCGTATGACGGGCTCACCGGCCCCTCACTCAGACTCTGATTTGTCCCGCAGCCCCAGGATTGTTTGAATAGCAGTTGATCTTCTCACCTCCTGGGCAAATGTACT
The DNA here is from genome assembly GCA_963921515.1 of Calotriton arnoldi. NCBI lineage: Eukaryota > Metazoa > Chordata > Amphibia > Caudata > Salamandridae > Calotriton > Calotriton arnoldi. Next base: position 303,059 of record CAWUFW010016155.1, on the reverse strand, counting down.
GGGCTTGGGTCTAGGAGGTCATCTACATTGACTCTGGGGAGGTTGGCTAGTGATCACCCAGGGGGTTCGGAGCACTTCTGATCTAACCCTGGGGATCTCCCCTTCTCTTGACACGGAATTTGGGGATGTCCATATAGTCGTTAAGACGCATAGAATGTTTTCGAATATGCTGGTTGCTCCTGTTCTCACTGTTGGTAGGGCGACAGATGCTTCTGGGGTAGAAGTATGAGGAGGGGTGGGAGTTGGTGGGAAGGGATTTTTTTGCCAACTGTTGTTTAACGTTATGTCTAACATTTCTTTCTTTCAGCTCATGTTGGAGGGCGCACCCACACTGTACCACACTGCACAACCCAGGGATGACTCCATTTCATTATGTATACTAATCGATAAAGGGTTCTGGCCCCTAATCAGTGAGGCTGGGCCAATCAATAAACAAAACAACAAAACAACTGCCAATACTGATGAATATTCGCTATTTCACTTCTAACAATCACACGTGCCACTCATAGTGATTGGAAAAAATTAATAAATCAATATTTTATTTTACTTTTTGATATTTTGTATCTTTTTAAAAAAGAATCCGTCCATGTTATTATTTTCATGAACATTACAAAACATTTTCCGACCACAACAACATAATACAACCATATAATAACAATTTTTACACATACAAATAAAACATTACAATACATTTTATGATAAAATCATTTTGCCAGATCTGAGCAAGCTCAAATTCCAACAAACACTAAACAAAACAGAGAAAAGAAATGAAAGAACCCAAGGGAAAGGTTTAAAGGTACACCACAGTCATAATCTAGGATGCCCTGGGTCTGTGTTGCATTCTAGATTATGACTGTGGTGTACCATTTCATTATGGGCACAGACATGTCGGGGAAGGGTCCCGGAGACTCCCGGGAAGTCCCCCACTGGGATACAATATTATTTGATCACCCCACAGATCTACACCACCCGCTCATATGAGTTTCCAGGTTATGTCATGTTAATGGTTTATTGGACCAGATAAAGCGTACAGCTGTCCTAACATTTGCACACTGATACCACTCGGAGGCCCTTCTGCTGCAGGAGACACATCTCCTAGGGGAGATCTGCCCCTTCCAGGCTCGGAAGGGCTATGATAGGGTCTATCATGCGGGGTTCGCATGTGGGGCCAGGGGGGTGGCCCTTACTGCTGCACCGCACCTTTCCACTGAGGGTTGTCAAGGTCACGCGAGACTCCCAAGGGCGATAGATTGCTCAGGAGGTCCGCTTGGAAGGACAAGTGGTGTTACTGATTTGCGTCTCATATCACCCGCCTCCTTGACCACTGGGCTTCGAGATCTTTCTCTGCTCTTTACCTGCCTCCCCCAGGGTCTCACCATGATAGGAGGTGAGTTCAACGCTGTGCCGGTCCCAGCCATGGACTGCTCTGGGCTCCTCATGACGTCTTGCGAACTTGATGCACGTCTTCTCGTGGACTGGGCCACAGCTTGGGGCCTCTGTGATGCGTGGAGGTCCTGAAGCCAACACTTTATGCACACCTCCGAAGCCCACCACACCCACTATCGGATCGACCTGCTCCTGATTGCCGGAAACTGACTCAGGTCCAGATTCTGGCACGTGGCATTTCGGACCACTCCCCTTTGTTGATGTGTTAGAGGCATCCCATGTAAGGCCTGTGGCCTTTGTGGCACATGAACACCTGGCACCTCGAAGACAAGGAGTTTATCCACAGCGTCCAGTTTGAGCTTCATTCCTTTTTCGCGACCAACTTAGGCTCTGTGGCAAGGGCAAGCACGTTGTGGTCTGCTAGTAAAGCAACCCTGCACTGCTTTGCCAAACAATATCAGGGGCAAAGAACGGGATCGCGCTGCGCTGATCACCTGGTTAGAGGCGCAGGCTGGAGCAACAGCTGGGCTTCGGTCCGCGGGGAGATGTCTCTCGACAATTATGTCTTGTCCGGGAGGACATCCGTCTGCACTTCCCTGGAGGCGGCCAAGCACCTCTGGAGGGCAACAACGGCTAAAATTTATGGCTGTGGGGATAAAAATGGGAAATTGCTTTATTGGCTGGCCTCACACTCACAAGCCAACAGAATAGTCTCGGAGGTTTTTGATGAGCACGGTCACTCCAATGCTCTCTGCTGGAGATAGCGAAAACATTTGCATCTTATTACCAGAATCTCTATGCCAGACCTAGGGCTAGAGATGAAACGGCGCTCCAGACCTTCCTTGAGTCAATCCCGCTCCCTGAGTTGTCCCTGGCCGACAGGCGGGTGCTGGATGAAAATCCCTTATAGAGAAGGAGATTGATGGGGCGCTGTCCGGGGCTGCACCGGGTAAAACACCAGGCCCTGATGGGTTCCCAATGGAATATTACAGCACCTTCCAAGAGATTCTCACCCCCCCACCTCTTGTGATTCTACCAGGAGGCTTTGCAAGAGGGGTCCTTTCCGGTGGAAACCGACTCTGCCACCATAGTGGTGATACCCAAAACTCATCCTCCCTCCACTTCATGCAAGGATTATCGCCCGATTTCTCTCCTTAACGGGGACCTAAAATTCTTCGCAGCAATTTTGGCAAATCGGCTCAGGTGCGTCATTACGAATCTGGTGTATCCAGACCAGTGTGGCTTTATGCCACTCTGGAGCATGAGGCACTGTATCAGGCATCTGCACGTAGCCCTAGAACACCGACAATGACTACCCCCAGACCTTGCCTTGCTCCTTCTCGACTTTGAGAAGGCCTTCGATTTGGTGGGCAAGGACTACTAGCGCTTGGTACTCACCCGTGCCGGCTTCGGGACCAACTTTCAAACGATGGTGAGGGTCTTATACCAGAATCCAACGGCCCGAGTCCGGGTTAATGGAATCCTCTCGGAAGCCTTTCCCATCGAACGGGGGACCAGGCAGGGATGCCCTTTGTCTCCCCTCTTTTTTGATTTGGCAATAGAACCCCTTGCAGCCCTTATACGCTCAGACTCCCAGTTCAGTGGATGGAGGTGGGGGGTAGGGCATGAAGACCATATTGCTCTGTACTCGGATGACATCCTGCTTTACTTGGCTCACCCAGCTGTGAGCGGCCTGCGCTGCCTCCAGTTGCTTGAGCGGTTCGAGGATACACCTGGCCTTCACTTGAATCCCGCCAAATCTGTACTGGTCACCCTTGTGCCGTCCAGGGACTGCTTTGGCTGGCAGGAGACGAACCCCCTGCGCAGACTCAGCTTCAAGCATCTGGTCATATGGGTTGCTTTGCTCCCAGGACGTTCGTGGACCCTTAACCTTCAACCGCTGACACAGAAAGATAAATCTGCTCCTACTAAGTGGCGTTCCCTACCTCTCAACATTTTGGGCCCTATAGCCTATACAAGATGATGATCCTTCCTCGATTCTTGTATGTTTTCCAGAATCTACCTCTTCAGCTACCACAAGTATGGTTTTCGGCCCTAGACAAGGTCACTACTTAATTTCTATAGAAGGACTCTAGACCGCGCATCACTCTTGTGCATTGCCAGTGCGGACCGTTTGATGGGGGTCTGGGTATGTCCAACCTCTACCTTTACTACCTGTCTGCCCAGCTTTTAGTACTCCACGACTGGTTTAATGGAGGATGGTCAGATCCGGCATACAAAGTGGAACTTACACAGATAGACTTTGCCAGGATTAATAGTATGCTTTATGGGTCTCCTATCCCCGGACACTGCCCACGGTGACCCGGGTGGTCTTTGTAGCCTGGAGAGCGGCTCTACGACATGTGCACTGGGGGTCCAGACCTGCACAGTAAACACCACTCTGGCAAGACACCTGGTTGAGGGAAACAGCATCTCTTAGAGGTTTCTGGTCCTGGAACTGCATTGGTATCCCGAGGTTGGGCTGATGTCTGGTCGGGGACTCATATAAGGTCCTTCCATGAGCTGCAGCAGACATATAAGCTAGCAAACTCCCAGTTTTACAGGTATCTTCAACTCAGACATGCACTTACTGCTCACCCCCTTCCAGCAGACCCCCTGCTAGAATACAGCCCGCTGTAGGCCAAGCTACTGATGGGAGATTTGGGTAGAGGTGGGATCTCATAGATCTATCGTACACTCATCAACAACTCGCCAGGGACACTGGATCACCTCAGGATCCAGTGGGAGGAGTGGGTAGGACCCCTAGAGGAGGAGACTGGAGAGACGCACTAATGGCCCCAAGGGAACTCACAACTTCAGCCAAGTTACGACTTGGCATCATACCTCTCTCCACGCCACCTGCATAAAGGGGGCATGTGTGCAAACCCCATCTGCCCCAGGTGTGGCATGGAACCTGCTGATTTCTATCATATGGTCTGGACTTGTGATGTCCTTACTTCCTACTGGAGAAAGGTGACTGGAGAACTATCCGGCGTTCTGGCAAGGGAGATCCCCATTTCACCCACAATGGTTTTGCTTGGGGTGCTGAATGGGACTGGGGGCACTAGGGCGGAGAGGTCCTTTCTGGGATCAGCCTTATTGGTAGCCAAACTAGATATTGCTTCACAATGGTTGACATGTAAACCCCCTACTCTGGCCAAATGGAGGAGGGAGGTGGATTGGTGCGCGCAACAGGAACGGGTGGTCTATAAGCACATGGATGTCCCTGGAAACACATCAAAGTCTATGGGAAATGGCTAGGGCAGTTTACCTAGTATGACGTGGTGGCTCTATAACTGATGTGCTGTACCCGTGTAAGGCATACTATGTGTTGACTGAGTTACCTTAAGTGGACACTGGGCTGTGAATGTTTCATGTCACAACAAGTTGTGTGGGGGTTTTTCGTCCTATTGTTTTTTCATTCTCACTGTGTTGATGTATTAATCGAAAAATCAAAAAAATTGATTTAGCAAAAAAATTAATGATACATCACTATGTTTTCAGAAGATTTTTCACCCACAACCTCTTATTTATATGTACTGTACCACTAACTTCACAATTTGTTTTCTTTAAAAAATCCACATCATCAATCACTGCATTTTTTTAATCCACAGTTACATTATAAAGTGCCATCCAACATGGTTCCATAACAATTTGTAAAGTAATACATTCCTCTTTACACGCCTTTCCTAACAGTGAGCACAGTGTTTTACTGAAGAAATAGCAATATCTTCACTCAGACATCACATAAGGGTATAATATGTGTACAGTAAGGTTCATAAAAATCCTAGGCCGTCTATTAACAGATTGCAGTATCTTTGTTTTATAATTTTAGAAACACTGCCTCTTTTACTTACAACTACATACAGAGTGAACATTTCATTTTTCAACACAACGTCCAATACTTGGTGATGTCTCTCTACATTCTAAACTCTACCTCTCAAAACCTATATTAAAAGAAACAAAAAACACTACAAACAGCTTTTGACCCTTGTATAGAGTAAATTTAGCAACAGCAGTGCACTTACTGACACTTCTTAAAAAAGTTCATAAAGTATATTTTTATTTACCTGAACTTAAAGCAGTTTTTATATGCAACTGAAGGCAGCAGTCTGTCTCAGTTCCAAATTCAGTCACTTCTGTGGAGCACAACTCCAACAGACTTCTTTACCCTCCAAATCTCCATGAACAATGTAAACTGCAGCCAATCACATAATTACTGCTATCGTATATACAACCCTAATATGTAAAGCAAGCTTGAGTTATGTGCAACATTGACCCTATACATTACACTTCATGGGTAGCAGAGTACATGTTGACTATGAACCACAGATGAAAGGGAAATCTATCATGCACGCAGTGTTCAATCTGCATATAACTGTTAAGGGAAAACCACGTTCCTCCAGATACTGAAGTCCTGTTGCATAACTAATGCCCTACTATGGACAATCTGTACGTGTATGAAACCGCTGTCAATCTCTGAACCTACATTGAGAAATGAAGTGGATATATGTAGAAAAGTGGGCACTGTTAACACTGTTTACTCTATAGAGAGTTTACTCTGAACCACCCTGTTTGCTGACAGTGTAACAATCATGAGAAATACACCACAGAGTATTGAAAAGTATCTACTAAGAACAGTGTACACTCTATGCAAAAGCTGTCTAAAGAGACGTTATTTGCTTTAAATATCCAAGGTTGAAGGTGTTGCTTAAAATGCTGAGGGCAATATTTATGGCCAAGTCATGCAGCGCAGCAAGTCACCTTGCTGCGCTGCACTGCATGACAGGGAAAGTGCATGAATGCACCATATTTAAGTCAATATGCGCATTCCTGCCTTTGTCTCTTATCTGGTGCTCTTTTGGCAGCCCAATGGTGCAAGGGTGCCTGCATTGTAAGGAGGATTGTTTTTATGCAGGAAGGAGCACCTTCCTGCACAAAACACTTATATTTCTCCTCGTTCTCCCTCAAATGGGGAGGTTTATATTTTTGGCGCATACCCAGGTTTACCACTACTGGTAAATCTGGGAATGCATCAAAAACCATGGGAGTTGCATGGAAACACCCATGCAATGCCCACGGAAATGCCTCCATGGTGCAGAGTAATGCAAAGCAGCTATTTGCATTTTGTTGTATTACTCAAGAGTTATAAAGCCATTCAGGGCCATACAAGGTAGCCTTGTGTGGCTTCATAAATCTCATTTGTGAAGTTGCATCACTCTTGTACCATGCTGTGTGGTGCAAGAGCAATGCAAAGGGACTTGTAAAAATGCCCCTGAGTATGTAGTTTGTGGAATCTTTGCCCTGCTGAAAACTTTTTCTGCAGGACCAAAAAGCTTGCATGGCATATAATGAACACAAGTTATCAACTGTCACCTGCACACAGAGTTATTCTTCAATACAAAGATCTACAACCTGTTTAATACCTCTACACATCTATGGTGCATTTGGAGCGCATGCATTTTGTAGACACTTATACCGATTAGCTGGACACAGGCTGCACCAAATTAGGTAGAAAAGTAATACAGTACTTACCCGCAACTAAGTGAACTATAAAACAAACTTACACACTCATTGATTGATGTCATCAGTGATGTCATCAGATATGCCGCCAATGATGTAATTTGAGATGTTATCAGTGATGTCATAAATAATGTCATAGAGCATGTCATGAGTGATATCATATGTGAGGTCATAAGCAGTGCATGGTGGGAGAACAAGTTATAGTTACCGTAGGGCACAAGTTATAGTTCCTTGAGATAACTATAACTTTAACTGCTGAGTTTCTGTGGTTTTGTGTCTGAAAAATTTGGACCTAACTATAATGTCCCCTGTACCTTTGTTGTTTTTTGGGAATTTCTAAGGTTTTTTTAAATTCTATTTCCTAACCATAACGCCCCTGTAACCTTTTTTCAGTGAATTTCTATGCTTATTTAATGCTATTGCTTAACTATAACGTCCCTGTAACCTTTGTTTTTTTCAGTGAATTTCTATGATTTTGAAATGCTATTTCCTTACTATAGTATCTCTGTAACCTGGGTGTGTGAGTGGCTGTGTTGATCTGTGAGCGAGCGTATGAGTGGCTGCTTGGGTGTGTGAATTGATGTGTGAGTGGCTGTATGGATATGTGGGTGTGTGAATGGTTTTATGGGTCTCTGAGTAGGTATGTGATAGGCTGTATGGGTGTGTGGGTGGTTATCTGGGTCTCTGAGTGGGTGTGTGAGTGGCTGTATGTTTGTGTTAGTGGGTGTGTGAAAGGTTGTGAGAGTTTGTAACTAGGTATGTGTGGATAGGTGAGTGTGTGTGTGAGTGGCTGTACAGATGTGTGAGTGGGTATGTGAGTGGTTGCGTGGGTCTGCATGTGGGTGTGTGAGTGGGTGTGTGAGTGCCTGTGTGGGTCTGTGAGTGGGTATATGAGGCGTTCTCTGGGTCACTGAGTGTGTGTGTGAGTGGCGGTATGGGTGTGTGTGAGTGGTGTTCTGTGTCTGTGAGTGGTTGTGTGAGTGGCTGTAAGGATGAGTGAGTGGGTATGTGAGTGGTTGGGTGGGGGTATAAATGGGTATATGAGTGAGTGTGTGAGTGGGCCTGGGAGTGGGTGTATCTTTTTAAAATTAGGATCTGGATCTGCAGATCTGCTGAGGATTACCACGGGGGCCACGCTGAGAACCATGCTGGATCCTCGCTCACCCCCAAAAATGTTTGGGGACAATTTCTTGGCCATGAGGGGTTCCTCACAAACCCCTCCATCAGTCAGATGGGGTCAGGATACCACTATCATGACACCTTATATCCTATATACACTTTATTACCTCCCCACCGGGAACCATGTTCCAATTGACAAAATGGCAGCTGAAACGTTTCTCTCAGGTTGCGGCCAGCCAATCATGGCATTGCTGTTGGTGCATTGATCAATTCACCACGGTGGATCCGTGGTGGATCCACATCTCTAGTTATGCATAAATCATTTTTCTTTAATAACTCCAAAACTTCAAAACAGATTTACACTAAATTACGAAAAGCACTCTTTCTGGACTAAGATCAGATCTTGGTGTAATTCAGGAGCCGGCATTGCTTTGACACAGAGGGAGCTGCTAACATGTAGCTCCCTCTCTGTCAAAGCAATTGTACTCTGCTTTGAGTAAGTGATAGCAAAATGCTCTTGCTTGCTCAAAGTGGAGCACAGTTTGCTATGGCTTGGCAGGAGCGGTAAAGCTCCTGCCAAGCCGTAGCAAACAGCTATGTCCCAGGGGTGGGCACCCCAGGACATAGCAGGAGCCAGCCCTGGGTGGTGGTAGACCTCGGTGCCATCTTTGGCGTCAGGAGGGATGCACGCAGCCCCCTTCCAATCTTTACTTTAGCCCTCGGGATGTGGCGGTCCCTGAGGCTGCGTGCCCCCTGAATTTCTATGTTAATAGCCCCAGGGAGGTGGTGGTCCCCTAGATGGGGGGAGGTCCGCGCGCCCCCATCAATTAAAGTTGAAGCCCCGGATAGGTGGTTGTCCCCAGGGCTGCAGGGGGGCTGTGTGCCCTCCCACATTTATTTTGGCTAAAGCCTCTCTGTAATGCCGCCCGGGCTGAATATGTGAGCTCTACCATTTCCAACGCGCAGAATAGTTCTAAAACTTTGTTTAAGCTAGTTAAAGAACTGTCTGGTGCAACTAGTCAATCCACCCCCCTTGTGCTTACTGAATCACAATGTGAGGATCTTGCTAAGTTTTTCCTTAGCAAAGTGGAAAAAATACACTCGGCACTGAATGTTAAGCCAGTTAACACAATACAGCAAATTAAGAACTCTCCTAACACCGAGAAATACTGAACAACTGGACTGTCAGACTGCCGAACCCACCAATAAATTGGAAAATTGGTCACTTCTAAATATAACATCTTTCAAACGGTTCCTAGACAGTCTTAAATTTGGCTCTCCTAGAGATCCTCTCCCTGTAGCTGTGCTGCAGAAGCTGGAGTTGCCGTCTTTGAAGTTAATTATGGAGCTACTTAATGCTTCCTTACAGGAAGCAATTGTTCCATCTGAATGGAAGCACGCCATGGTCCTTCCACTTTTGAAAAAAGCCAATGCTGACCCGGCACAACCGTCCAATTTTCGGCCTATTTCTTTACTTTTGATTTTCTCCAAAATTTTGGAAAAACATATTAATTTACAACTCACTCACTTCGTTGATTCTCAAAAGTTTCTGCATCCCTCACAGTCCAGTTTCAGAGCAGGTTTCTCGACAGAAACTACTCTTCTTGGAGTAACAGAAATGATGCGAAACCGTTTGGGTGCTGGAGAAACTGTGGCACTTATATTGCTTGATTTGAGTGCCGCTTTCGACACGGTATCTCATACCATGTTATTGAAAGCCCTACAATCAATGGGTGTCAATTGGCTTGTTGATTTTTTGACAGTCCGCACGTTCCAGGTCTTCTCTCCTACGGCCAGCTCCAACACCCATGTATCACCTTATGGGGTACCGCAAGGCTCCATTCTCAGCCCTTTACTATTTAATTTATCACAAAAGAGGGGGGGGCAAGGAGCTATTCAAGGTCCAGTGTCCATGCTCCTATTACCTACATTTGTTTTCACAAAGGGACACTGTTCCTATAGCAGGTTGCAATAGTCACCCATGCATGAGGGTGCAAATAGTCACCCGTGCAATGAAGATAGAAAGATGAAGAGGTAGAAAAGAAAAAGACAACCTAGGTAAATGGGACCCACTAATGAAGTGGACAAACCACTTGTAGTCCTCTGTTGCCCTCACACACCCCAAGAGGTGTCATGCTTCATTACCGGGCAGTTGCTCCTCGTAGGGCCGGCGCTGCAATTCCCTACGGGTCCCCCGAAGGGTCTCTTTATCGGAGATCTTTTTAAGGACTGCCGGATGGTGCATGTGGGTGTGTGGGGTGTGGGTCCAATGAGGGTGATAAGGGTGCATGCAAAATGGTGAAAAAGTTAAAAAAGAGTAAACATGCAGCGAATGTATGGATTGTAAACCCTTGGCAGATAAACTGCTAAATAAAATGTTGCCCCAGAGGCACACTATGCCCGGGTGTCAAAAGGTCATAGGTCAACATGTTTCGCGCCTGCGTCGCCATAAGCGTCGTTGGCGCTTCTTCAGGACCAGAGCAATAATATATAAAGTGCACGTGATAAAAACAATTTACTATACCCTCTGAATCAAACAGGGCGGGGCAGTGACCTGTATACCTATAATATGGCTACAGCTGCATGGTGAAAAAACGCTCCTGATGAATACCTAGGAAAAAGAACACAAAATAAACGACAGATAAGAGCATCAGTAACAACTTGATGCCTCATAATGTGACACAACTGTGTGCACATCAATTATATAAAGCAATAAGCAAAAAAACAGGCTCAAGAGACATATAAGTATAATCAATGGGGCCCTGGCCCAGTGCGGTTTTACAGACACACCATGCCATTTAGTCGTTCTGTTTGTGGTACCACTCGTAACCCTTCATATGTTCCAAGTGAGGATTATGCCCAAAAGTCTCAGCAGCAGGTAAATTGATCCAAGTGTTGTACCGCCTACTATAGGTACCATGAGGTAGTTAGTTCTAAAAAAGTGCTTACCTCGCACTGTTACGATGGTACCTCCACCGGCGAGAGCAAGGGACGCCCGCACATTACCAGGCTGTAAAAACAATGGAAATAAACAAAGAAAAATGCAGGAACAGATACAAGGCACAGACTGTACTGAGCAAATCGCTCGCCATGTCCAAATCCCTTCAAAGGTAATCTACTTACAATTTCAACGGGGTGCTGCCTCCTCTACACCTACCCCCTCCATGCGTCTGCCGGTAGTAAAAGAATGGTGGCAAGACGCGGTTCTAATAAGGTAATGAGGTCAGTTGTGAGCGTTAACCCTTTCCAGGTGGTCCTCACGAATTCAAAAGGGGCGCGCATGCGCGAAAGCAGGGGAAAAGACGGGGTAAAGAGCGCATGTGTATTCAGGGACAAGTTCTCCCCAGTGCATGCGCATAGGCTAAATGGTTGACAGCATACTAGAGTGGGTAATCCTCGATTTTACCGCGATGTTAACGCCCACGAAATTAAAATGCCGGCCATCCATTGCCAAGCTCACTCGCGCTCAATGCCCTGCCTCATGGGCGCAAATCCCACATTGTAGTTCCGGGACAAATCCCCGTACTGAACAGAGTAAGAAGAAGGTCTGTGTTGCTAGTGCCTGTTCCTGGTGAATTGACAACCCAAGTCCTGTTAAATAAAAACCGTAGGAGGGGCTGGAGGGATGTCAATAGGGTAGTGACCCTTGCATACCCTCAAGACTACTGCCTCCTCAATATCATATTCACCAAAAAGGGGTTAATTTAGGTAGAATCAACATTCCGGAATACCACAGGGTAAGGTACCGATGCGGGATCCAGAAACAAGGCCCCAAGTCAATACAGCTATGCCTCGTGTGCCCATGGAAAGAAAACAAAAAAGAAAGACATAGTAATGGCCCTCGGCTAAACCGCCGTGCACATTTTATCACAAAAGAGGGGGGGCAAGGAGCTATTCAAGGTCCAGTGTCCATGCTCCTATTACCTACATTCGTTTTCAGAAAGGGACACTGTTCCTATAGCAGGGTGCAAATAGTCACCCATGCATGAGGGTGCAAATAGTCACCCGTGCAATGAAGATAGAAAGATGAAGAGGTAGAAAAGAAAAAGACATCCTAGGTAAATGGGACCCACTAATGAAGTGGAGAAACCACTTGTAGTCCTCTGTTGCCCTCACACACCCCAAGAGGTGTCATGCTTCATCATCGGGCAGTTGCTCCTCGTAGGGCCGGCGCTGCAATTCCCTACGGGTCCCCCGAAGGGTCTCTTTATCTGAGATCTTTTTAAGGACTGCCGGATGGTGCATGTGGGTGTGTGGGGTGTGGGTCCAATGAGGGTGATAAGGGTGCGTGCAAAATGGTGAAAAAGTTAAAAAAAGAGTAAACATGCAGCGAATGTATGGATTGTAAACCCTTGGCAGATAAACTGCTAAATAAAATCTTGCCCCAGAGGCACACTATGCCCGGGTGTCAAAAGGTCATAGGTCAACATGTTTCACGCCTGCGTCGCCATAAGGGTCGTTGGCGCTTCTTCAGGACCAGAGCAATAATATATAAAGTGCACGTGATAAAAACAATTTACTATACCCTCTGAATCAAACAGGGCGGGGCAGTGACCTGTATACCTATAATATGGCTACAGCTGCATGGTGAAAAAACGCTCCTGATGAATACCTAGGAAAAAGAACACAAAATAAACGACAGATAAGAGCATCAGTAACAACTTGATGCCTCATAATGTGCCACAACTGTGTGCAGATCAATTATATAAAGCAATAAGCAAAAAAACAGGCTCAAGAGACATATAAGTATAATCAATGGGGCCCTGGCCCAGTGCGGTTTTACAGACACACCATGCCATTTAGTCGTTCTGTTTGTGGTACCACTCGTAACCCTTCATATGTTCCAAGTGAGGATTATGCCCAAAAGTCTCAGCAGCTGGTAAATTGATCCAAGTGTTGCACCGCCTACTATAGGTACCATGAGGTAGTTAGTTCTAAAAAAGTGCTTAACTCGCACTGTTACGAAGGTACCTCCACCGGCGAGAGCAAGGGACGCCCGCACACTACCGGGCTGTAAAAACAATGGAAATAAACAAAGAAAAATGCAGGAACAGATACAAGGCACAGACTGTACTGACCAAATCGCTCACCATGTCCAAATCCCTTCAAAGGTAATCTACTTACAATTTCACCGGGGTGCTGCCTCCTCTACACCTACCCCCTCCATGCGTCTGCCGGTAGTAAAAGAATGGTGGCAAGACGCGGTTCTAATAAGGTAATGAGGTTCAGTTGTGGGCGTTAACCCTTTCCGGGTGGTCCTCACGAATTCAAATGGGGCGCGCATGCGCGAAAGCAGGGGAAAAGACGGGGTAAAGAGCGCATGTGTATTCAGGGACAAGTTCTCCCCAGTGCATGCGCATAGGCTAAATGGTTGACAGCATACTAGAGTGGGTAATCCTCGATTTTACCGCGATGTTAACGCCCACGAAATTAAAATGCCGGCAATACATTGCCAAGCTCACTCGCGCTCAATGCCCTGCCGCATGGGCGCAAATCCCACATTGTAGTTCCGGGACAAATCCCCGTACTGAACAGAGTAAGAAGAAGGTCTGTGTTGCTAGTGCCTTTTCCTGGTGAATTGACAACCCAAGTCCTGTTAAATAGAAACCGTAGGAGGGGCTGGAGGGATGTCAATAGGGTAGTGACCATTGCATACCCTCAAGACTACTGCCTCCTCAATATCATATTCACCAAAAAGGGGTTTATTTAGGTAGAATCAACATTCCGGAATACCACAGGGTAAGGTACCGATGCGGGATCCAGAAACAAGGCCCCAAGTCAATACAGCTATGCCTCGTGTGCCCATGGAAAGAAAACAAAAAAGAAAGACATAGTATTGGCCCTCGGCTAAACCGCCGTGCACAATTTATCACAAAAGAGGGGGGGGCCAAGGAGCTATTCAAGGTCCAGTGTCCATGCTCCTATTACCTACATTCGTTTTCACAAAGGGACACTGTTCCTATAGCAGGGTGCAAATAGTCACCCATGCATGAGGGTGCAAATAGTCACCCGTGCAATGAAGATAGAAAGATGAAGAGGTAGAAAAGAAAAAGACATCTTAGGTAAATGGGACCCACTAATGAAGTGGAGAAACCACTTGTAGTCCTCTGTTGCCCTCACACACCCCAAGAGGTGTCATGCTTCATCATCGGGCAGTTGCTCCTCGTAGGGCCAGTGCTGCAATTCCCTACGGGTCCCCCGAAGGGTCTCTTTATCGGAGATCTTTTTAAGGACTGCCGGATGGTGCATGTGGGTGTGTGGCGTGTGGGTCCAATGAGGGTGATAAGGGTGCATGCAGAATGGTGAAAAAGTTAAAAAAGAGTAAACATGCAGCGAATATATGGATTGTAAACCCTTGGCAGATAAACTGCTAAATAAAATCTTGCCCCAGAGGCACACTATGCCCGGGTGTCAAAAGGTCATAGGTCAACATGTTTCGCGCCTGCGTTGCCATAAGGGTCGTTGGTGCTGCTTCAGGACCAGAGCAATAATATATAAAGTGCACGTGATAAAAACAATTTACTATACCCTCTGAATCAAACAGGGCGGGGCAGTGACCTGTATACCTAAAATATGGCTACAGCTGCATGGTGAAAAAACGCTCCTGATGAATGCCTAGGAAAAAGAACACAAAATAAACGACAGATAAGAGCATCAGTAACAACTTGATGCCTCATAATGTGCCACAACTGTGTGCACATCAATTATATAAAGCAATAAGCAAAAAAACAGGCTCAAGAGACATATAAGTGTAATCAATGGGGCCCTGGCCCAGTGCGGTTTTACAGACACACCATGCCATTTAGTCGTTCTGTTTGTGGTACCACTCGTAACCCTTCATATGTTCCAAGTGAGGATTATGCCCAAAAGTCTCAGCAGCTGGTAAATTGATCCAAGTGTTGCACCGCCTACTATAGGTACCATGAGGTAGTTAGTTCTAAAAAAGTGCTTACCTCGCACTGTTACGAAGGTACCTCCACCGGCGAGAGCAAGGGACGCCCGCACATTACCGGGCTGTAAAAACAATGGAAATAAACAAACAAAAATGCAGGAACAGATACAAGGCACAGACTGTACTGAGCAAATCGCTCGCCATGTCCAAATCCCTTCAAAGGTAATCTACTTACAATTTCACAGGGGTGCTGCCTCCTCTACACCTACCCACTCCATGCGTCTGCCGGTAGTAAAAGAATGGTGGCAAGACGCGGTTCTAATAAGGTAATGAGGTCAGTTGTGGGAGTTAACCCTTTCCGGGTGGTCCTCACGAATTCAAAAGGGGCGCGCATGCGCGAAAGCAGGGGAAAAGACGGGGTAAAGAGCGCATGTGTATTCAGGGACAAGTTCTCCCCAGTGCATGCGCATAGGCTAAATGGTTGACAGCATACTAGAGTGGGTAATCCTCGATTTTACCGCAATGTTAACGCCCACGAAATTAAAATGCCGGCAATCCATTGCCAAGCTCACTCGCGCTCAATGCCCTGCCGCATGGGCGCAAATCCCACATTGTAGTTCCGGGACAAATCCCCGTACTGAACAGAGCAAGAAGAAGGTCTGTGTTGCTAGTGCCTGTTCCTGGTGAATTGACAACCCAAGTCCTGTTAAATAAAAACCGTAGGAGGGGCTGGAGGGATGTCAATAGGGTAGTGACCCTTGCATGCCCTCAAGACTACTGCCTCCTCAATATCATATTCACCAAAAAGGGGTTTATTTAGGTAGAATCAACATTCCGGAATACCACAGGGTAAGGTACCGATGCGGGATCCAGAAACAAGGCCCCAAGTCAATACAGCTATGCCTCGTGTGCCCATGGAAAGAAAACAGAAAAGAAAGACATAGTAATGGCCCTCGGCTAAACCGCTGTGCACAATTTATCACAAAAGAGGGGGGGGCCAAGGAGCTATTCAAGGTCCAGTGTCCATGCTCCTATTACCTACATTCGTTTTCACAAAGGGACACTGTTCCTATAGCAGGGTGCAAATAGTCACCCATGCATGAGGGTGCAAATAGGCACCCGTGCAATGAAGATAGAAAGATGAAGATGTAGAAAAGAAAAAGACATCCTAGGTAAATGGGACCCACTAATGAAGTGGAGAAACCACTTGTAGTCCTCTGTTGCCCTCACACACCCCAAGAGGTGTCATGCTTCATCATCGGGCAGTTGCTCCTCGTAGGGCTGGCGCTGCAATTCCCTACGGGTCCCCCGAAGGGTCTCTTTATCGGAGATTTTTAAGGACTGCCGGATGGTGCATGTGGGTGTGTGGGGTGTGGGTCTTTTCTACCTCTTCATCTTTCTATCTTCATTGCACGGATGACTATTTGCACCCTCATGCATGGGTGACTATTTGCACCCTGCTATAGGAACAGTGTCCCTTTTGAAAACGAATGTAGGTAATAGGAGCATGGACACTGGACCTTGAATAGCTCCTTGGCCCCTCTCTTTGTGATAAATTGTGCACGGCAGTTTAGCCGAGGCCATTACTATGTCTTTCTTTTTGTTTTCTTTCCATGGGCACACGAGGCATAGCTGTATTGACTTGGGGCCTTGTTTCTGGATCCGCATCGGTACCTTACCCTGTGGTATTCGGAATGTTGATCCTACCTAAATAAACCCCTTTTGGTGAATATGATATTGAGGAGGCAGTAGTCTTGAGGGTATGCAAGGGTCACTACCTATTGACATCCCTCAGCCCCTCCTACGGTTTTATTTGACAGGACTTGGGTTGTCAATTCACCAGGAACAGGCACTAGCAACACAGACCTTCTTCTTACTCTGTTCAGTACGGGGATTTGTCCCGGAACTACAATGTGGATTTGCGCCCATGCGGCAGGCATTGAGCGCAAGTGAGCTTGGCAATGGATTGCCGGCATTTCAATTTCGTGGGCGTTAACATTGCGGTAAAATCGAGGATTACCCACTCTAGTATGCTGTCAACCATTTAGCCTATGCGCATGCACTGGGGAGAACTGTCCCTGAATCACATGCGCTCTTACCCCGTCTTTCCCTGCTTCGCGCATGCCGCCCTTGAATTCGTGAGGACCACCCGAAAGGTTACGCCCACAACTGACCTCATTACCTTATTAGAACCGTGTCTTGCCACCACTCTTTACTGCCGGCAGACGCATGGAGGAGAGTGTAGAGGAGGCAGCACTCCAGTGAAATTGTAAGTAGATTACCTTGGAAGGATTTGGACATGTGCGATTGCTAGTACAGTCTGTGCCTTGTATCTGTTCCTGCATTTTGTTTGTTTATTTCCATTGTTTTACAGCCCGATAATGTCGAGCGTCCCTATGCAGCCGGTGGAAGGTACCTTCGTAACAGTGCGATAGACACTTTTTAGAACTAACTACCTCATGGTACCTACTAGTAGGCGGTGCAACACTTGGATCAATTTACCAGCTGCTGAGACTTTGGACATAATCTCACTTGGAACATATGAAGGGTTGCAGTGGTACCACAAACAGAACGACTAAATGGCATGGTGTGTCTGTAAAACCGCACTAGGCCAGGGCTACATTGATTACACTTATATGTCTCTTGAGCCTGTTTTGCTTATTGCTCTTATAATTGATGTGCGCACAGTTGTGGCACATTATGAGGCATCAAGTTGTTACTGATGCTCTTATCTGTCGTTTATTTGTGTTCTTTCCTAGGTATTCATCAGGAGTGTTTTTCACCATGCAGCTGTAACCATATTATAGGTATACAGGTCACTGCCCGCCTGTTTGATTCAGAGGGTATAGTAAATTGTTTTTATCACGTGCACTTATATATTATTGCTCTGGTCCTGAAGAAGCACCAACGACCACTTATGGCAGCATGCGCAAACATGTTGACCTATGACCTTGACACCCGAGCATAGTGTGTCTCTGGGGCAAGATTTTATTTAGCAGTTTATCTGCCAAGGTTTACAATCCATACATTCGCTGCATGTTTACTCTTTTTGTAACTTTGTCACCATTTTGCACGCACCCTTATCACCCTCATTGGACCCACACCCACATGCACCATCCGCCAGTCCTTAAAAAGATCTTTGATAAAGAGACCCTTTGGGGGACCCGTAGGGAATTGCAGTGCCGGCTCTATGAGGAGCAACTGCCCGATGATGAAGCATGACACCTCTTGGGGTGTGTGAGGGCAACAGAGGACTACAAGTGGTTTCTCCACTTCATTAGTGGGTCCCATTTACCTAGGATGTCTTTTTCTTTTCTACCTCTTCATCTTTCTATCTTCATTGCACGGGTGACTATTTGCACCCTCATGCATGGGTGACTATTTGCACCCTGCTATAGGAACAGTGTCCCTTTGTGAAAACAAACTTTACTATTCAATGTCTATGTCAGGCCTTTGGCTGCTATTGCTGAATATGCTGGGTTGTCTATTTTCTCTTACGCCGATGACACCCAGATAATCTTCTCCCTTTCTGCTGAACGGGCGCCTAAGTCATCTTCTCTTCAGAGTAGATTGAGGAATATTGCAGGTTGGATGCAAGCCAACTTGCTAAAACTCAATGGCGAAAAGACAGAAGTGCTAATTTTGGGGAATAATAAAGATCTCTGGGCTCCTCAACACTGGCCTCCTGAAATGGGTGCTCTACCCCAGCCCACGCATCAGGTCCGCAATTTAGGCTTCATCATTGGTGACCAGCTATCAATGAAGCAACAAGCGGTGAAGGTGGCCTCGACCTGCTTCACCATCCCTAAATGGCTCAAGAAAATCCTTTGGATGTTGCACAGCCCCACTCAAAGAACTGTGGTCCAGGCTCTTGTCACTTCTAGACTGGATTATGGCAACATCCTGTATCTAGGAGTCAATAAGGATGTGATGCACACATTACAGGAGGGGCAGAATGCGGCCGCTAGGCTGCTTTGCCAGGTTCCCAGAATGGCTTCCATCTCAGGTTATCTTCGGGACCTTCATTGGCTCAGGGTGGAGAACCGTATTAAATTCAAAGCCCTGAGCTACATGTTTAAGATCAAATCTGGCAAGGCCCCTCAGTACTTGAATGCTTTATCTCACCCTAGGATCAGACTGTCGCTAATGGGCGGTCGGTCCTTTTGTTGCCTGGGCCCCTCTATGTGGAATTCCCTCCCCCTGTCACTTCGAAATGAAACAGTTTATGGGAATTTTCTAAAGGGTTTAAAAACTCGGCTATTTAATCAATAGATCTTCTATCCTCCTTCTGTTCCTGTCAGGTGGCGCCGGGAAACCTTCGGGTAGCTGGCTGGGCCCAACCTGAACAGAAAGTTACTTCTGCCATTTTATTGATTGGGAACAGTCCCCAGGGCTGCAAATGTATGTCCAGGCTAAGATAAGGGGTCAGGGTGGAGCTACTCTGACTCCATGTTTGAGAAATGGGGGTATTAGTGACACAAAGTGATGTGTCCAAAATAGATTTTTTTTAATCGTGCTCGATAATTGCGACGACACCACAAACATTGGTGGGAATATAAAGCAAAAAAATATTTATATATTTGTACACACTCACCGGTCACTGTCACAGACTCATGTACGCACTCACAGACTCACTCAGATACTTATACACCCATTCACATACCCACTCACACACTTAATCATCCAGTCACATATCCAGTCAGATCCTCATGCACCTACTTACATACCCATTCAGGTACTCATGCACCCACTTACAGACTAACTCAGAGAGTGATGCACCCATGTACTGACCCACTCGGATACTCAGGCACTTACTTAGAGACCTATTCATAGACTTATGCGCACAGTCTCACACACTTAGATACTCTTACACCCACTCACAGATGCACCCACTCATACACTCATACACCCACTTACAGACTCACTCAGAGAGTCACGCACCCATTTACAGACCCACTCAGACATTTATGCACCCACTCAACGACTCACAAATGTACTCACAGAGACACTCACACACTCACTGACAGGCCCAGTGAGATACTCATACACCCACTCACAGATCCACTCAGATGCTCTTAAACCCACTTACACATCCATACAGTCACTCACGCACTCATTCACAGACACTCCTAGAGAGTTATACACTCAGTCACTGAGTCACTCACTCATACACTCAGATGCTCACACACCCACTCATAGACTCACTCAGATATACATGCACCCACTCACTCACCCACTCAAAGTCTCACGCATCTAATCACAGACCCACCCAGACACTTGCCCTCGCAGTCACAGACCCCTCAGACCCTCATGCATGCACCCATTCACTCACCCACTCAGAGACGTATGCTCTCACTCACAGACCCATTGAGACACTCATACACACACCCACAGATCCACTCAGGCACTCACACACCCATTCACAGACCTACTCAGACAGTCACTTACCCATACAGCCACTCACACATCCACTCACAGATGCCTTCAGAGACTCATACACCCAGTCACTCATACACTCAGAGACGCACACACCCTCTCACAATCCCACTCAGAGACCCATGCACCCACTCACAGAACCCCTCAGACAGTCATGCGCCCACTTACCCACTCAGACACCCTCTTAGACACTCATGTATCCACTCACAGATCCAGTCAGACAGTCATATACTTACTTTCAAAAGCACAAAGACACTCATGCACCTACTCTCAGATCGGCAGAGAGACTCAAACAACCAAATCACAGATCCATTGAGACACTGTTGCACCCAGTCATGGATTGACTGAGACAGTCACGCAGTTTGTTACAGAACCATTGATAGACTGATGCACCCTCTCACTGACCCACTGAAATACTTAGACAGGGATATGAGAGCCTTACTCATACAGTGATGCATGCAGTCACAGGTTCCACTGAAAGAGTTATACACTGTTTTATAGAGATATTAAGGGAGTTATACATGGTATTATAGAGTATTTTACATAATAATGTGTTTATTGTATTGTTTATAATCTATTTTGCAGTTATACGTTTTGTATGTGGTGATGGCTATTGAATGTCTGCTTTTGCTGTGTCATTTCGTGACGTATTTGCAGTGATCGCGGCTACAGATATCATCACGATGCCCAGCTTCATCGCGAAAACGGAAAATTGGTTTTAAGGGTTGTTTTGGTACAAACTCCCTACAAAAATATGACTTTCAGATGTACATTTTTCGACAGATGTATACAAAGGGGAGCGTTAAATCAATATCTTACTACACAGAGTGAAACTTTAAATAAAAAAATGTCTGCATGTCTGTTTAACACTTTGTAAAAACACGCGATATTCGCAAGTATCGATGCCATTGCGGCTTCCGGTGTCGCTGCGAAGAAGGAAAATTCATTTTTGGTGTCCTTTTTTCGACAAATCTATACAAAGGAAAAAGTTAAATCAATATCTTACTAAATAGCTAGACTCAAACTTTAAATAAAACATGTAAATATATGTGTTTAACACTCATGACTACCGACGTCATCGTGATCTCCTGTGTCGCCGCGAACAAAGGGGAAAGTTAAATTAACATCTTACCATACAACTAGACTGACACTTTATATAAAATATGTCTATATATGTGTTTTACACTTTGTCAGAAAGATGAGGTATTCTCGGTGTGTCCTCGGCAATCACGACATCATCGCAAAAAAACAAAAATATCTTGAAATAAAATTATTAATCTAGTTTTTCAATAAATAGATGACAAATACAACAATAAGTGGTACACCATGTAGAAGTAATGTTCAATATCTAATTATAGAAAAAAATTGAAGGACGTTATAGGTATGAAATAGAATTTTAAAAAACATAGAAATTCACTGAAAAAACCATAGGTTACAGGGATGTTATAGTTTGGAAATAGATTTTGAAAAACCATTGAAATACAGTGAAAAAACCAAAGGTTACAGGACGTTATAGTCAGGCTGACATTTCACTTGTACAAAACCAGAGAAATTCAGCCGTTATAGTTGGCTGAGCTAACTATATCTCCCGCCCTCACAATGCACTGCTTATGACCTCACATATTACTTCACTCATGACATGGTCAGTGACATCACTAATGACATCACTGATGATATTTCAAATGACACCACTGGTGACCTCACCCACAGAATCTCTGACGTACCCATTCACACCCCTATATAACCTTTCATACACCCACTCCAACTTCCAGACTACCATTCTCAAAACCTTTAACACACCCATACTAGTACTTACACACCCACTCACTGATTTATAGGTCTACACACACATCCACTCAGTCACTCATACAACCGCTCATAATCCAACTCACTCACTATTACAGCCAATGATATATCCACTTACACACCCATACAGCTACTTACACAGTCACCCATAGAGCTACTCACACACCATACAGTCCATCACACAGACAGTTACTCACCCATACAGTTACACACACACACAAACTTACTTATGCATACATATACTAACACATACTTACTCACCTGTACAGTTACTGACACAAGGACATACTCACTCATACAGCCACTCTCACATTCACTCACTCGCCCATAGAGTCACTCATATACTCCAGCACTCACCTATAGTGCCTTTCAAATATACAGTTGCTCACCCATATACCACTGACACATCCATTCACTCAGGCATTGACACAGGCATTGACACACTCAGTCACTTATACAGCTCTTCTCTTGCACACTCACTAACCCATACAGCCACTGACTCACCCAATCACTCATCTATGCAGGCAGTCACACCCCTCTTACCCACCCACACAGACACTCATACACCCATACAGGTACGCAGACAGTCCATCAATCACCCATACAGCCATTCATATACCCACTCACACACCCATACAGCCACTTAGATACCAACTGACAGACTGACACAAAACATTCACACAACCAGCCACTCACTGTCTTGAAAGTTTTGGAGTGATCCTTCGAGGCGGGCCAAAAAAGGTGGGTCCCAAAACACGTTTTCCCCTGGGGCTTTGTTGATAAAAAAGGAGGGGGTTTCACGGGCCCCCCTCTATGGGCTCCATAAGCCTGGGGACCACCACCTCCCCTGATGTGAGTTATCAACAAAGCCCCATGGGCTCCCCTCTATGGGCTCTATAAGCCTGGGGACCACCACCTCCCCTGATGTGAGATATCATCAATGATGTCATCAGTGATGCTACTGACTATTTCATGAGTGATGTAATATTTGAGGTCATAAACAGTGCATTGCAGGGGCGTAAGTTATAGTTAGCTCAGGTAACTATAACTGCTGAATTTTAATGGTTTTTTACAAGTGAAATCTGAAACTAACTATAACATCCCTGTAACCTTTGGTTTTTTCCAGTGAATATATATATATATATTCACTGAAAAAACCATAGGTTTTAGGGACAGTTATAGTTAGTTGGACATTGCACTCGTACAAAACCCGTGAAATTCCCCGTTATAGTTAGTTCAGCTAACTATAACTCGCGCCCCGCAATGCACTGCTGATGACGTCACATATTACATCACTCATGACATGGTCAGTGACATCACTGATGACATCACTGATGACATCTCAAATGACATCACTGATGACATCATCCAGTGACTGTGTGTTTCTGTAAAGTTTAAATATTTTTAATATATATAGGGAAAGGCGTATTGAAGAATGAGTGGGTGTATAAGTGTGTGTATGGATGATTTAGTAGGTGCGTGACTAATTCTATAAGTGAGTGATTAAACGTATCTTACTGAATGCATGGGTTAGTGACTAAACTGGGTTAATGTCTGTATCTGTCTGTTGCTGTGTAAGTGGCTGCATGGGTTTGTGAATAGCTACATGAGTGTCTATAAGAGTTATTGATTTGTTGTCTGAGTATCTGTATGGGTGCCTGAGTGTTTGTGTGGATGGGGTGTGTGCGACTGTGCATAGATGTGTGAGTGGGTGATTCACTGGGTGGATGGTTTCAAGAGTGCATCTGTGATAGACTGTATGGGTGGGTAAGTGTGTGTAAGAGTGTGTTAGTGAGTGAATGTATGTCCCAGTGGTACATGTGTGAGTAACTACATATGTGAAAGGCAGTATATATGTGTATTGGAGTATATAAATAGCTATAAGCGAGAGTGAGTGATTGTGATAGTGGCTGTATGGATGAGTGTGTGCTTGTATCAGTGATTGTATAAGAGCGTAACAATGTGCTAGTATTTGTATGATTAAGTGAGCTGGTGTGTGTATAACTGTATAGGTGAGTAAATGGCAGTGTGTTTAATTATTTGCATGACTGACTAGGTGTGTGAGTACCTCTATGGATGAGTGGCGGTGTTTGAGTGTCTATATAGGAGTAAGAGTGCATATGATTGTCCTGTACTGAGTGACCATAAGTATGAGTGACTGTACGGGTGAGTGAGTGGATGTGTGTGTGTAGACCTAAGAATCAGTGAGTGGGTATGTAGTTATTGGTGTTGGAGTGTCTATGGTTTTGCGAATGGCAGTCTGTAATTTAGATTGGGTGTATCAAAGGTTATATTAGGGTGTGAGGAGGTGCATCAGATTATCACGTGGATGATGTCATCAGTGATGTCATTTGAGATGTCATCAGTGATGTCATCAGTGATGTCACTGACCATGTCATGAGTGATGTAATATGTGACGTCATCAGCAGTGCATTGCGGGAGCGCGAGTTATAGTTAGCTGAACTAACTATAACGGGGGAATTTCACGGGTTTTGTACGAGTGCAATGTCCAACTAACTATAACTGTCCCTAAAACCTATGGTTTTTTCAGTGAATTTCAAAGGTTTTTTAAATGCTAATTTCTAACTATAACTTATCTGAAACCTATGGTTTTTTCAGTGAATTTCAAAGGTTTTTTAAATGCTAATTCCTAACTATAACATGTCTGAAACCTACGGTTTTTTCAGTGAATTTCAAAGGTTTTGTAAATGACAATTTTTAAATGTATTAATTGTTATATTAATTTTTTTCATACTGATTTATTACATTTTTAGATTTTTTTTTTACATATTTTATTTTTTAAATTACATTGTAATTACATTATACATTACATTACAAAAAATACTTTCTCAGAATGAATTACTTTAGTTTAAATACTTTGCACATAGGCAATAGACTTTTAAGTACAGTAGTTACAGTTGTTGCAATGGGCACCACATTTTCAAACACAATGCAACATTCAGCTCAATGTGAATTTCTAGTTAAATGCAATTAGTTACTTTATGGATTACTTTTCTAACCACAGGACTGGATCCTAGATTCAGTCCTGGTACATCTCCTGTAAACAGTTGAGTAAAAGCGTTTTGGTTACAGTCGTGATTTTTAAGGAATATTATTGTATTTTAAAAGTTGACACTTAGAAACTTTTCTCATAGAATCACCAATGTTATCCTATGGAAGGAAATTCACTTAGCAGGTAAAAACTGTTATCGTTACTTTTTCTTACTCAGTGTTGGATCCTGGATCCAGCACTGGTGCATCTCCTGTAAACAGTTGAAAGAATGTGTTTAAGTCATACAGGCGATTTTTAAGGAATATTTGTAGTTTGTGAAAATCGACACTTTGAAACTTTTCTGCTGAAAACCAGACAATGGATTCCTATGGAAGAAAATATAAGTTACTGGTAAGTACGGTTAAAATTACTTTTCAGGACCAGTACTGGGCTGAAAGATGCAGCACTGAGGTCTCTCCTGATAACAGGTGAGTAAATCGAAATTCGTATTTCGGCTGATTTTAGAGGAATATTTGTATGTTTCAAAAATCAACACTTAGAAACTTTTTCAGCAAAAAGCAGGCAATGATATCCTATGGAAGGAAATTCAAGTTACTGGTAAGTACGGTTAAAATTACTTTTGAGGATCAGTACTGGGCTGAAAGATGCAGCACTGAGGTCTCTCCTGATAACAGGTGAGTAAATCGGAATTCGTATTTCGGCTGATTTTAGAGGAATATTTTAAAGTTCCAAAACTCCACACTTAGAAGAATTTCCAAGTGAAACCAGTCAATGTTAGCCTATGGAAGGAAATTCAAGTTACTGGTAAGTACGGTTAAAATTACTTTTCAGGACCAGTACTGGGCTGAAAGATACAGCACTGAGGTCTCTCCTGATAACAGGTGAGTAAATCGGAATTCGTATTTCGGCTGATTTTAGAGGAATATTTTAAAGTTCCAAAACTCCACACTTAGAAGAATTTCCAAGTGAAACCAGTCAATGTTAGCCTATGGAAGGAAATTCAAGTTACTGGTAAGTACGGTTAAAATTACTTTTCAGGATTAGTACTGGGCTGAAAGATGCAGCACTGAGGTCTCTCCTGATAACAGGTGAGTAAATCAGAATTCGTATTTCGGCTGATTTTAGAGGAATATTTGCACAATGGTGAAGGGAGGGGCGGGGCCTGAGGTGACATCTGTGCAAACGCGCCCCGTGGCGCGTTTTAAGTTGGGGGATTAAGTCCCCTTGAATCATGAGGGTCCCTACGGGCCAACTAGCCCACCAGGAACCTCCAGTATGCGCCAGGGGCTGCGTTGCAGAGACATGTACAGAGGCCACACCCCTTTTACACCTCTCTGCAACGCAGCTCTGTGGCGCTTTCTGGACATACCTGTTGGGCTAGTTGGCCCCCAGGGACCCTCAGGATTGAAGGGGATTTAATTCCCCATCTTAAAACGCGCCACGGGGCCTGTTTGCACACATGTCACCTGAAGCCCCGCCCCTCCCTTCACCACTGTGCAAACGCGCCCGTGGCGCGTTTTAAGTCGGGGATTAACTCCCCTTGAATCCTGAGGGTCCCTGGGGTGCAACTAGCCCACCATATACCTCCAAAATGCGCCACAGAGCTGCGTTGCAGAGAGGTGTAAAAGGGCGTGGCCTCTGTACACCTCTCTGCAAGGCAGCCCCCTGGCGCATACTGGAGGTTCCTGGTGGGCTAGTTGGCCCCCAGGGACCCCAGTATTCAAGGGGATTGTTCCCCTCTGCAAACGCGCCAGGGGCGCGTTTGCAGAGTGGTGAAGGAAGGGGCGGGGCCTGCGGGCCCGATCGTTTTTTTTTTTTTTTTTCCTGAAGGGGGGCTGTGTGGCCCCCCTTCCTTTTCCTATTTTTAGGCCCTGGGGACCCCATCCCCCAGGGCCTTACCCCTTTTATTTAAATTAAAATTAAAAAAAAACCGGGAAGGGGCCGCGTGGCCCCCTTCCCTGGGCCTGTATTGGCCCCGGGGACCCCAGCCCCGGGGCATGGCCTCTTTTTTTTTATTTGGAGGGGGGCTGCGTGGCCCCCTCCTCAGGCCATTTAAGGCCCCGGGGACCCCATCCCCCGGGGCCGGCCTTGCACTTTTTTTTTTTTAAACTTTTTTACCTTTGGGGAGGGGGCTGCGTGGCCCCCTCCGTGGCCACTATGGCCCCGGGGACCCCATCCCCGGGGCCTGGCCTCTCGTTGGGGACTGTGGGGGTCCCCAAATCCCCCACAGTCCCGCCGGCTCCCCGTGTCCTACGGGAGCCGGCATTGCTTTACACATGGGGAGCAGCGAACATGCTGCTCCCCATGTGGAAAAGCAATCAGCTTTGGATATTGGAAGAGAGGCAGGTTTCCTGCTCTCTCTTCCAATATCCAAAGCAGTTGCAATGACAGGACGGGAGCCGCGAGGCTCCGTCCTGTCATTGCAAACAGCAGTGTCCCGGGGGTAGGCACCCGGGACACTGCAGGAGCCGGCCCTGGGGGTGGCGGTCCCCAGGGCCACCACAGGCTCCAGGAGGGGGCCGCGCGGCCCCCTCCTTACATTTTGAAAGCCCCGGGAGGTGGTGGTCCCCGGGGCTTGGGGTCCAAAACGGACCCCCATTGTAATTTTCTTAGTGCCCCGGGAGGTGGTGGTCCCCGGGGTGTGTGGGGGCTGGAGCCCTCCCACACAGGTTTTCAAAAATAAAAAAAGAAGCCCCGGGGAGGTGGCGGTCCCCGGGGCTGCGGGAGGGCTCAGAGCCCTCCCGCACCATATACATAAAGCCCCGGGGGGTGGTGGTCCCCGGGGCTTGGGGGGCCTTAGAGGCCCCCACACATAAATTAACCCCCCAGCATGCCCCCGGGACTTGGCCCACCCGGGGGCCAATTAGCTATCGAAGCGCGGGAGACCGCGCTTCGATCTTTTTCGGCAGGATTCGCGCACCCTGAGCGCATCCTGCCGATTTTTAAAAAAAAAATATTTTTTTGCCCAGGGGGTCCTTGTGGGTCCCCTGAGCAGACCTAGGGGTCAGGGTGTTTCTATCCTGCCCCCTTTGTGCGCTTTGCGCACTTGTTTCTGTCCCTCGGTTCTACCGAGGGACAAAATAACTGCCAACACTTCCTGATTTGGAGTGTTGACAGCCAATTAGCATGCAGCTCGTGATCGGGAGGGTGCGCGAATCCGACGCGGCCATAGATATATCTATCTTTTTACTTTTGATTTTCTCAGCAACTACTGAACGGATTTACACCATTTAACAAAAGGGTTCTTTCTGAACCAAGAACTACCTCTTTGCCAAATTTGGTGTAATTCCGTTCAGCAGTTCGAGCTGTAGCCGTGTCTAAAGTTTCCTATGGAAAATTGCATGGGGAAAACACGTTTTGGGACCCCTCTTTTTCTCGGCCCCCGCTTGACGAATCCCCCGAGACTTTCAGGGTAGGAGCGTACCGGAGCGCCCCACAAAGTTTGAAAAATTTGCGAAGATACGTCAACCGGCAAGAGAGTTATTTCAAATAGAATGTCGCGGATTTCCTATGGATAATAGGTTGTAACTATAACTATCTACTGGCGACCGCCAGTAGATAATATATACATACATATATATATTCACTGAAAAAACTATAGGTTTCAGGGGCGTTATAGTTAGTCGGACATTTCACTCGTCCAAAACCATAGAAATTCCCCGTTATAGTTAGTTCAGCTAACTATAACTCGCGCGCTCGCAATGCACTGCTGATGACGTCACATATTACATCAACTCATGACATGGTCAGTGACATCACTCATGACATCACTGATGACATCTCAAATGACATCACTGATGACATCATCCTTGTGATAGAGTGGCAGACCTCCTCTCACCCTAATATAACCTTTGATACACACACTCAAAAATACAAACTAACATTTTCAAAACAATGGACATACCAATACCAGTTACAACACACCTATTCAGTAATTCCAAGATCTACACACACATCCACTCATTCACCAACAGTCCCTATACAGTCACTCATACATGTACTCACTCATCATATGTACTCATACACCTATACATCATGTTACACACCGCCACTCATCCATAGAGTTACTCACACACATAGTCACACATGCAAACAAAGTATCAAACATCCATTTACTTGCATATACAGTAATACACACACTACCACACTTACTTCTACAGAAACTTACACATACTTACTCTCTTAAACAATCACTTATAGAAACACCTACTTATTTGTACAGGAACTCTTCCAATCTCTCACTCTCACATATACTCACTTATATACACCAATACTCACATATACTAGTTTAAAACATATGTAGTTACTCATAAAGACACTATTGAGACAGTCATTCACTCACTAACACACCCATACACATACTCATCCACCTATACAGTCCTGCACACATGCTGTCTTCAACACATACAAACAGTGAGTCACTCATTCATGCATCTATGCACTAAGTAATACCCCCACCGAACCATACAGACACTCAGACACTCATACTGATACTCAAAAAACTAACTAATAACCCATATAGACACTCATGTAGCTACTCACCAACCCATGCAGCCACTTATACACAAAGTGAGAGACTGATACAGATATTTTCATATTTAAACATTACTCACTAACCCATGTATTCACTAAGATACACTTAGTCAGTTATACAATCAATTTTACAAAACAAAATCATCCATTTAGACACTTATATACCCATTTATTCTTCCATCGACCTTGAGATATACATATATAAAACATATTTAATTTTCAGAAAAACACACATTCACTGGATGATGTCATCAGTGATGTCATCAGTGATGTCATTTGAGATGTCATCAGTGATGTCATGAGTGATGTCACTGACCATGTCATGAGTGATGTAATATGTGACGTCATCAGCAGTGCATTGCGGGCGCGCGAGTTATAGTTAGCTGAACTAACTATAACGGGGGAATTTCTATGGTTTTGTACGAGTGAAATGTCCAACTAACTATAACGCCCCTGAAACCTATGGTTTTTTCAGTGAATTTCTAAGGTTTTTTAAATGCTAATTTCTAACTATAACGTGCCTGAAACCTATGGTTTTTTCAGTGAATTTCTAAGGTTTTTTAAATGCTAATTTCTAACTATAACTTGCCTGAAACCTATGGTTTTTTCAGTGAATATATATATATTTATTATACTATGTATACATGTGAAAATGTCTCGGTCCCCTGTTTGCCTCGGTGGCACGGAAAAAATGGGTGGAACTGACGTCAGCACGCCGACGAGGTACTCTTATGGCTCCGATGACGTCATACGGTGTCGCGAGCGGAGCTGTGCTATTATGACGTCCTCGTTGACGTGGGAGAGCTAGGAAAGAATTTCCATGGAATGCTGGTGCAGGGGATATTCACCTAAGTGTTCAGGCTAGTCCTTTGGGAGCAACTGTTTATGTTGCCACTCCAGAAACCGAAACCAGTGATCCGAGGGCAGAGGCCCTGCAGATGGCACACGAGGTGGGGTGCCCAGTCGTGTGCACCGGCGGGGCAGCGAAGTGACAAGCACCACAACCCACAAAAAAGGTAACGAGGGCACTGAATAACACAGGATCTTCTCTTTGTATCTGGCAGGAACAACGAAGTTAAAATGCCCTAGTACCAAAATGTAGAATTAGTGCTACAACGGTCTTCAAGAGGACCTGCGATGCCGCTTCTGCCTCCCGTACCCTGGAGGTGGCACATGGGTCACGCGGTACGGTCATACTGCTGTGGGACGCACACTCGTTGACCTCTCATGGCACTGCTCCACACTTCAGGGATGACGCTTTCCATTAGCTATGTTTTCTGATGACATGTCGCGCCAGCCCCGTCCAACAACAGAACTCCTTTAGATCCAAACAGACTCTTCCACTCTCTCACCGGAAGTGAAACCAGGCCACGCGGACACTTTCACAATACAACAGCCGGGAATGCACTTTTCAGTAAAAAAAACACATTCCTTCCTCCTAATTAATCAAATAAACGCCTCACTGAAGAACAGGGGCCAGATTCGATCGGTAAACAGCCGTTACAACGACTTTTTACTTTGCGATACCATTACAACGCATGCATTACCACGCATGCGTTGTACATCACAAAGTCATTACTACGCATTTTTAGAACGCATGGTCATTTACCACGCATGCCTTTACAACGAATTTTGTTGTAAAGGTATGTATGGTAAATGACCATGCGTTCTAAAAACATGTAGACGATCCATGTCGTTGTAAGGAAACAGAGGCTGTTCCGTTTCCTCACAACGATGTGCACCGCCCCTCAGAGACGACGTGAAGCAGGAACCACGAGGAGAGAGGAACCACGAGGAGTGAGAGGTAAGGGGATTGGGCATGGGGTGGGGGTTTCTTTTCTAGGGTTTAGGGTAGTGCAGTGGTGTTTGGGTGGTGTAGGGGGTCGTGCTGGGGGTAGTGTTTTAGGGTTTAGGGTAGTGCAGTGGTGTTTGGGTAGTGTAGGGGGTCATGCTGGGGGTAGTGTTTTAGGGTTTAGGGTAGTGCAGTAGTGTAGGGGGTAGTGCTGGGGGTAGTGTTTTAGGCTTTAGGGTAGTGCAGTGGTGTATGGGTAGTGTAGGGGGTCGTGCTGGGTTAGTGTTTTAGGGTTTAGGGTAGTGCAGTGGTGTTTGAGTAGTGTAGGGGGTCATGCTGGTGGTAGTGTTTTAAGGTTTAGGGTAGTGCAGTGGTGTTTGTGTAGTGTAGGGGGTCATGCTGGGGGTAGTGTTTTATGGTTTAGGGTAGTGCAGTGGTGTTTGGGTAGTGTAGGGGGTCGTGCTGGGGGTAGATTTAGGGTTTAGGGTAGTGCAGTGGTGTTTGGGTAGTGTAGGGAGTCGTGCTGGGGGTAGTGTTTTAGGGTTTAGGGTAGTGCAGTGGTGTTTGTGTAGTGTAGGGGGTTGTGCTGGGGGTAGTGTTTTAGGGTTTATGTTAGTGCAGTGGTGTTTGGGTAGTATAGGGGTAGTGCTGGGGTAGTGTTTTAGGGTTTAGGGTAGTGCAGTGGTGTTTGTGTAGTGTAGGGGTTCATGCTGGGGGTAGTGTTTTAGGGTTTAGGGTATGGCAGTGGTGTTTGGGTAGTGTAGGGGGTCGTGCTGGGGGTCGATTTAGGGTTTAGGGTAGTGCCGTGGTGTTTGTGTTGTGAGGGGGTCATGCTGGGGGTAGTGTTTTAGGGTTTAGAGTAATGCAGTGGTGTTTGTGTAGTGTAGGGGGTTTAGGGTAGTGCAGTGGTGTTTGTGTAGTGTAGGGGTCATGCTGGGGGTTGTGTTTTAGGGTTTAGGGTAGGGCAGTGGTGTTTGTGTAGTGTAGGGGGTAGTGTTTTAGGGTTTAGGGTAGTGCAGTGGTGTTTGTGTAGTGTAGGGGGTCATGCTGTGGGTAGTGTTTTAGGGTTTAGGGTAGTGCAGTTGTGTTTGTGTAGTGTACGGGGTCGTGTTTTAGGGTATAGGGTAGTGCAGTGGTGTTTGGGTAGTGTAGGGGGTCATGCTGGGGTTAGTGTTTTAGGGTTTAGTGTAGTGAAGTGGTGTTTAGGTAGTGTAGGGAGTCGTGCTGGGGGTAGTGTTTTAGGGTTTAGGGTAGTCCAGTGGTGTTTGTGTAGTGTAGGGAGTCGTGCTGGGGGTAGTGTTTTAGTGTTTTAGGGTAGTGCAGTGGTGTTTGGGTAGTGTAGGGGGTCGTGCTGGGGTAGTGTTTTAGGGTTTAGGGTAGTGCAGTGGTGTTTGTGTAGTGTATGGGGTCATGCTGGGGGTAGTGTTTTAGGGTTTAGGGTAGTGCAATGGTGTTTGTGTAGTGTAGGGGGTAGTGTTTTAGGGTTTAGGGTAGTGCAGTGGTGTTTGTGTACTGTAGGGGGTCGTGCTGGGTTCTAGTGTTTTAGGGTTTAGGGTAGTGCAGTGGTATTTGTGTAGTGTAGGGGTAGATTTAGGGTTTAGGGTAGTGCAGTGGTGTTTGGGTAGTGTAGGGGGTCGTGCTGGGGGTAGTGTTTTTGAGTTTAGGGTAGTGCAGTTGTGTTTGGGTAGTGAAGGGGGTCGTGCTGGGGGTAGTGTTTTAGGGTTTAGGGTAGTGCAGTGGTGTTTGGGTAGTGTAGGGGTCAACCAACATGAATTTGTCCTTGTGTGATGTAACCAATGCTCATGTAAAGCACTCCAATACCTGACCAGTCTGCACTATATAAAACTGCAAAAAAACAAAAATAAAAAGTGTTTTGCACACTTCTGTCATTGGGCTATACGTGGGCTACCTCTGGGTGATATTTGTGCTACATTTGGGCTCTTTTTTCTCTGGTGGCCATCTTGGGAGACTTATTTGTTATGAAGTTTCCTAATTTCCTCATTTACTACAGTCTCCTCAGTAGGAAATGCTTTCAGTTTTTACTTTGATTCCATCAAGAAGGCATTCAGATGTGTCACACATTTGCCATAAATTCAGAATGTTAGCACTCTAGTTGTTCATTAGATCACTGTAGAAAAGCTACTGCTCACCAAGGAGTTAGCTGGAAGTCTACTGCTGGTATTGAAAGTGATTGTTTCAGTCTGCATGTCAGAATTTTCAAATGAAATAGAAGAGGATTTGAGATCTCACTTAAAACATGCCCTAAATTTTCTTTTTGCAGCACTAACCATAATTTCTATGGCAAAATGAACCCCTCATTTTGTTCCTTTTTAAATTAAATGTTTTAAGTGTTACCAGTTTATTCCAATCAAGATGGCTTCAGGTGTGCCATACTTTTGTCATAAGTAAGACTGTTAGCGCTCTAGTTGTTCTTTAGAACACTCTGGGAAGCTGCAGTAGAACACAAAGGCATCAACTGACAGGCTGCTCCTGTTGAAATATAACAGGAAGATATTTGAGATCACACTTGAAACATGTCCTAATTTTTCTTTCTACAGCACTAACCATAATTTCTATGACAAAATGAACCCTATCATTTTGTTCCTTTTTAAATTAAATGTTTTAAGTGTTACCAGTTTATTCCAATCAAGATGGCTTCAGGTGTGCCATACTTTTGTCATAAGTAAGGCTGTTAGCGCTCTAGTTGTTCTTTAGAACACTCTGGGAAGCTGCAGTAGAACACAAAGGAATCAACTGACAGTCTCTGCCATTGTTGGATGTACATGTTTTACTGAGAATGTCAGACTTCATTCTCACATGACTGAGAAAGATAATGTGAATTTACAGAAAATATGCTCTCATTTTAGCTTCTGGAGCACCTTCCAAAACTGTATGGGACAAGCATGTGAAAATAGTTTTCTCTCAAACATGATTCATGATATCCCAGCAGAAGGTTTTTCACAGGGTAAAATCACCTTAGAACACACCACAATTCCTGAAATTAGTATGGTACCATCAACAAATGAATTCTAATGTAACTAAAGTCTGTTATCACCCTTTATAGTTCTCCTTTTGGTAACCCTCAAAATCTTCGATTCACTACAATGCATTTCAATGGGGTACTATCATTTATATTGGTCCCAAGATGGCTGCCAGCAATTCCAGGATGAAGTGCTGACAGCCAATCAGATCTCACGATGACATGTGTGGTTAGGCTCCGCCCAGATATATATGTGTTTTTACTTTTGATGTTCTCAGCAACTACAGAACGGATTTACACCATTTAACAAAAGGGTTCTTTCTGAACCAAGAACTACCTCTTTGCCAAATTTGGTGTAATTCCGTTCAGCAGTTCGGGCTGTAGCCTTGCATAAATTTTCCTATGGGAAATTGATTTTTGACTCTTATTTTTTAATTTCTCCGCAACTACTGAACGGATTTACACCATTTAACAAAAGGGTTCTTTCTGAACCAAGAACTACCTCTTTGCCAAATTTTGTGTAATTCCGTTCAGCAGTTCGGGCTGTAGCCGTGGCTAAAGTTTCCTATGGGAAAATGAATGGGGAAAACACGTTTTGGGACCCCCTTTTTTCTCGGCCCCCGCTTGACGAATCACCCCGAAACTTTCAGGGTATGAGCGGACCGGAGTGGGCCATAAAGTTTGAAAATTTTGCGAAGATTCGTCAACCGACGCAAGAGTTATTTCAAATAGAATGTTGCGGATTTCCTATGGAAAATAGGTCCTAACTATAACTATCTACTGGCGACCGCCAGTAGATAATGAATGTATATATATACATATATATATATATATATATATTTGTCCAAACCACTCCTTCTTTATGATGCCTCCTTCGATGCAGGAATCCAACCATCCCTGTCTCGAGCCCGAGCCGAAGAGAGGGGCGGTACGGCACTCGAGTTGAAGCAAATCCTTTTGTTAATCCATTTTTAAAAATGTGCCATAATGTTCGTTGCTTTTCGGCCCGAGCCTTCCACTGGGATGGATATATATATATATATATATTATATTCACTGAAGAAACCATAGGTTTCAGGGACGTTATAGTTAGAAATTAGCATTTAAAAAACCATAGATATGTCACTGACCATGTCATGAGTGATGTAATATGTGATGTCATCAGCAGTGCATTGAGGGGGCGCGAGTTATACTTAGCTCAACTAACTATAATGGCCGAATTTCTCTGGTTTTGTACGAGTGAAATGTCCAAATACCTACAACGTCCCTGAAACCTGTGGTTTTTTCAGTGAATATATATTATATATATATATATATATATATATTACACAAAAGTTTTACCCAGGGCTGGCACACACAGGTAAGTAATTGCTTCCTGAAATCCGCGGCAATTTCGAAGAGGACAATCCCCTCTGTAACATAAGTCCAACGCGTTTCAAGCCTGTAGCCCTTAATCATGGACAAAAAGGACTCTGGCAGCAGCTTCGTGATTTACTCATTGCCCCTCTTTTATTTCGATGTTGTGCAAATGCGCGCTCAAATGAGACCAAATGCATGCTGGGATGAGTAGTACAATCAACCCCAGTGGGTCACACGCCACCTCAAGTCCTTCACAATCTCTTACTGGGAATCCGGATCATCATTCTCAGCCGCATAAAACATGAAAGGAGCACCCCCTGTTCCGCCATCACGTCACATCTCAGCGGAGGCAGACCCGCACCAATCTAGCGGTGGTGCCAAGCCATGGCCGGGTGAGCCACTATTTTATTACACAAAAGTTTTACCCAGGGCTGGCACACACAGGTAAGTAATTGCTTCCTGAAATCCGCGGCAATTTCGAAGAGGACAATCCCCCTCTGTAACATAAGTCCAACGCGTTTCAAGCCTGTAGCCCTTAATCATGGACAAAAAGGACTCTGGCAGCAGCTTCGTGATTTACTCATTGCCCCTCTTTTATTTCGATGTTGTGCAAATGCGCGCTCAAATGAGACCAAATGCATGCTGGGATGAGTGTTACAGAGGGGGATTGTCCTCTTCGAAATTGCCGCGGATTTCAGGAAGCAATTACTTACCTGTGTGTGCCAGCCCTGGGTAAAACTTTTGTGTAATATATATATATATTCACTGAAAAAACCATAGGTGTTAGGGAAAGTTATAGTTAGTTGGACATTGCACTCGTACAAAACCCGTGAAATTCCTCCGTTATAGTTAGTTCAGGTAACTATAACTCGCGCCCCCGCAATGCACTGCTGATGACGTCACATATTACATCACTCATGACATGGTCAGTGACATCACTGATGACATCACTGATGACATCTCAAATGACATCACTGATGACATCATCCAGTGACTGTGTGTTTCTATAAAGTTTAAATATGTTTAATATATATGCCAAGGTGTATTGAAGAATGAGTGGGTGTATAAGTGTCTGGATGGATGATTTAGTAGGTGCGTGACAGACTCTATAAGTGAGTGATTAAACGTATCTTACTGAATGCATGGGTTAGTGACTAAACTTTGTGAATGTCTGTATCCGTCTGTCTGTTGGTGTGTAAGCGGCTGCATGGGTTTGCGAATAGCTACATGAGTGTCTACATGGATTATTGATTGGTTGTCTGAGTATCTGTATGGGTGCCTGAGTGTTTGTGTGGGTGGGGTGTGTGTGACTGCGCATAGATGTGTGAGTGGGTGATTCACTGGGTGCATGGTTTCAAGAGTGCATCTGTGATGGACTGTATGGGTGGGTGAGTGTGTGTATGGGTGTGTTAGTGAGTGAATGTATATCTTAGTGTTACAAGTGTGAGTAACTAATATGTCAAAGGCAGTATATATGTGTGTTGGAGTATATAAATGGCTATAAGTGAGAGTGTGTGATTGTGAGAGTGGCTGTATGAATGAGTGTGTACTTGTATCAGTGATTGTATAAGAGCGTAAGAATGTGCTAGTATTTGTATGACTAAGTGAGCTGGTGTGTGTATAACTGTATAGGTGAGTAAATGGCAGTGTGATTAATTATTTGCATGACTGACTAGGTGTGTGAGTACCTCTATGGATGAGTGGCGGTGTGTGAGTGTCTATGTAGGTGTATAAGTGCATATGAAAGTCCTGTACTGAGTGACCGTAAGTATGAGTGACTGTAGAGGTGAGTGAGTGGATGTGTGTGTAGACCTAAGAATCAGTGAGTGTGTATGTAGTTATTGGTGTTGGAGTGTCTATGGTTTTGACAATGGCAGTCTGTAATTTACAGTGGGTGTATCAAAAGTTATATTAGGGTGTGAGAAGATGCATCAAATTATCACATGGATGATGTCATCAGTGATGTCATCAGTGATGTCATTTGAGATGTCATCAGTGATGTCATCAGTGATGTCACTGACCATGTCATGAGTGATGTAATATGTGACGTCATCAGCAGTGCATTGCGGGGCGCGAGTTATAGTTACCTGAACTAACTATAACGGGGAATTTCACGGGTTTTGTACGAGTGCAATGTCCAACTAACTATAACTTTCCCTAAAACCTATGGTTTTTTCAGTGAATTTCAAAGGTTTTTTAAATGCTAATTTCTAACTATAACGTGTCTGAAACCTATGGTTTTTTCAGTGAATTTCAAAGGTTTTTTAAATGCTAATTTCTAACTATAACTGTCCCTAAAACCTATGGTTTTTTCAGTGAATTTCAAAGGTTTTTTAAATGCTAATTCCTAACTATAACATGTCTGAAACCTATGGTTTTATTCAGTGAATTTCAAAGGTTTTGTAAATGACAATTTTTAAATGTATTAATTGTTATATTTATTTTTTTGATACTGATTTACTACATTTTTTAAACTATTCATTTTTAGATATTTTATTTTTTAAATTACATTGTAATTACATTATACATTACAGTACAAAATATACTTTCTCAGAATGAATTACTTTAGTTTAAATACTTTGCAAATAGGCAATAGACTTTTAAGTACAGTAGTTACAGTTGTTGCAATGGGCAACACAATTTCAAACAATGCAAGATTGAGCTCAATGTGAATTTCTAGTTAAATTCAATTAGTTACATTATGGATTACTTTACTAACCACAGGACTGGATCCTAGATTCAGTCCTGGGACATCTGCTGTAAACAGTTGAGTAAAAGCGTTTTGGTTACAGTAGTGATTCTTAAGGAATATTATTGTATTTTAAAAGTTGACACTTAGAAACTTTTTCACATAGAATCACCAATGTTATCCTATGGGAGGAAATTCACTTAGCAGGTAAGTAGTGTTATCGTTACTTTTTCTTACTCAGTGGTGGATCCTGGATTCAGCACTGGTGCATCTCCTGTAAACAGTTGAAAGAATGCGTTTAAGTCATACAGGCGATTTTTCAGGAATATTTGTAGTTTGTGAAAATCGACAAACTTTCCTGCTGAAAACCAGACAATGGATTCCTATGGAAGGAAATACAAGTTACTGGTAAGTACGGTTAGAATTACTTTTCAGGGTCAGTGCTGGGCTAAAAGATGCAGCACTGGGTTCTCTCTTGATAACAGGTGAGTAAATCGGAATTCGTAGTTCGGCTGATTTTAGAGGAATATTATAAAGTTCCAAAACTCCACACTTAGAAGAATTTCCAAGTGAAACCAGTCAATGTTAGCCTATGGAAGGAAATTCAAGTTACTGGTAAGTACGGTTAGAATTACTTTTCAGGATCTGTACTGGGCTCAAAGATGCAGCACTGAGGTCTCTCCTGATAACAGGTGAGTAAATTGGAATTCGTAGTTCAGCTGATTTTAGAGGAATATTATAAAGTTCCAAAACTCCACACTTAGAAGAATTTCCAAGTGAAACCAGTCAATGTTAGCCTATGGAAGGAAATTCAAGTTACTGGTAAGTGCGGTTAAAATTACTTTTCAGGATAAGTACTGGGCTCAAAGATGCAGCACTGAGGTCCCTCCTGAAAACAGGTGAGTAAATCGGAATTCGTAGTTCGGCTGATTTTAGAGGAATATTATAAAGTTCCAAAACTCCACACTTAGAAGAATTTCCAAGTGAAACCAGTCAATGTTAGCCTATGGAAGGAAATTCAAGTTACTGGTAAGTACGGTTAAAATTACTTTTCAGGATCAGTACTGGGCTCAAAGATGCAGCACTGAGGTCTCTCCTGATAACAGGTGAGTAAATCGGAATTCGTAGTTCGGCTGATTTTAGAGGAATATTATAAAGTTCCAAAACTCCACACTTAGAAGAATTTCCAAGTGAAACCAGTCAATGTTAGCCTATGGAAGGAAATTCAAGTTACTGGTAAGTACGGTTAAAATTACTTTTCAGGATCAGTACTGGGCTCAAAGATGCAGCACTGAGGTCTCTCCTGATAACAGGTGAGTAAATCGGAATTCGTAGTTCGGCTAATTTTAGAGGAATATTTGCACAATGGTGAAGGAAGGGGGTGGGGCCTGAAGTGACATGTCTGCAAACACGCCCTGTGGCGCGTTTTAAGTTGGAGAATTAATTCCTCCTCAATCCCGAGGGTCCCTAGGGGCCAACTGGCCCACCAGATACATCCAGTATGTGCCAGAGAGCTGCGTTGCAGAGAGGTGTTCAGAGGCCACGCCCCTTTTTACAACACTCTGCAACGCAGCTCCGTGGCGCTTACTGGAGGTACCTGGTGGGCTAGTTGGCCCCCAGGGACCCTCAGGATTGAAGAGGATTTAATTCCCCATCTTAAAACGCGCCACGAGGCCTGTTTGCACACATGTCACCTGAAGCCACGCCCCCTCCCTTCACCACTGTGCAAACGCGCCCGTGGCGCATTTTAAGTTGGGGGATTAAGTCCCCTTGAATACTGAGGGTCCCTGGAGTCCAACTAGCCCACCATGTACCTCCAAAAGCGCCACAGAGCTGCGTTGCAGAGAGGTGTAAAAGGGGCGTGGCCTCTGTACACCTATCTGCAACACAGCCCCCTGGCGCATACTGGAGGTTCCTGGTGAGCTAGTTGGCCCCCAGGGACCCCCAGTATTCAAGGGGAATTACTTCCCTACTTAAAACGTGCCAGGGCGCGTTTGCAGACTGCTGCAGGGAGGGGCGGGGCCTCGGCACGATGCTGGTCTTTTTTTTTTTTTTGCTTTTTTCTGCCCAGGGGGTCTTTGTGGGATTCCCTGAGCAGACCTAGGGGGTCAGGGTGTTTCTACCCTGCCCCCTTTGTGCGTTTTGCGCACTTGTTTCTTGTGTTTTTTTTTAATCAGTGGGATCCGCGCACCCTAAGCGCATCCCGCCGTTTAAAAAAAAATGCTTTTTCTGCCCAGGGGGTCCTTGTGGGACCCCTGAGCAGACCTAGGTGGTCAGGGTGTTTCTACCCTGCCCCTTTGCGCTTTGCGCACTTGTTTCTGTCCCTCGAGGGACAAAATGGCTGCCAACACTTCCTGATTTGGAGTGTTGACAGCCACTTGACAGCCAATTAGCATGCAGCTCGTGATCGGGACGGTGCGCACAGGGTGCGCTCAGGATACGCGGACCCTACTCGGCCATAGATATATATGTGACTTTACTTTTGATTTTCTCAGGAACTACTGAACGGATTTACACCATTTAAGCAAAAGGCACGACACTGAACCATGGGCTACCTCTTTGCCAAATTTGGTGTAATTCCGTTCAGCAGTTCGGGCTGTAGCTGCGACTAAATGTTCCTATGGAAAAATGAAAAGGGAAAACGCGTTTTGGGACCCCCCTTTTTTCTCGGCCCCCGCTTGACAAATCAACCCGAGACTTTCAGGGTAGGAGCGGAGCGGAGCGCCCCAACATGTTGGAAGCTTTCGTGAAGATTCGTCAACCGGCGCAAGAGTTATTTCAAATAGAATGTCGCGGATTTCCTATGGAAAATAGGTTTTAACTATAACTATCTACTGGCG
This sequence comes from Calotriton arnoldi, assembly GCA_963921515.1. Taxonomy (NCBI): domain Eukaryota; kingdom Metazoa; phylum Chordata; class Amphibia; order Caudata; family Salamandridae; genus Calotriton; species Calotriton arnoldi. Next base: position 261,692 of record CAWUFW010016155.1, on the reverse strand, counting down.
ACCGCCAGTAGATAATATATATATATATATATATATCCAACAATACTCCGTCTCGTCTCGCTTCCTCTCCGCGAAAAGAAAGAGCACGGACCACTGTAGTTTGGTGCTGTTTATTATCAAGCTCTCAGTAGATCGTATCTGCCATGACGCGTTTCGTCCCTCACAGGGGACTTGATCACATGATATAATATATATATATATATTATCTACTGGCGGTCGCCAGTAGATAGTTATAGTTAGGACCTATTTTCCATAGGAAATCCGCAACATTCTATTTGAAATAACTCTTTGCGTCGGTTGACGAATCTTCGCGAATTTTCAAACTTTGTGGCCCGCTCCGGTCCGCTCCTATCCTGAAAGTCTTGGGGTGATTCTTCAAGCGGGGGCCGAGAAAAGGGTCCCAAACGTGTTTTCCCCATTCATTTTCCCATAGGAAACTTTAGCCATGGCTACAGCCCAAACTGCTGAATGGAATTACACCAAATTTGGCAAAGAGGAAGTTCTTGGTTCAGAAAGAACCCTTTTGTTAAATGGTGTAAATCCGTTCAGTAGTTGCTGAGAAAATCAAAAGTAAAAACACATATATATCTATGGCCGCGGAGGGTCCGCGCACCCTCCCGATGACCAGCTGTATGCTAATTGGCTGTCAACACTCCAAACAAGGAAGTGTTGGCAGCCATCTTGTGACTCGGTAGAACCGAGTCACAAGAAAACAGTAAAAACAATGCGCAAAACACAAAAAGGGGGCAGGGTAGAAACACCCTGAGCCCCTAGGCCTGCTCAGGGCCCAAAAAAATTATTATTATTTTTTTTAAATCGGCAAAAAACGCGCTGGGTGCGCGGATCCAGCCGATTAAAAAAAAAAAACGAAGCGCAGTCTCCCGCGCTTCGTTGGTAATTGGCCCCCGGGTGGGCCAAGTCCCGGGGGCATGCGGGGTTTATCAAATTTATGATTGGGGGGCCTCTAAGGCCCCCCCAAGCCCCGGGGACCACCACCCCCGGGCTTTAAATAAACAATGGTGCGGGAGGGCTCTCGGCCCTCCTGCAGCCACGGGGACCGCCACCCCCCCGGGGCTTCTTTTAAAAAAATTAAAAGTACCTGTGTGGGGGGGCTCGAGCCCCCCCACATGCCCCGGGGACCGCCACCTCCCCGGGGCTTTCAAGATGTTGGGAGGGGGGCCGTGCGGCCCCCCTTCTGGAGGCCTTGATGGCCCTGGGGACCGCCACCCCCCAGGGCCGGCTCCTGCAGTGTCCTGGGGTGCCCACCCCTGGGACACTGTAGTTTGCTATGGCAAACGGAGAGGGCCAGCCCCGGGGGATGGGGTCCCCGGGGCTACAAGTGGCCTGGGAGGGGGGCCACGCGGCCCCCCTCCCCAAAATTGGATTTAAATTTTTTTTTTTTAAATACAACAAAGGCCGGCCCCGGGGGATGGGGTCCCCGGGGCCATAAGTGGCCTGAGGAGGGGGGCAATGCAGCCCCCCTCCATAAGTTAAAAAAAAAAAAAGAAGGCCATGCCCCGGGGGATGTGGTCCCCGGGGCCGATTAAGGCCTGGGGGGGCCACGCGGCCCCCTTCCAAAATTAAAAAATAATAATAATAATAATTAGGGGGCAGGCCCTGGGGGATGGGGTCCCCAGGGCCAATAGATTAGAAAAAGAAAGGGGGCCACACAGCCCCCCTTCTTAAAAAAAATATAAAAAAGACCGGCATCGCGCCGGAGGCCACGCCCCCCTGCTTGCAGCACTCTGCAAACACGCCACCTGACGAATTCCCTTGAATACTGGGGGTCCCTGGGGGCCAACTAGCCCACCAGGAACCTCCAGTATGCGCCAGGGAGCTGCGTTGCAGATAGGTGTACAGAGGCCACGCCCCTTTTTACACCTCTCTGCAACGCAGCTCTGTGGCGCTTTTTGGATGTACATGGTGGGCTAGTTGGACTCCAGGGACCCTCAGGATTCAAGGGGACTTAATCCCCCAACTTAAAATGCGCCACGGGGCGCGTTTGCACAGTGGTGAACGGAGGGGGCGGGGCTTCAGGTGACATGTGTGCAAACAGGCCCTGTGGCGCGTTTTAAGATGGGGAATAAAATCCCCTTCAATCCTGAGGGTCCCTGGGGGACAACTAGCCCACCAGGTATGTCCAGAAAGCGCCACAGAGCTGCGTTGCAGAGAGGTGTAAAAAGGGGCATGGCCTCTGAACACCTCTCTGCAACTCAGCTCCCTGGCGCATACTGGAGGTATCTGGTGGGCTAGTTGGCCCCTAGTTACCATCGGGATTGAGGAGGAATTAATTCTCCAACTTAAAACGCGCCACAGGGCGTGTTTGCAGACATGTCACCTCAGGCCCCACCCCCTTCCTTCACCATTGTGCAAATATTCCTCTAAAATCAGCCGAACTACGAATTCCGATTTACTCACCTGTTATCAGGAGAGACCTCAGTGCTGCATCTTTGAGCCCAGTACTTATCCTGAAAAGTAATTTTAACCGCACTTACCAGTAACTTGAATTTCCTTCCATAGGCTAACATTGACTGGTTTCACTTGGAAATTCTTCTAAGTGTGGAGTTTTGGAACTTTATAATATTCCTCTAAAATCAGCTGAACTACGAATTCCAATTTACTCACCTGTTATCAGGAGAGACCTCAGTGCTGCATCTTTGAGCCTAGTACAGATCCTGAAAAGTAATTCTAACCGTACTTACCAGTAACTTGAATTTCCTTCCATAGGCTAACATTGACTGGTTTCACTTGGAAATTCTTCTAAGTGTGGAGTTTTGGAACTTTATAATATTCCTCTAAAATCAGCCGAACTACGAATTCCGATTTACTCACCTGTTATCAGGAGAGAACCCAGTGCTGCATCTTTTAGCCCAGCACTGACCCTAAAAAGTAATTCTAACCGTACTTACCAGTAACTTGTATTTCCTTCCATAGGAATCCATTGTCTGGTTTTCAGCAGAAAAGTTTCAAAGTGTCGATTTTCACAAACTACAAATATTCCTTAAAAATCGCCTGTATGACTTAAACGCATTCTTTCAACTGTTTACAGGAGATGCACCAGTGCTGGATCCAGGATCCACCACTGAGTAAGAAAAAGTAACGATAACACTACTTACCTGCTAAGTGAATTTCCTTCCATAGGATAACATTGGTGATTCTATGTGAAGAAGTTTCTGTCAACTTTTAAAATACAATAATATTCCTTAAAAATCACTACTGTAACCAAAACGCTTTTACTCAACTGTTTACAGGAGATGTCCCAGGACTGAATCTAGGATCCAGTCCTGTGGTTAGAAAAGTAATCCATAAAGTAACTAATTGCATTTAACTAGAAATTCACATTGAGCTCAATGTTGCATTGTGTTTGAAATTGTGTTGCCCATTGCAACAACTGTAACTACTGTACTTAAAAGTCTATTGCCTATTTGCAAAGTATTTAGACTAAAGTAATTCATTCTGAGAAAGTATATTTTGTAATGTAATGTATAATGTAATTTCAATGTAATTTAAAAAATAAAATATCTAAAAATAAATAGTTTAAAAAAATGTAGTAAATCAGTATCAAAAAAATAAATATAACAATTAATACATTTAAAAATTGTCATTTACAAAACCTTTGAAATTCACTGAAAAAAACCATAGGTTTCAGACATGTTATAGTTAGGAATTAGCATTTAAAAAACCTTTGAAATTCACTGAAAAAACCATAGGTTTCAGGCACGTTATAGTTAGAAATTAGCATTTAAAAAACCTTACAAATTCACTGATATCATCAGTGATGTCACTGACCATGTCATGAGTGATGTAATATGTGACGTCATCAGCAGTGCATTGCGGGGGCGCAAGTTATAGTTAGCTGAACTAACTATAACGGGGAATTTCACGGGTTTTGTACGAGTGCAATGTCCAACTAACTATAACTGTCCCTAAAACCTATGGTTTTTTCAGTGAATTTGTAGGTTTTTAAATGCTAATTTCTAACTATAACGTGCCTGAAACCTATGGTTTTTTCAGTGAATATATATATATAAATGATTCAAAAACTGTAATCAACCTAACGGATACAGTCCTTAATAAAGCAGAAGAGCAATTGCTGGCTCTAGGGCTGTCATACTGCCCTGAGAGTGCCTTTAATTATGCAGCCACCCGTGTTGATATATTTAAAAGTGTCCGAAAATTAAAATTGAAAAAATACTTTGCGCAAATGAACTTTATTAAATCTAACAGTACGGAAAAAGACAAAATAGGAAAAAATAAAGAAAAAAATGTGGATAAAGAGAGTGATGATACGGAAAAATTTGAAATATCCACAGGAGCAAATGAAAATGAACCAATGTACACAAACATTGATGAGGTGGATTGTCAGTTCTTACAAGACATGCAGGAACTGATGAATGAGGATGTAAATATGGGCCCGAGGATGGCAAGCACAGGATCACCAAACACTATGTCTGCGCGAAGCACTACATCCTTTAAACCTCCATCCACTTTCTATCCAGTAATGTTAAAGGACACAATAGACACCTTCCATGAGCAAGTAGTGGGAAGTCTAAAGAACTTAAACCGTAAAGTACAAAGTGCTAACAAACGGAAAAACAACAAAAGAGAATTACAATACCACCAACTAATGACTAAATTAAAGAACAACAATGATATAGTGATAAGGAACGCCGACAAAGGCGGTAACGTAGTACTTTGGAAGAAAGAGGATTACATCCAGGAAGCAATGCACCAACTAACTGATAATAGCTGTTACAGTCGCAGCAACAAACAGGCACTCAACAATGTGTACAGCACCTACAAAATGAAATTGGTGGCCTGGAAGAATGCTGGTTTGCTGTCATTGGATGAATATAGATACTTAAAAAATGACAACCCTGTTACACCGATATTGTATTTTATCCCCAAAATTCATAAGGATTTGATAAATCCTCCAGGTAGACCGATTATTTCGGCAAGAAATAGCTTACTGGAGAAAACATCAATCTACATTGACTTTTTCCTACAGGAATATGTTCAACAACTACAAACTTACATAAGAGACACAGGGGATTTTTATTTAAAATGCTTAATTTTAAATGGCAAAGAGATTATCTGCTCATTACTTTAGACGTGACTTCACTTTATACATCTATTCGACACAATGATGGCCTGAGGGCCCTGGAATTTTACTTGTCACGCAGAGGTACTCAACACACCAAACACACCAACATGCTTATCAGTATGGTAGAATTTTGTTTAAAAAATAACATATTCATGTTTCAAAATTCGTTATTTCAACAGCTAAGGGTGTAGCGATGGGGCCAGCTTTTCCCCCAGTTACGCCTGCCTTCATATGGGCTGGTGGGAGGAGCTGGTCCTCATGAAGGAACATACTGAAGTCATGAACAACAATGTGAAAACTTGGTGGAGATTTATTGATGATTTATTTTTGGTGTGGTGCGGTACTCAGGTAGAGGCGGAAGTTTTTGTTAACAAACTTAATCAAAATCAATTAAATCTACATTTTACTGCCTCTATCAGTAAAACTACAGTAAATTTCTTGGATGTTGAGGTATATGTTCACAATGATAAATTGGAGACTAGACTCCATAGAAAGCCAACAGCTGGCAATGCAATATTACATGCGAGCAGTGCACATCCAGGCCATCTTGTGCAAAGCATACCATACGGTGAATTATTGCGTCTGAAACGTATATGTAGCAATGAAATAGATCTAAAAGTGGCACAAGCACAGTGTATAACAAGATTTAAAGACAGGGGTTATACCAAAAAATGTCTAGACATAGCCCTTAAAAAGAGTAATCTTACACCTAGGGAAGCACTCCTCGCCAGGAAAGAAACAACAGGGAGTGAGATTAAAAACAACCCTGAAAATTTTAGATTAATTCTAAACTATAACAAACAAGAAAGAGCAGTTAAAAATATAATCACAAAAAATTGGCATTTCATTAGAAGAGACCCTGTGATTGGTGATTTGGTACCAAAAAGACCTGCAATCACATACAGTAGAAGCCCATCCATGAAAGATGTTCTAGTTAAAAACGATCCCACTGGTCCGCAAATAAAAAGCACATGGTTAAGTCAGAGACTGGGATTTTACAAATGCAAAAGCTGCAAAGCGTGCCAACATGGAGTGACAACAACAACATATAAAACTCCGTTTGGTGATAAAGAAAATAAGATTGATAAAGCACTTAACTGTAAAACAGACCATGTTGTATATGTGCTGGAATGCCCTTGCAATTTAAAATATGTGGGTAGCACAATCCTACAAGGACATAAAAGGGTACTTCAGCACATGCGGGCGATAAAGAATAATGATCAATCGTACCCAGTGGCTCGACATTTTAATGAATTCCACGGAGGAAATTTTAAAGATCTGAAATACTTCCTCATAGACTCTGTGCCACAAAATAAAAGGGGTGGTGATCGAGAGAAAGCTCTGCGCAGATTAGAAATGCTATATATTTTAAATCTCGACACCAAGCACCCGAAAGGCCTTAATGCCACGGAGGAACTACATGCAAGTCTGTTTTTAGTCAACATCCAAGTACAGCATAATAACCAATGAGGCTCTTTACACTAAGTAGTGGGTATTAAAAATCTGCTCATCCATGAACACCAATGAACCAAAACAATGAGATTTTAATTAACCGCCAACTCCATACCTAAAAAATAACGTAAAAATTTCTTTTAAAAACACACATAGTAAGATAAGAGTTTTTGTTTACATATAGGTTAATGAACCTGCACTTGACACTTTTTTATTCACGCGATTTTGCACATAGTTATATTCAGGGATACCAACAATAAGTTCCTTTACATAAAGGTTCACTATCAAGAGTTCCACATTTGAGATGTCATCAGTGATGTAATGACTGATGTCACTGACCATGTCATGAGTGATGTAATATGTGACGTCATCAGCAGTGCATTGCGGGCGCGTGAGTTATAGTTAGCTGAACTAACTATAACGGGGGAATTTCTATGGTTTTGTACGAGTGAAATGTCCAACTAACTATAACGCCCCTGAAACCTATGGTTTTTTCAGTGAATTTCTAAGGTTTTTTAAATGCTAATTTCTAACTATAACGTGCCTGAAACCTATGGTTTTTTCAGTGAATTTCTAAGGTTTTTTAAATGCTAATTTCTACCTATAACGTGCATGAAACCTATGGTTTTTTCAGTGAATATATATATATTTATTATACTATGTATACATGTGAAAATGTCTCGGTCCCCTGTTTGCCTCGGTGGCACGGAAAAAATGGGTGGAACTGACGTCAGCACGCCGACGAGGTTCTCTTATGGCTCCGATGACGTCATACGGTGTCGCGAGCGGAGCCGTGCTATTATGACGTCCTCGTTGACGTGGGAGAGCTAGGAAAGAATTTCCGTGGAATGCTGGTGCAGGGGATATTCACCTAAGTGTTCAGGCTAGTCCTTTGGGAGCAACTGTTTATGTTGCCACTCCAGAAACCGAAACCAGTGATCCGAGGGCAGAGGCCCTGCAGATGGCACACGAGGTGGGGTGCCCAGTCGTGTGCACCGGCGGGGCAGCGAGTGACAAGCACCACAACCCACAAAAAAGGTAACGAGGGCACTGAATAACACAGGATCTTCTCTTTGTATCTGGCAGGAACAACGAAGTTAAAATGCCCTAGTACCAAAATGTAGAATTAGTGCTACAACGGTCTTCAAGAGGACCTACGATGCCGCTTCTGCCTCCCGTACCCTGGAGGTGGCACATGGGTCACGCGGTGCGGTCATACTGCGGTGGGACGCACACTCGTTGACCTCTCATGGCACTGCTCCACACTTCAGGGAGGATGCTTTCCATTAGCTATGTTTTCTGATGACATGTCGCGCCGGCCCCGTCCAACAACAGAACTCCTTTAGATCCAAACAGACTCTTCCACTCTCTCATCGGAAGTGAAACCAGGCCACGCGGACACTTTCACAATACAACAGCTGGGAATGCACTTTTCGGTAAAAAAACACATTCCTTCCTCCTAATTAATCAAATAAACGTCTCACTGAAGAACAGGGGCCAGCTTCGATCGGTAAACAGCCGTTACAACGACTTTTTACTTTGCGATACCATTACAACGCATGCATTACCACGCATGCGTTGTACATCACGAAAGTCATTACTACGCATTTTTAGAACGCATGGTCATTTACCACGCATGCCTTTACAACGAATTTTGTTGTAAAGGTATGTATGGTAAATGACCATGCGTTCTAAAAACATGTAGACGATCCATGTCGTTGTAAGGAAACAGAGACTGTTCCGTTTCCTCACAACGACGTGCACCGCCCTCAGAGACGAGCGTGAAGCAGGAACCACGAGGAGAGAGGAACCACAAGGAGTGAGAGGTAAGGGGGATTGGGCATGGGGTGGGGGTTTCTTTTCTAGGGTTTAGGGTAGTGCAGTGGTGTTTGGGTGGTGTAGGGGGTCGTGCTGGGGGTAGTGTTTTAGGGTTTAGGGTAGTGCAGTGGTGTTTGGGTAGTGTAGGGGGTCGTGCTGGGGGTAGTGTTTTAGGGTTTAGGGTAGTGCAGTAGTGTAGGGGGTCGTGCTGGGGGTAGTGTTTTAGGCTTTAGGGTAGTGCAGTGGTGTATGGGTAGTGTAGGGGGTCGTGCTGGGTTAGTGTTTTAGGATTTAGGGTAGTGCAGTGGTGTTTGAGTAGTGTAGGTGGTCATGCTGGTGGTAGTGTTTTAGGGTTTAGGGTAGTGCAGTGGTGTTTGTGAAGTGTAGTGGGTCATGCTGGGGGTAGTGTTTTATGGTTTAGGGTAGTGCAGTGGTGTTTGGGTAGTGTAGGGGTCGTGCTGGGGGTATATTTAGGGTTTAGGGTAGTGCAGTGGTGTTTGGGTAGTGTAGGGAGTCGTGCTGGGGGTAGTGTTTTAGGGTTTAGGGTAGTGCAGTGGTGTTTGTGTAGTGTAGGGGTTGTGCTGGGGTTAGTGTTTTAGGGTTTATGTTAGTGCAGTGGTGTTTGTGTAGTGTAGGGGGTAGTGCTGGGGTAGTGTTTTAGGGTTTAGGGTAGTGCAGTGGTGTTTGTGTAGTGTAGGGGGTAGTGCTGGGGGTAGTGTTTTAAGGTTTAGGGTAGTGCAGTGGTGTTTGGGTAGTGTAGGGGGTCGTGCTGGGGGTCGATTTAGGGTTTAGGGTTGTGCAGTGGTGTTTGTGTTGTGAGGGGGTCGTGCTGGGGGTAGTGTTTTAGGGTTTAGAGTAATGCAGTGGTGTTTGTATAGTGTAGGGGGGTTTAGGGTAATGCAGTGGTGTTTGTGTAGTGTAGGGGGTCATGCTGGGGGTTGTGTTTTAGGGTTTAGGGTAGGGCAGTGGTGTTTGTGTAGTGTAGGGGTAGTGTTTTAGGGTTTAGGGTAGTGCAGTGGTGTTTGTGTAGTGTAGGGGTCATGCTGTGGGTAGTGTTTTAGGGTAGTGCAGTTGTGTTTGTGTAGTGTACGGGGTCGTGTTTTAGGGTATAGGGTAGTGCAGTGGTGTTTGGGTAGTGTAGGGGGTCATGCTGGGGTTAGTGTTTTAGGGTTTAGGGTAGTGCAGTGGTGTTTGGGTAGTGTAGGGGGTCGTGCTGGGGGTAGTGTTTTAGGGTTTAGGGTAGTGCAGTGGTGTTTGTGTAGTTTGGGAGGTCATGCTGGGGGTAGATTTAGGGTTTAGTGTAGTGCAGTGGTGTTTAGGTAGTGTAGGGAGTCATTCTGGGGGTAATGTTTTAGGGTTTAGGGTAGTCCAGTGGTGTTTGTGTAGTGTAGGGAGTCGTGCTGGGGGTAGTGTTTTAGGGTTTAGGGTAGTGCAGTGGTCTTTGGGTAGTGTAGGGGGTCGTGCTGGGGTAGTGTTTTAGGGTTTAGGGTAGTGCAGTGGTGTTTGTGTAGTGTAGGGGGTCATGCTGGGGGTAGTGTTTTAGGGTTTAGGGTAGTGCAATGGTGTTTGTGTAGTGTAGGGGGTAGTGTTTTAGGGTTTAGGGCAGTGCAGTGGTGTTTGTGTACTGTAGGGGTGGTGCTGGGTTCTAGTGTTTTAGGGTTTAGGGTAGTGCAGTGGTATTTGTGTAGTGTAGGGGGTAGATTTAGGGTTTAGGGTAGTGCAGTGGTGTTTGGGTAGTGTAGGGGGTCGTGCTGGGGGTAGTGTTTTTGAGTTTAGGGTAGTGCAGTTGTGTTTGGGTAGTGAAGGGGGTCGTGCTGGGGGTAGTGTTTTAGGGTTTAGGGTAGTGCAGTGGTGTTTGGGTAGTGTAGGGGTCAACCAACATGAATTTGTCCTTGTGTGATGTAACCAATGCTCATCTAAAGCACTCCAATACCTGACCAGTCTGCACTATATAAAACTGCAAAAAAACAAAAAATAAAAAGTGTTTTGCACACTTCTGTCATTGGGCTATACGTGGGCTACCTCTGGGTGATATTTGTGCTACATTTGGGCTGTTTTTTCTCTGGTGGCCATCTTGGGAGACTTATTTGTTATGAAGTTTCCTAATTTCCTCATTTACTACAGTCTCCTCAGTAGGAAATGCTTTCAGTTTTTACTTTGATTCCATCAAGAAGGCATTCAGATGTGTCACACATTTGCCATAAATTCAGAATGTTAGCACTCTAGTTGTTCATTAGATCACTGTAGTAAAGCTACTGCTCACCAAGGAGTTAACTGGAAGTCTACTGCTGGTATTGAAAGTGATTGTTTCAGTCTGCATGTCAGAATTTTCTAATGAAATAGAAGAGGATTTGAGATCTCACTTAAAACATGCACTAAATTTTCTTTTTGCAGCACTAACCATAATTTCTATGGCAAAATGAACCCCCTCATTTTGTTCCTTTTTAAATTAAATGTTTTAAGTGTTACCAGTTTATTCCAATCAAGATGGCTTCAGGTGTGCCATACTTTTGTCATAAGTAAGGCTGTTAGCACTCTAGTTGTTCTTTAGAACACTCTGGGAAGCTGCAGTAGAACACAAAGGCATCAACTGACAGGCTGCTCCTGTTGAAATATAACAGGAAGATATTTGAGATCTCACTTAAAACATGTCCTAATTTTTCTTTCTACAGCACTAACCATAATTTTAATGGCAAAATGAACCCCCTCATTTTGTTCCTTTTTAAATTAAATGTTTTAAGTGTTACCAGTTTATTCCAATCAAGATGGCTTCAGGTGTGCCATACTTTTGTCATAAGTAAGACTGATAGCGCTCTAATTGTTCTTTAGAACACTCTGGGAAGCTGCAGTAGAACACAAAGGCATCAACTGACAGGCTGCTCCTGTTGAAATATAACAGGAAGATATTTGAGATCACACTTGAAACATGTCCTAATTTTTCTTTCCAGAGCACTAACCATAATTTCTATGACAAGATGAACCCCATCATTTTGTTACTTTTTAAATTAAATGTTTTAAGTGTTACAAGTTTATTCCAATCAAGATGGCTTCAAGTGTGCCATACTTTTGTCATAAGTAAGGCTGTTAGCGCTCTAGTTGTTCTTTAGAACACTCTGGGAAGCTGCAGTAGAACACAAAGGAATCAACTGACAGTCTCTGCCATTGTTGGATGTACATGTTTTACTGAGAATGTCAGACTTCATTCTCACATGACTGAGAAAGATAATGTGAATTTACAGAAAATATGCTCTCATTTTAGCTTCTGGAGCACCTTCCAAAACTGTATGGGACAAGCATGTGAAAATAGTTTTCTCTCAAACATGATTCATGATATCCCAGCAGAAGGTTTTTCACAGGGTAAAATCACCTTAGAACACACCACAATTCCTGAAATTAGTATGGTACCATCAACAAATGAATTCTAATGTAACTCAAGTCTGTTATCACCCTTTATAGTTCTCCTTTTGGTAACCCTCAAAATCTTCGATTCACTACAATGCATTTCAATGGGGTACTATCATTTATATTGGTCCCAAGATGGCTGCCAGCAATTCCAGGATGAAGTGCTGACAGCCAATCAGATCTCACGATGACATGTGTGGTTAGGCTCCGCCCAGATATATATGAGTTTTTACTTTTGATTTTCTCAGCAACTACTGAACGGATTTACACCATTTAACAAAAGGGTTCTTTCTGAACCAAGAACTACCTCTTTGCCAAATTTGGTGTAATTCCGTTCAGCAGTTCGGGCTGTAGCCTTGCATAAAGTTTCCTATGGGAAATTGATTTTTTGACTCTTATTTTTTAATTTCTCCGCAACTACTGAACGGATTTACACCATTTAACAAAAGGGTTCTTTCTGAACCAAGAACTACCTCTTTGCCAAATTTTGTGTAATTCCGTTCAGCAGTTCAGGCTGTAGCCGTGGCTAAAGTTTCCTAAGGGAAAATGAATGGGGAAAACATGTTTTGGGACCCCCCTTTTTTCTCGGCCCCCGCTTGACGAATCACTCCGAAACTTTCAGGGTAGGAGCGGACCGGAGCGGGCCATAAAGTTTGAAAATTTCGCGAAGATTCGTCAACCGACGCAAGAGTTATTTCAAATAGAATGTTGCAGATTTCCTATGGAAAATAGGTCCTAACTATAACTATCTACTGGCGACCGCCAGTAGATAATATACATATATATATATATCCAAAGATCTTTGCACCTTCACACAGTGAGAATTTCACGGCACCAATAAGAGCGCACTAAGCAGGTACTTCTTTTTTAAAAAAGTGTTTATTCAGCACACCATAGTGCAAAAACAAAAATTATGGACGGTCTATGCGTTTTGGCTCTCTGCCTTCTACTGGACCATAGAGTCCCACCGTCTAGAGCATCATTTAAAGTGCAAAAGTGCTTCTGATCCCTTGTTACGTTCTACTATTTTACAATTACTAGACTGCTAACCCTCATATGTAAGCAAGTGGCACATTTAGTCAGCCATTTTTGACAAAATTGTCTGTAAAGTACATTCAATTTCCTTTATATGACAGAAAAGTGCAGGTGCATACATTATTTCATTTTTGGAGGGGGTGAGTTAATAATTTAAACAACATAAGTTTATAAAATATTTTTAATTCTCTATTACAATTCATAAGTGCAAACGACCATTAGAATCATATGTATCTCTTTCCGCATCATATAACATAGGATAACCCATGTACTTGGAGTCACTAGGTAAAAACACTAGAAATCAATCTCAGTAAAGTACTTTTTAAATTGATAAAAACCTGAGTCACATGTGACCTTCATAATTTCATTCGAGATACTTCAAGATATAAAATGGTTCATACATTTCTGGAATTGATATGGAATGTATAGTATATTTCATAAAAGGAAGAGATGTTCAAGTCCATATTATTTCTTTAACCAAAGCAACAGCAATAAAGTGCATATCATTATATATCATTGACAAATACGGGAGAAAGAGTCCTTGCCTCACGAGTATGATTCGTACATTAATATTTTATAGTCTACAATGTAAAAATCTATTCAATTCTAAGTAAAGTACCTATTGAATAAAGCCTGAATCATATATGTACATCTGTCAGTTCATGAAGAGTCCCTGTATCTAAGACTGATCTGTACTTATTTTGCTTTTTGATTTGGTAGACGAGACAATATATTCTTCCTAATGGATATAATAAAAAAGGATACATGTCCATTTGTTTCACAAGGTCCCATATCATTCCATAAGTCATGATGTTTGTATCTTACTTCTCGATGAGATTTGTTATTTGTTAAGTGTCATCACGACCCCCCATCTGATTCAGATTTGCTTTAGTTGTTCAACCACTTCATGTTTGATGGATATCATTTTGGTATATATTCTTTGTTTGTCCCTGTAGAGAATCTTTTACCGTTGTTGAGAAGTATGTTACACAGAGATGATTCATCCACAAAATAGGACAACAATGTGGAATGCCATACCAAAGTTCTTACTTGTAGATGGATCTATGTTACAAGTGTATGTGCAGTTCTGCATCCAAATTGTATCCAAATGGATTTTCAATTCCAATGGCTAGGATGAGTCGAGATTCTGTTCTCCTTAAGTCCAAGATTCTATCACCTCCTCGTTCTTTTTGCTTCACAATTTTTATGCCAAAATATTTTAATTGTTGGCTGTCACTTGAGTGATGATCTGAAAAGTGTTTAGCAATTGGATAGGAGAAGTCCTTATTTTTAATAGCTCGCAGATGTTGGAGTATTCTCAATTTTATATATATATATTAAGGATCATGTTGGATAACTTTTGCTCCAAAATATATAAGTATATCATTATGTATAAACTAATTATATAGAAATATGTTTAGGCACTACGATTCTGCTTTTGAAAATAAGGTATCTGGATATAACCCATTAATATGTTTTCAAAAAAGTGAAAAATGTTCCTCTCAAAATTGATGTAAATACAATTTGTTTGTTTTTAATGTATACATCTGAATATGGTGACATATCTAACAATTATTGTACAATTCTTTTTTCTCATATCTTAGGTCACCCCCATTTTAAAAAGGGCATCTGGAGGGTTATCGTAGTGAAAGTGCGGACCTAGGAGTTCCCACTGCCGTAAGCGTTGGGAAGACCTGCATCACTGGACCAAGATGGTAGCAGAGGTCGAGCTAGGGATGTCCTCCCAGCAAAGGAACAGGTGCAGCACACCCTGATCCCTACATATCCTCATACTGCCAGAGGTATGTCCCTGTTGGATGGGTAGCTAAAGGCCAGAGAGCAGCAACAAGGGGGTAAGCATGATGTTCTGTGTGTATGCTGTAACTCTTTATCTCATATGTCAACAACTTAAGTATGAGTAAATGTTGTACCAGGCCTATATTGCAAACAGAATTACAAATGGATTTGTAAGTATATAATATGTGAGTATGTGGTTTTTCTATAGCTATTTATTTATAATCAATCATGCTAAAGTTATTTCCTTAGTCTGATGATGGTTTGTGACATGGAACTAACTGATATTTAAACATAAAGAAGGTGTGCACCACAAAACAGAGGACTTAGCTACACATATATATGTTGGTTTATTAATTTATTTCCGATATTTAGGCCTCAATATTGTTCAATGAACATGATAGAATTTATATTGAAGTAATTTGGATACACAGTTCAGTGCACTTTCACTATGGACAAATGTCCAGGTACTGAGGGATCATGTTAGACCTAACATTCTTGGTGGGGTTTCCTCCTAACTTTTTTCCTTCCATTCTCCAGTTTTTGCTAGCTTTAGGACTCTGTGCTCTTTACCACTGCCAATCAGTGCTGAAGTGCTTGTGCTCCCTCCTTTAAACATGAATAAAATTGGCTTACACACAATTGGCATATTTAATTTACTTGTAAATCCCTCGAAAAGTGGTCACACCTGTACCTAGGGCTTGTAAATTAAATGTTATTAATGGGTCTGCAGCACTTATTAAATCCCTTTAAACATGTCTCAGGCCTACCATTTCAGCCTGTATGTGCAGTTTTGAACTGACATTTTGACATGACAAAATAAATCTTTTGCCAAGCCTATACCCTCCTTTTTAATACATATAAGTAACACCTAGAGTAGGCCCTGCATAGCCGAGACGGCAGGGTGCAGTGTGATTAAAAAGTTGGACATGTGCTTTTAACTTCAGCATGTTCTAATAGTAAAAAACTCTCAAATTAGTTTTTCACTGCTGCAAGGCCTACCTCTCCCATAGGCTAATGTTAGGTTCCCTTATTACATTTAATAATTGGTAACTTTCAATTGGGAGGAGATAAGAGTACTTCATTTAGTGTCTAAAGAATTGTAATTTAATATCCTCCTTAAGGATAAAGTCAGATTTTAAGTCACAATTCTGAAAATGCCACTCTTAGAAAGATGGCCTATGCTTATATCACCTAATCTGGATATTTTTTTACCAGATTCCACACGCGAACAGCGTGCGCAAGGTGAACGGAAGACAATTTAAAAAGACGTGAAAAATCGTCTGGCCCATAAACGACCTGCCATGTAAGTAAGGCAGTGTGAGTTCTGCTTAAAAATCTCAAAGTTTTCTTTTTCTTGAAGCCGATACCAATAGAGTTTTCTTAACATTTTTTACAGACCGCAATGTGGTCATGCTGGCATGATTAAATCTGGTTCCTTGTAACTGCCCACATTTCAGGTAATTAAGTGAAGTGACTTGAGGGGGAAAGGGGGTTGATGGTAAAGGTAAACCATTAAATAAAAATGCCCTTTTCCTTTTCCTTTTGGTCTCGCAGAACCCAGTCAAGCCCTGAGGAGAAGCCCCTTGATTTAGATGGGCTTCGAAACTCGTTGGCTCTCATATACCACCAGGGGACAAAGTCTGTCTGAAAAGAATATACAATAGAATTAATTAACAATATTCTCTTGCTTTAATTACTAAAATCTCCGGTGGTTGATACCCTGAATGTATACCAGAGGGTTCTCTTTAAGAAAAAACAGTTTTTGACTGGCATTTATTGTTATTTATTTTAAGTGTAATGTATTGTTGTTTTGCGTGAATTTGTGAGGTTCTAAAGATTTTATGTGTTATGCATTGTCTCCTTGTGTAAAATTGTGTTTGGAGTAATTGCAATTCGTTTAATTTTTTGTTAAATGTGATTTTGAAAGTGTGTTGTTTTTCTCCTCCGCACTTAAAAATAATCGAACACAATCAATGAAGAATTGATTCACTGATTAAAACTTTTGATCAAATGAGTAATGAGTTTGGTCATAGTCTGTTATTTGTCTGAACAGCATATTTAAAAAGGGCAGCTAGGAATTCTTTTTGTGTGTAACTCTTAGAAAGATGGCATTTTATTATCCTGACCGTTTGGTGTCTGCAGCCTGCTCCTGGGTTACATGACTAGGTGCATCTGGCAATTAGTCTTTGTGTATTGCTCCCAGACAGTGAGAAAAAAAGGAGAATAGGTGTTAGCAGTTTCTGACTTGATAAGGGGGAGGAGCTGTCTCCTACCACACATGCACATCACAAAGCCTCTGCCCTTTTCACACTCACAAAGAGTTTGAAACTAAACTTTTGTGACCCCAGACAGCCAGGGCGGGGAGGCAGGATATTTCAAGCACCTCTGATGATGGAAACTTCAAGAACCTTCTACTTCAAAGTAAGCACCAGATATAAATAATAGACTCTCCATCCCAACTCTTCAGTACACCTCTGGACCTGTGGAAGACTCAGAAGGACTGCTTTGTTGCTCTGCAGGAAGGACTACTACACTGTGGCCCGCTGCCCTGATGCCTGAGGGAAAGGACTGGACCTGCATCTAGAACCCTGGACCACCTGATTGACTCCAAGGGCTAGTTGGCTGGCCTCCTGATCAGAGCCTAAGGTCAGAAAGTTAACTGAACACCTTGAACCAGTACTCTGAACATCTTGAACCCAGCCCCTGAATTCTGTCTGCTGTGAGTCCTAACCCCGACAAGTGGTTCCACCCCAGTCCTGAACCTTTTGAAGTGGGCCTGAAGGTTCTCTGCCAGCCCAGCTGTGATCCTCTGTGCTAAACCAGTACATCTCCCTGCAGCTCTGCTTCAGAACCACCGCTGAAAGACGCATCCCAGACACAGGACCTCGTATCGCAGCCCAAAGCCACCTCAGAACCACAGCTGTGCGGTACATCCTCGATGCAGGCTTTTGCATTGCAAGCACCTTGTTGACGGCATCCTCAACAACGATGCAGGACTTTGCATCAGAGCCCCGCTGCTTCTTTGGAACCGTCAGTGCACAGGGTCTTGCAAATCTCCACATCTAGGATTTAAGGTACTTTGTTCAGTAGGCCTAACTTGGTCCCTGTAACTGGCCTGCACTCCATCGCAGTCGGCCTGAACTTGTGACTTTGTCCCATTCAGGCGAGACCAGATAAGCGGAGTTGGTGCTTTGTGCTTCTGGGCACTATTTTCACTTAAAACTTTGAAATTGGATATCTCCAGCTCTACTCATTGGATTTTTTGTTGTTTTGGTCTCAAATAATTTATAAAAATTGGTTTGGGACTTTTATTGTGTGGTGTTTTCTCTTTATTGCTGCTTGATGTGCTGCATAAATACTTTACACATTGCATTACAAGAAATTATTTTTATAAATACAAAGGATGCATGCCTAATATGACATTTGAGCAGTGGCTACAAGGAACCCATATTATGATGTGATATATTATTATTCCTACCAGCATATTGCATTAGTATGATTACAAATTATTTTAGCAACAAATTTTTAATGCAACCCTGATTTACTAAGGTATACTTACAATTTAATGTAAGTATAGGTTGATTTGCTATGCATGTACAATGTTTCTTTGTGTTATGAATATGACTGAAGTCTGTCCTCACTCGTTTTGGATTCCACACACATAAAAAGATAGGACATGCATATCTTTAATTGTGTGGAGTCTACTTCGCTATTACATATACCCTCCATCATGAAGATACTAGTTGGAGAATTATGGTCTCCATACCCAAATAACCTCACATTACACTAAACTGTAGTGTCCTATTGAGAGTCAGGGACGGAGTGTGTAAGCTTACTATATGGAAAAGGCATTATGGCCTGCCAAACTATCACACACACACACACACAGCCAGGATGGTCACTTTGGTCCTACCCAAAAACCATGATCCAAATCTGTATGTAGATTCTTTTCAGGTAACAAATATTATGTTATGTTATATTGATTTATATAGCCCACTAATCACTCAAGAGAGTATCCAAATCCTTGGGCAGGTGTGTAGGTTTGTGGTCCCAAGGTGTTTATATGAAGAGCCAGGTCTTCAGCTTCTGGTGGAACTCAAGGAGTGAGGAGGAGGCTCTGATGTGTTGAGGTAGGTTGTTCCATGTCTTGGGTGCAATTTACGAGAATGAGCGAACTTCAGTTTTGCTTTTGCAGATGCGGGGAAAGTGTGTGAGTGAGAGTGAGCCAGAGCATAGGCGTTTGGTGGGTTGGTGGAAGTGTATGCATCTGCTCACGTATTCTTCTCCTGTGTTGTGCTTTGTATGCGTGCATGAGAAGTTTCAAATTGGCTGTGCTTGTGAATAGGGAGCCAGTGAAGGTTCCCGAGGTACGGTGTGATGTGGGTTCAGAGTGAGACATTGAGTATGAGTCTGTCATCAGTATTCTGGATGGTCTGGAGACTGTGTAGGAGTTGTTTGGAGATTCGGGCATAGAGAGTGTTGCCATAGTCCAGACTGCTAGTAATGAGTGCTTGCGTGACAGTCCGACTGGTGTTCTGAGGCAACCATTTTAAGACTTTTCACATCATGCGTAAGATGTGGAAGGAGGAGGTGCACACTGCATTGACTTGAGCCATTATGTTGAGTTTGTCATCTAGGATGATCCCTAGATTTCTTGCGTGGTCTATGGGTGTTGGCCCTAGCTCCTATGACCACCAGATGGAGTCCCATGTAGAGGTCTTGTTGCCGAAGACCAGTACAGAGTTGAGTTGCAGGCAGTTGGTTCGCATCCTGTCTGCTACCATGGTCATGCAGATGGAGAAGTTGGTTCTGGCACTGGTTGTTTTGTCTGTCAGGAAGAGGATGAGTTGGGGGTCATCGACTTAGGAGATGATAGTGATGTCTTGTGATCGGATGATGTTGGCGAGAGGTGTCATGTCTATGTTGAAATTGTGGGGCTGAGGTACAATCCCTGTGGGACTCTGCATATCAATTTCTTGGCCTCTGATATGTAGAGTGGCAGCCTGACCCTTTGGGTTCATCCCATGAGGAAGGAACTGTGCTTTTTTCTTGGTGTCTCTTATTTGCTGGCGATAGCTTCTGAGTGGAGCCTTGTAGGTAGTTCTGTTGGTGGTGTCGTGGTTGGCACTCCATTTCCTTTCCAGCAGTTTGCAGTGCAGTTTGGCATCTCGGAGGTCTTCTGTGTACCAGCTTGCCAGCTGGTATGAACTGCTATGCTTGTTGGGTTTGACCGGTACAAGGGAGTCCGTGCAGTTCTTAATCCAGCTATTGAAGTTGTTGATGTCCTTGTTGAGGCTGTCTGTGGGGCTAGGTTGATCCGTGCTATGGACGCTGAGCCAGTCTGCTTCTGTGATTTTGCCCCAGCTGTGACTTAGAAAGCTGAACCTGGTAGGGGTGTTGACTTGTGTATGATGGAGTGGTCGGTCCATATGAGCGGTGTGGTGGAGTTGTAATTGATGCTGTCACTTGTAGAGAATGGGTATGTGTCATATATGTGTATATAAGTAATACACATGAGCATGTAATAACAGTGACATCCAGCTCTGCCTTAAAGTGTTTGCCATATGTGAAACATTTCTGCATACATGAGCCTGGACTATGGGCTGCATATTGAAATAATCAGGGGTGACTTATGGTAAATATTGTAGGAAACGTTTAATTGGACACAAGGTATAGGTTTTCATATATCTTTAAATTGAAGATACCCACAGAGCCTGGGCCATATAAGCCTGAAATATTAATAGCAATTATACTGTGGTGTGTTGCATCAGAAGGGGGGAAGGAGCACTATGAAAATGAAGTCAGGTAATGGGTACATACATGTGCACTCAATCAACCTTGACAGTTAGAACAACATTGTCATGAAATGGATCATATTTAGCTATATTTGCAAGCGTCACAGACATCTCTATAAGGCTATATTACTGGTTAATGGTCATACTGTCTACAGACGCATGGTGCCAAGATACATTTGTGCTATGCACAGCAGCTCAATGGATGCCACCTCTGAAATGTTTTGACTTATGGTTTTGTGTCATGAACATACGGGACATCTAGGCTCATAAGTTATATTTTTTATTTTATCAGCATCCTCCAAAACAAGCGAGGGAGACGTTGGCCAGGAAGGAAGGTGGAGAAGCAGATGCCCGCTGGGAGTCTGAAGGTGGTACCGCTGAAACAGAAGGGCCCAGCAGCACAGAGGGTGATGGGGCTGGAGAGGAGGACCATGTCATCCGACTCAGAGGCCTCTATATTAAACCAACCACAAGTGGCAGTGGACCCAACACCATCTTCTAGACTTATACCTCTGTCCACCACCACCAGGAAGATCAGCACCCTACGTACTGTTCCCCCCAATGTTGGCCAACACCCAGCCACTAAAAGGCCTGGGGTCTCCTTGCCCCAGTTACCTCTGCTCCTGCCCCAGTCCATTCAGCAGTGATGTCTGAGGAGGATCATGATGTGCTGAGCAAAATTTCAGTTGGGAAGACTGCACTATTGCTTGCCATCCAGGGGGGGTTAGTCAACCGTAGACTCAGTTATTGGCCTTCAAAGATGGCATCCATGGTGCAGTGTGTATCATACAAAGGGGCATGGTATATCTAAGACCCCCTTCAGACATCACTGCCACCCACCAACCTACTCCTGGCCCTTACTCTCAAGATTCTTCTGCTTCCCTACCCCATCCTCCAGCCCCCCATAACCCCACAAAACCCCTCTGTCCCTGCATCATTCAATATCTCCACACTCACACACAAACCCACAGGCACCCGCACAGACAGGCTATTAAACAGACAAAACATACACACAAGCATAAACATACAGACACTGAAACTCATATTAAAACTCTCGACCTCCACCACACTCACACCCACAACCACCACCATCACACACACAGAGCCACCACCACAACTTCTTCAACAACCACACCCACAATCACCACCACAACCTCTACCACCACCATCACCACACCCACAACCACCACCACTACCTCTGCTACTACCATACGAACAACCACCACCACTACTATCTCTACTGGCACCACACCCACAAAGACCATCACACCCACAACCACCACCACAATGACAACCACCACTGTAACCTCATCTAAACATGCAACTTCAGGCAAACACACCACATCACAGAAACTATACACAACACAGAAACACAAACCCTCAGACAACCAAACACCACAGAAACCCAAACTCTCAGTCAAGCAAACGTCATCACCCAAACACACATCAGAGAAACCCAAACCCTCAGACAAGCACACATTAGCACCAAAAAAACACCACAGAATCCCAAAGCCACCACATCCACAACAAGAACACATTCATCACAATCAAAAACTACAACCACAGCACACACCCAAACACCCCCCAAAAGCAAAGCCACATATTATCGAGACACTTCAGACACAACCTCAGTTGCACAACAACACACACACAAACCCATCACCACTGCAACTGCTCCTACACCCTCTACTTGCTACACAACTCCTACACCCACCCTATACAACCTTCTTCCTCCCTCCCAAACTATCTGTACTCTTCCCAGGCCCCAGAAGAAAAGGCCCACCCCTCCTCCCAACTGGTAAATAAAGGTGCCTGGATTCCATCTTAATGTTCATGGAGTGATATATGCCCCTTTGGCAGGCGGTCATTTGTGTGCCAGTGACTATGTAGGCCAGAATTCTATATGGGCCACACCTTTTGGGCCTACAGCTATTGTTTGTGTTTATGTTTTTTCCTTTTTGCAAGTTCTTGATCTTATTTTTAAGTGAGAGAATTATCATTAAAAATTAGATTATACACTTCCTGTAATTATCAGTGTAAGCAGACCTAGGGTATTCTTCTCTTTCTATTTACTTCCTATGTGAAAGGGCCTGATTCACAAAAATAAACTTGCACCTTTGTGTAAGCTTAAGTTTTTTCAGTATTTAGAAAACTGTATTTTATTAGTAAATTTATGAGTGCAGAGACTCTGCAGTTGGGGCGAAGAACTCCGCACATGAAAAGATAAGAAAGGCCTATCTTTTTATGTGCGGAGTTCTCTGCCCCAATAGGCCTATCTTTTTTTGTTAATACTGAAAAAGTGTGAACTTACACAAATGTGTATGATTACCTTTGTAAATCAGGCCACATATGGTGGAGATACTTTGCTTAAAATTATTACTGAACTAGAAATGAAATATTGTCATCTACATGTCGTATTTTAAAGCACTACCATCATGATGACGGACAAATACATGATGGATAGATTTTAACAAACTTTTCATATGTCCAAAATGTACCTGCACATATGTACACTTATATGATTTAACGTTGCATTTCTAAATGACACATTTTTTGCTTTGCAAGACATCACAATTATGATGTTATTTTTGAATGTTAAGGTTATTCTATTCCAAACAATCAACAGTATGTGTCACTTTTGTGTATGGCCTCGCTAATAGAGATTTTAATACGATGACATACATTTATGTACACATACCTCCTATAATGCCACTGAGATGGTTGTCATCCATTTTCAAGAGCAGGTATGCGGCATGTTGAAACATCAGGTTCATTGTGACTCTTGAGGTACAAGAGGTTGGGAAAGGTAGCTAACCCCATTTTATCTGCTGCAAACCGCCAGCTCAGGTGTGAAAGCTTAGCTGCCCTGGAAACCCCAACAGAAAGAACCACATGATTAGGAGGGTGGAGTTGTGGCTGTAATCCCGTTGTCAGCCACTTTTCTGTTCTACTCCATTAACAGAGGAGTCTGCATGCGATGGTGAAGTCAGGGGCCTGACGGACTTTCGGCCGTCAAACTGCCAGCACATAAATCAGGCAGGAGATGAACTCTTATGCCAGATGAACAGCCCGTCGATTTTCGATGGTCTGGACGTATCCGTCAAGATATAAATCAGCCCCTTAATAATTAAAGATCACACCTTTATTTTTGAACCAAAGAGAATGCTCGTTAGACCTCTCTCATTTTCTCTCTCGAATATGTGAGGGAGAGGCTTATATGGCAAAGAAGCTAAGCTATGGGACTCATTACAAGTGTATTTGTAATTTAAGGCCTCACTATCCAAGTTCATATAAATATTAAAGACTTTATTTGTTCATATAAGTCTGGACTGGTAGTTGCAAGCAACTAGCACCTCAGTGCCTAGAGCTGTATTACATCATAGTGCACCCACCATCCATCCATCTATCCGTCCTTCCATCTGTCCGTCTATCCATCCTTCCATCCGTCCATCCATCCAATTACACTACTTTGGTATATGGTGGTTGTACCGTGGCTCTAATGGCATCAGTTTTAATGAAAATTTACTGTGTTGCATAGAAATTCTGATGGGCTATTCCCTGTCACAAATAAATGTTAGAGCATTGCTTTTGAATCTGGCAGCATTTCTCTGACCACAGAATGTATGACTGGGAATTTTTAATAAGGGGACAAAGGTATTAGTCACCATTTGTTTCTTGGCATACACATGTGCTGAATGTTCTTACCAGGTACTGCATATTTTTTCTGATGAATCTATAGCAGCATTTAGTGAGGCAGAGAAATAAGACTACTGGATCCCGCAGGAGGTCATAGTGTACTGGCTTAAATTAATGCGATGCCTTTGAGCTTATGCAGTATTATGCCTGTATTAATTTTGTGTAATTTAATTCTACCACTAGCCATTATTAAAGTTCGGGATCTGATCATTTGCTCCACCAAGTAGGGACGCTGCACTGAATCCTGCAACCTGCAGCACCAAAACAGCACCACTTCTTGAAGGAGTTCCAAATCCGCATCTTATAGTTACTTTTCGAAATTCTGGACAAATACAGACTAAAATATTGCTTTGTGGAATAAGTGGAAGTGAAATGTTTCTAAATGTGAAGGTAAAATTTTGACCGAGGGCTCCGGCTTAGTGTATTTGACCAGAGCTCCATCGCGGTCGACCTCAAACTATGACTTTGTACTGGGAAAGCACAACCAGATGTCCCAAGTTGGCGCTATTGGTTTTCAAGCACTAGAAAGTGTTTATTCTTTAAAAATTCATATCTCCGGTTCGCTACATTGGATTGTATTATGTATTGTGTCTTCCTCATCAAATTTATTGGTGTTTTTAAATGCTTTACACACCTGTCTCCTAAGTTAAGCCTTCCTGGTCGTTACCAGCTACCAAGGGTTGAGCAAGGGAATAATTTATTGAGACCTTCACTGAACGTTTTATTGTGTTTGTGGCCTTATTACTAGTGGTAGGTCCCTACTTATCACTAGTAATAAACCACTTTCCAATACCATCCCAGGAGTGGAGTGCCATTTTTAATTATGCGCGTTACGTATTGGCGTATTGGTGCCATTTTGAGTCGGGCGCATCAGATGAACATTTTTGTGTGCTGTGTTTGTGGCGCTGGTGTTCTGGTGCTATTTTGAGTCAGGAGCATCAGATGAAGATTTGAAGGAAATTCAGCAAGCGTACATGTAGTCTTTCTGTGGTGTCAGCGGTCACACACATTGTGCGCCTCTTCAGAGTGGATTCTTCAAAATTTACAGTGGAGAGTGTGTGGCACTACTCGGTAACTACCAGGTACTGTTAATGCTCTGAGATAGAAACACTTGAGATTGGCCCTTTGGGGTGTATGTTCACGCACATTTTGCATGCCAACAGCACCGTTTCAGAGCGTATGTTTCCGTTATTAGCTGTGGTGAGTGTGTGACACAACGCAAACAACCACATACTGTTATGCTCTAAGTGCCACAGATATTACGCTTGGATTGGCACTTTGGGGTGTATGTCATCTGGTTCTTTTCCTCATATTGTTATTTAAAACTCTTCATACTATTGACTTGAGATTATTGGTACTCACTCCTTTTTGGAGTCCTTTCGCTCATTGTTAATCATGTAATCTCCCAATTTACCACCACCACCTATATTTTTATCAGAAAAAGGTGAACCGTTGTTGTCCTGGAAGTGAGGGAAGAATCTGTTTGATATCTGATAGTTGTGGGGGAGAAAGATTCTCAGCAGCGAGCACATCTTAGAAGTAATTCCTGTAGGGAATGCTGAGGGTGATGTTTGAGACACATATGAAATATCAGTACTAATTTTGCAGGAACATTTTGAAGATAGAATTAATGTAGTTTTAGAGCGTCACAATTTTTTTTCTGAGTGCAAGGGAAAAATGAGAGTGTGGGGAACTATGTTGCATTTTTAAAGACACTGGCTCGTACTTGTTATTTTGATCTCATGACTGATTCTTTAATTCAAGATCAGCTTGTAAATTGCACCAACAATGTGAGAGTTCAAGAAAAGTTATTTGTGAAAAAACCTGAACTCAAGGTAGCAATTGATATAGTAGGAGGTATGGAAAGCACCAGTTCCCAGGTGAAGGAGATGCGTGATGTTCCATCACCTGCTGTGCGCAGTAACCAAACAGCTGAATCTACCAGTAATGGGGCAAGTCAAGTTGGTCTAATTTCCAAAACTAAATCAGAGGGGAAACAATGGTTGGGCAACAGTGACAACAAAAACTCTAGATTGATATGTTTCCTCTGTGGGAATTCTGGGCACACTGCAAACAGCCCCCAATGTTATGCTAAGAACTCCATATGTAGGTTGTGTGGAAAATGGGGTCATTATGCCAGGCTTTGCAAGGGTGAAAAAGATCAGAACCAAGGGGTGGACTTATTTG
Organism: Calotriton arnoldi; assembly: GCA_963921515.1. NCBI lineage: Eukaryota > Metazoa > Chordata > Amphibia > Caudata > Salamandridae > Calotriton > Calotriton arnoldi. The sequence goes on along the minus strand of CAWUFW010016155.1, from coordinate 235,406 downwards.
CTGATGAGCAAAGTATTGTTTTAAATGTAAAAGCTGATCCTAGTAATATAGATGGGGATCCCATTGTCATGCCAGAAGGTGCTAACACCCTGTATGGATTGGAAGTGATGGTGTTGGCAGATTCAGAGTCACCCTACACTATGGTGGGTGATAACAATTGGGCAAGAGTGTTCGGGGAACAGTGCATTTCTCTTTCTGCACCGGACATTAATCCAGTGAGCTATGGTGGCAACAAAACTGATGTGTTGGGATACACAGTGATGAAGATAAAATTCAATGGCAAAGAAACCACTGGTGTGGCTAAACAGGGTGATAACCTGTTGGGTTGGTGTCACCAAAGGGACATTGGTGTCATACTTAACCCTAATGGCTTGCAGCAAGTCAAGACCTTGTCAGTGGAAAATTAGGATATATTTCAACAATTTTCCATGGTGTTCAGTGAAAAGTTGGGTCTTCTCAGGAATTTTGAACACAAGATTAAACTGAAGAAGAATGCTTCCCCTTATGTGCATAAGGTCAGGAAAGTTCCAAAACTCATGTTAGAACCTCTCAAAGAGGAAATCAAAAGATTAATAACAGAAGGTGTCATTTTGGAGATCCTCTGAATGGTTGCTCCGATGGTATTGGCCCCTAAAGATGGTGGTAAGCGCACCCGGATTGTGTGGACCTAAGGGATTTAAATAGACACATCTGGGTTGATCGTCAACCACTTCCATACACCTCAGAGGCCTTGACAATGCTTGGTGATGCCAGTGTATTATGTGTGATGGTCCTATTGTTGGCGTACCACCAGGTTAAATTGCATGATGACTCCAGGCATCTCACTTCTTTTGTTACTCCTCTTGGCGCCTATCGATTCATCAGGATGCCGTTTGGGCTGGTGTCAGCTGCATGTTTTCAGAGGGTGATGAAAAGAGTGCTGGAGGGTGTGCCCAATATATTGTTCTTTCAGGATGACAATCTGATTTATGGCAAGGGTGTGGAGGAGCATGATGTTATGCTGAAAGTGGTGTTGGGGAAGCTGGTCAGGCAGGTCTTACGCTAAAAAAGGAGAAGTGCAAATTTCTAGTAACTTCTGTGTCGTATCTGGGTCACACTATATTGGCTGATGGAGTCAAACCTAAATTCGAACTGGCAGACTTTATCCTGAAGGCACCTGCTTCGCAGGATAAAGATCAAGTAAGATCTTTCCTGGGAATGGCGGAAATCTTGAGGGTTGTTCAGAATGTTTCTAGTTTGGCTCAGACCATCAGCTCACTGCTTAAAAAAAATAGCAAATTTATTTGGACAGCAGGATTGTGAATTGGCCTTTAAGCTTATCAAAGGAAGAATTAGTAAAATGCCCACTTTAGGGCACTTTGATGTAAGGAAGAAAACCTTGTTGACTACTGATTCCAGCCTCAACGGTTTGGAGGAAGTGTTGTTGCAAGTTAATGGCAGTGAAGGGAGTGTGGATGTATTCACTTCACGCTCAGTCAAAGGGGCGGCAGAACAGTACTCTGTAGTAGAGAAAGAGGCCTTGGCGTGAGTTCATGTGATAAACCATTTCAAGTTTTATCGTTGCGGTCTGCCTTTTACAGCTTGTACTGATCGCAGACCCTTGCCACAATTGTTTGCTACAAGGAAGGATGATGAAGTTACCCCTAGGATTAACCCTTTCGGTGCTCATGACGGAATGGTTCCGTCATGAGCACCAGTGCTCCTGTGCTCATGACGAAACCATTCCGTCATGAGTGCAGGGGCACTAAATCCCTCTGCTGCAGACAGCAGAGGGATTTCCTTTTTTTTTTGTTGGACTCGGGAGGTTGGGGATGAGCTTCTCCAACCTCCCGAGGTCGTTTTGCATTTCCAATGCAATGACGATCGCACGCATGGCACGCTGACGTCATTGCATTAAAAATTAAACTGTTTCGTTGCTCGTGGGGCTATCTCAGCCCCCGAGCACCGAAACACTTGGGAGGGGTATCGTTGGAAAGGGGAGAATCTCCCCTTTCCAATGGTACCCTTTCCTAGTGGATCCCTGCTTGGGGATTGCCCCAGGAGGGCGATCCCCAAGCAGGGATCCACCCACTAGCCACCATAGCTCTCCCCATAAATTTTTGCCACAGACAGGGGCAGTAGCCCCCAATCTGTCCCCCCAGGGGAGGCAGAAAGCACCCTAGATGCCAGGGATTATTTTTTTATAGGCGAGTGGTGGGGGGAGCCCAGAATGGGCATCCCAATGCCCCCACCCTACCCCCCCCCAAAGAAGACAAAAGACTTTCTGCCCCCCCTAGGAGGCAGATGGGACAATAGCCCCTGATCTGCCCCCGGGGGGCAGAAAGCCCACTAGGCACCAGGGATTTTTTTTTATACGTAGGGGTGGGGGCTGCCCAGAATGGGCATGCCAATGGCCCCACCCCCAAAAAAATAATACAGTCTTTCTGCCCCCCCGGAAGGCAGATGGGGCAATAGCCCTTTATCTGCCCCCCTGGGGGGACTGAAAGCCTACAAGGCACCAGGGATTTTGTTTTTCCAAAGTTCGGGGTGGGGGCTGCCCAGAATGGGCATGCCAATGCCCCTAACCCCACCACAAAATGCCAGAGTCTTTCTGCCACCCCAGGAGACAGATGGGGGCAGTATCCCCTGATCTGCCCCCCGGGGGGTAGAAAGCCCACTAGGCACCAGGGATTTTTTTTTATACGTAGGGGTGGGGGCTGCCCAGAATGGGCTTGCCAATGCCCCACCCCCAAAAAATGTCCACAGTCTTTCTGCCCCCCAGGAGGCAGATGGGGGCAATAGCCCCTTATCTGCCTCCTCGGGGGGGCAGACAGCCCACTAGGCACCAGGGGTACATTTTTTTCAAAATTCAGGGGTGGGGGCTGTCCAGAATGGGTATGCCAATGCCCCCACCCCCCCAAAGAAGATGCCACACTCTTTCTGCCCCCCAGGAGGCAGATGGGGATAGTAGCCCCTGATCTGCCCCCAGGGGGGCAGAGAGCCTTCTAGGCACCAGCGATTATGCTGGCTTTTTTACGTAGTTGTGGGGGCTGCCCAGAATGGGCATCCCAATGTCCCCATCCCCCCCAAAAATAGCCACAGTCTTTCTGCCCTCCTTGGGGGCATATCGGGGCAATAGCCCCCAATTCCCCCCCCTCCCCAGGGTGGCAGAAAGCCCACTAGGGACTGACTTTCTCTCGGAATGTGCCTACCTGTGGATTTTGGATCCTAGCGCAGTTGGCACCCAAGGAAACATAGCAAACCTATATATTTTTGAAAAACTAGACACACAGGGGAATCCAGGATGGGGTGACTTGTCTGGCTCTCACCAGGTTCTCTTACCCAAAATCCCTTGCAAACCTCAAACTTTGTAAAAAAAAACAAAAAAACATTTCCCCCACATTTCTGTGATGGAAAGTTCTGGAATCTGATTGGTCCACAAACTTCCACCCACCTGCATTCTCCAAAGTCTCCCAATAAAATGGTACCTCACTAGTCTGGATGGGTCAAGTACCAGCGACAGGCAAGGGCCCTAAAGGTATTGTGGAGACATCAAAATGACCTATCAGAAAACCACCTGGTTTTGCAAGGGGGCACCTGGGTTTTTGGCCCCGGGCTCAGCGGCCATCTAGGGAAACCTACCAAACCCACACATTTCTGAAAACTAGACACTCTGGGGAGTCCAATGAGGTATGGCTTGCGTGGATCCCCTAATGATTCCCTACCCAGAATCCCCTGCAAACCTCAAATTTAGCTGAAACAAAATCACATTTTCCTCATTTTTCTGCATGGGAAAGTTGTGGGATCACCGGACTGACACAAATTTCCTACCACCTAGCATTCCCCCAGATCTCCCGATAAAAATGGTACCTCACTTGTGTGGGAAGGCATAGTGGCTGCAACAGGAAATGTGTTTATTTGACAAAGTTTGAGGTTTGCAAGGCATTCTGGGTAACAGAACCTGGTGAGAGCCACACAAGTCACCCCATCCTGGATTCCCCTGGGTGTCTAGTTTTCAAAAATGTATAGGTTTGCTAGGTTTCCCTAGGTGCCAGCAGAGCTAGGGTTCAAAACCTACAGCTAGGCACTTTGCATAAAAGGGTTCAGTTTTAACTGTAAAAATGCTGTGTGTTCACATTGCATTTTGGGCCGTTTCCTGTTGCGGGCACTAGACCTTCCCTACACAAGTGAGGTACCATTTTTATCAAAAGACTTTGGGGAACGCGGGGTGGGTGGAATTTTGTGGATCGACGCAGATTCCAGAACTTTCCATCACAGAAATGTGAGGAAAATGTGTTTTTTTTTACAAAGTTTGAGGTTTACAAGGGATTCTAGGTAACAGAACCTGGTGAGAGCCACACAAGTCACCCCATCCTGAATTCCCCTGGGTGTCTCGTTTTTAAAAATGTATAGGTTTGCTGGGTTTCCCTAGGTGCCGGCAGAGCAAGGGTTCAAAATCTACAGCTAGGCACTTTGCCAAGAAAGGGTCAGTTTTCACTGTAAAAATGTGGTGTGTCCACGTTGCGTTCTGGGCTGTTTCCTGTCACGGGCACTAGGCCTACCCACACAAGTGTGGCATCATTTTTATTGGAAGACTTTCGGGAATGCGGTGTTGGTGGAATTTTGTGGATGCACGCAGATTCCAGAACTTTCCATCACAGAAATATGAGGAAAATGTGTTTTTTTTTTTTACAAAGTTTGAGGTTTAGAAGGGATTCTGGGTAACAGAACCTGGATAGAGCCACACAAGTCACCCCATCCTGGATTCCCCTGGGTGTCTAGGTTTAAAAATGTGTGGGTTTGCTAGGTTTCCCTAGGTGCTGGCATTGCTAGGGTTTAAAATCTACAGCTAGGCACTTAGCAAAAAAAGGATAAGTTTTCACTGTAAAAATGTGGTGTGTCCATGTTGCGTTTTGCGCCGTTTCCTGTCGTGGGCACTAAGTCTACCCACACAATTGAGGTACTACTTTTATCGGAAGACTTTGGAGAATGTGGTGTGGGTTGAATTTTGTGGATCCACGCAGGATCCAGAATTTTCCATCACAGAAATTTGAGGAAAATTTGTTTTTTTGACAAAGTTTGCAATTTGCAAGGGATTCTGGGTAACAGAACCTGGTGAGAGCCACACAAGTCACCCCATCCTTGATTCCCCTAAGTGTTTAGTTTTTGAAAATGTATAGGTTTTCTAGGTTTCCCTAGGTGCCGGCACCTAGGGAAAATGTGTTTTTTTGACAAAGTTTGCGATTTGCAAGGGATTCTGGGTAATAGAACCTGGTGAGAGCCACACAAGTCACCCCATCCTGGATTCCCCTGGGTGTTTAGTTTTTGAAAATTTATAGGTTTTCTAGGTTTCCCTGGGTGCCGGCGGAGCTAGGGTTCAAAATCTACAGCTAGGCACTTAGCAAAAAAAGGATCAGTTTTCACTGTAAAAATGTGGTGTGTCCACGTTGCGTTTTGCGCCATTTCCTGTCGTGGGCACTAAGTCTACCCACACAAGTGAGGTACTATTTTTATCGGGAGACTTTTGGAAATGTGGGGTGGGTGGAATTTTGTGGATCCACGCAGATTCCAGAACTTTCCATCACAGAAATGCGAGGAAAATGTTTTTTTTTTTTTTTTAACAAAGTCTGAGGTTTATAAGGGATTCTGGGTAACAGAACCTGGTGAGAGCCACACAAGTCACCCCATCCTGGATTCCCCTTGGTGTCTAGTTTTCTAGAATGTATAGGTTTGCTAGGTTTCCCTAGGTGCTGGCATTGCTAGGGTTTAAAATCTACAGCTAGGCACTTAGCAAAAAAAGGATCAGTTTTCACTGTAAAAATGTGGTGTGTCCACGTTGCGTTTTGCGCCGTTTCCTGTCGTGGGCACTAAGTCTACCCACACAAGTGAGGTACTATTTTTATCGGGAGACTTTGAAAAATGCGGGGTGGGTGGCATTTTGTGGATCCACGCAGATTCCAGAATTTTCCATCACAGAAATGTGAGGAAAATGTGTTTTTTTGACAAAGTTTGAGGTTTGCAAGGGATTCTGGGTAAGAGAACCTGGTGAGAGCCAGACAAGTCACCCCATCCTGGATTCCACTGGGTGTCTAGTTTTCAAAAATGTATAGGTTTGCTAGGTTTCCATTGGTGCCGGCAGTGCTAGGGTTCAAAATCTACAGCTAGGCACTTTGCAAAAAAACGGTCAGTTTTCACTGTAAAAATGTGGTGTGTCCTCGTTGCGTTTTGGGCCATTTACTGTCGAAGGCACTAGGCCTACCCACACAAGGAGGTACCATTTTCATCAGAAGACTTTGGGGAATGCGGGGTAGATGGAATTATGTGGATCCACGCAGATTCCAGAACTTTCCATCACAGAAATGTGAGGAAAATGTGTTTTTTTGACAAAGTTTGAGATTTGCAAGGGATTCTGGGTAACAGAACCTGGTGAGAGCCACACAAGTCACCCCATCCTTGATTCCCCTGGGTGTTTTGTTTTCGAAAATGTATAGGTTTGCTAGGTTTCCCTAGGTGCCGGCTGAGTTAGGGTTCAAAATCCACAGCTAGGCACTTTGAAAAAAAGGGTCAGTTTTCACTGTAAAAATGTGGTGTGTCCACATTGTGTTTTGGGCCGTTTCCTGTCGCGGGCACTAGGCCTACCCACACAAGTGAGGCACCATTTTTTTTAAAGACTTTGGGGAATGTGGGGTGGGTGGAAGTTTGTGGACCACGCAGATTACAGAACTTTCCATCACAGAAATGTGGGGAAAATGTTTGGTTTTTGTTTTACAAAGTTTGAGGTTTGCAAGGGATTCTGGGTAACAGAACCTGGTGAGAGCCACTCAAGTCACCACATCCTAGATTCCTCTGGGTGTCTAGTTTTAAAAAATGTATAGGTTTGCTAGATTTCCCTAGGTGCCGGCTGAGCTACATTCAAATTCCTCAGCTAGACACTTTGCAAAAAAAAGGGTCTGTTTTCACTGTAGAAATGTAGAGTGTCCACTTTGCGTTTTGGGCCATCTCCTGTCGCGGGCGCTAAGCCTACTCACACAAGTGAGGTACAATTTTTCTTGGGAGAATTAGGGGAACACAGAATTGTAGAGCAACCGTTATTACCTATTGACTTTCGATGCATTTCTGCCTTCCTAATATAAGACAATGTGTGAAAAAGAAGTCACTTTGAAAAATGTCCTATAATTCACATGCTAGTATGGGTCCCCACAATTTTGGAGATGTGCAAATAGCTACTGTTTCTAAACTCTATATTTTGTTCCCTTTTCGGAAATACATGGGTGTCTTTCCTACCGATTTTTCACAGTTTTTATTTTCCCAAATGAATAGCTATAAACCCAGTACACAATAAAAAACCATTGCAAGACACTGCTCAGTTATTGGCTCTTGGTTCATCAGGTTCTTGGTGAACCTACAAGTCCTATATATTCCCACAACAAGAAGGGTGCAGCGGATGTAACAGTATATTGCTTTCAAATATCTGTCATACTTGGAAGAAATTACAGGTGAAAACGTTGGCACAAATGGCAGTTTTTTTCAAATCATTTTCAATTTTCCCCTTTTTCAGCTGTTAGTTTTTATCAAAAAACCTTGAAGGATCTGCACAAATGACCCCTTGCTAAATTCAGAATTTTGTCTACTTTTCCAAAATGTATAGCTTTCCAGGATCCATTATTGCTTTTTTACCCATTTCTACCATTAACTGGAAGGAGGTTAAAAGCACAAAAAATAGCAAAAATAGGTTATGTCCCAGTAAAATGCCAAAACTGTGTAAAACATGTTGGTTTTATGACAAAAGTCTGTCAGTCCCTGAAAGCTGGGGAAATGGTGATTTCAGTACCACAAACCCTTTGTTGATACCATTTGCAGGGAAAAAACAGACGCTTTCTTCTGCAGCACTTTTTTCCCATTTAAAAAAAAAAAAAACACAATTAGCTGTATTTTGGATAATTTCTGGGTCTCCTCCAGGGGAATCAACAAACCCTGGGTGCCTTTAAAATCCCCATGATGTTGGAAGAAAAGGACGTGAATTTGGCATGGATACTTTATGTGGTCAAAAAGTTACATGGGCCTCAGCGCGAACTACCCCAAATAGCCAAAAAAAGGCTTAGCACAGGGAGGGGGGAAAGGCCTAACAGCAAAGGGGTTAAGAGATGGGTGGAAGGTATGAGGGACTTTAATTTCCACATTGAACACACTTCTGGCAACAAAAACAGTGTTGCCAACTGTTTATCCATACTTCCCATTGAAAGTCAGGCCAAAGTCTGGAGATGGGTCGTGTGAATTGGGTCTGTGAAGATGCCATTCAGAAGGAGGAGTGGAGAGAGGCAAGAGAAGGAGACACTGAAGTTTGTTGTCTAATTCATTGTGATGGTGGCCTGAATATAGATCCATTCCAGAAAATCTTTTGGGTTACTGGAATGTCAGAGAGGAATTGAATTGGACTGCAAATGAGATTTTCAGGGGTGAAAGAGTTATTCATCCTAGGACTCTGAGAGAGATGGCCGTAAATTTGGCACATGAAGGTCACCGAGGAAGAAGTCTCACCATAGCCAAGCTAAGGTAACTCTATTGGTGGGCAGGTTTACATTGATAAGCTGAGGAGGTGGTAAAGGATTGTAACTCATGTGCCAGAAATGACAAGAGTAAGACAGTTGTTAGTGCACCCTTGCCCCCAGTTGCTGTTCCAAATGAACCCTGGAAAAAACTTGGATTATACTTTGCTGGTCCTTTTCATCTTTTAGCAGAGAATGAATGCTATTTCATACTGTAGGTGGACTACATGTCCAAATGAATGGTCGCGAAGTGTGTGAAGGCATTGGTTACCAGGGTGGTGATAGAGTTTTTGAAGGCAGAGTTCACAAGGGAAGGAATACCCTGTTACTCAGTAACTGACTATGGAGTCCAATTAACGTGACAAGAGATGCATGACTTTTTGAAGGGACTTTCGATTGTGCATTTTAAAATGGCATTATATTCACCACAAGCCAATGGCTTAGCAGAACAGATGAACGGGTTGGTTAGGTGAAGTGTGCAAAAGGCAGTAGATTGCAGGATGCCTTTGGCAAAGGTTTTGGATGAGTTGTGGTGGGCCCATCGTAATGCTCCTAATTTAGTAACTTCCAAATCTCCCTTCTTGTGGATGAGGGGAAGGGTGGGAAACACTAAGCTGAATCCTGCTTGGATGAATGGTGGAATTCATGATCCAGGACGACTGTATAATGAAGCATATTTAAGTAGTTGCAGAGCACAAGGTAAGTTCTTGAGGAAGTCTTACCAAAACAAATATGGAGAAAGCTATGATCAAAAGAAGTGTGTAAAGATGGTACCTTGGACTGTTGGTGAATTAGCCTTAGCAACAAAAAAAACGGGTTTGTGAGGAAAGGAATTTCAAAATTCATGAGACCTTTTTTGATCAAAAGAGTGAAGAAAAATGTGGTGGAGTTTGAGAATGGTGATGTTTGGATTATGTCCAGATTGGTCAAATGGAAAAATCCCAGCGGTGATCCTCCACTGGACAGTGGGAGCTCTGACCATGTTTCACCATTGAACAATGATGGCAGAGTTTCAGTGGGGTGTGAATGCAGAGTTAGAATTGCACATAGACCTGGGTGGTGGAAGGATTATCAAATTGGGAAACATTGAATGAAGGTAAACTAATCATTTTCAGAGCAATACTCTGAACACATACATCTTGTACATTTTGTATTGCTCGCCTGTTTGTTCTTGACAGTAACATCTCAGATTAACTTTATCAAATGTAGCCTTGTTAACTTATTGTTTTGTATTACTCCTTGTTTTGTATTATCATATTTATTGTACTTTTGGAGGATCAATTTTCTTGGTAATTTCATGCATGTCTATCCTATAGTTGTTATTGTCAGTGTAAGGGGGATGTGTTGTGATCTGTCAACCAAGTTGGAATGGAAGTGTTGGACAGAGATCCAACACGCATTCTTGTCCGCAGAACAGGCATCGGAGGACAGGCAGAACACAGTCGATCCAGACTGGTCTAAATGACAGGAACCAAGACTCGCTCAGTTCGCGGAGGTGAGGTGTGCCCAGATGGAGTATCATGCGATCACGGTAACAGCGCTCCAAGAGTGTTTTTTCCATCTGCATGGTGACTGGGACGTCCATTGCGTAGCAGAAAAATGACAATCAGGATACCTGTTATTAGGAAAAGGATTAGCGGAAGTCCTCCAAAAATGCTTCCGAATACGGAGTGTATGAAGTTGGGAATAACTCCGAAGACTGTCTGAAAGGTGCTTAGCAGTCCAGAACCTATAGTCTTAAATAGGTGTACTATACCCTTCGTATCAGACATGTTAAAGATACGTTGTACCATTTCTGTGAAATGGAAAGGGCAGTTCGTTTGTACTAGTGCCTGTATCTCAGCTGAGGACCTTGCAACCTGAAGATCATAAGTTTCTCGGGTGGAGGTTGAGGGCACGGTTTTCTGTAGAAGCATGGCTTTCATTCGGCTCAGAGTATCAAACCGTATAAAGGAAATATTCAAAGAAGGCCATAACGGCGCCTCCCTGACTGTGTGGGTCGGTGGAAACAATACTTGCATACAACAAGTAACCCTGGAGTTTACAGTGACAAGATATGCGATGCCCGGAAGCATCCCACAACAACCTTGATCACTCAGCATCAAGTAACTCCCATTATAGAGCAACTTGAATACCGAATTAATCACGGCAGCCAGGAACCCTTTCAAGTGACAGGATAAGTTTGCAACTGAACCATTACAGGCCCCGTGAAGCAAGATATCCTGGCATATGAGAGATCCACTCAAAGCGCTCTCGCAGTTTGTACCGCTTAGAAAAACTTCCATGTCCCCACTCCCGCATCGAAATCTGTATGGCAATTCCCAAGATTCCTTGAATAATTCCCTGCCCATCGCTTCATTTCGGCCTGCCTGTTGATCTAGGCAATACTGAAACTGGAAAGTTGTGACCGGTAATGTTATTTGGCCATGGATTAACCATTCTGTGGATGGTGACACTGCCACAGTGAAAGGTAACTGGCCCAGTTTCTCAATATGCAGCATTGCATATTTTGCTCCCCTTTGTGCCATTGTTATCTGTTTTTTAGTTAGATTGTAAGCAGAGAACAAGGACGTGCTGTTGATAAAGCGCCAAGGCACATAATCCGAACGCAATGATTGTAGCATCCAGCTTAACAATATAATAGAACGTAGCTGAGATTGTCCGTGTTGTAGGATGGACAAATACTGTTATAGTACATCTATAGCATAAGATACAATGTTGCTCAGCGAATAAATCCTGGGTGTTAATGTAGTCATACCATTGTCAACTACAGCTAACGCCTTTTCTTGGTTAATTTGATCTATTTCACAAAGTCTCTCCACAGCTTCCTGTGGAGAGATTTTCCAGATTTGATTATAGGCAGCTTATAAGAAACGTTTCTGACGTGGCTTCCGTGGACCTAATAAAAATCCCTCAGATCCACCTCATCTGATAGTAAGGATAAGTGCTGTTTCACCTGGGACAGTGTCGAGGTTTTTAGCCAATCGAGGCATAACTTCCCAACACTGTATGATGTCGCCACCCCCGGATGTTCTCTTTGTACATAGCGTTGGTCTGGCCTATGGATACTAAACCCTTCGGTGGTACTCCTGAATCTTGTTTGACATCTGTTTGTGTCTGTGGGCCAAACTAACCATCCCTTCCAATTGGGCTCCGATGAATTATACTGTATGATGTCATTTATTGTATCCCCTCCACGTGATGTAAAGTTTTGCCACTCCTCAAAGTGTGATGATGTGGGAATCCGAGGTGTGTTCAAATCCTTGTTTATGGCTATTCCAAGACAGGAAGTCTGTTGAACAGTGTCATTCAGAAATATTATCTGCTGTGGAATGAGGCACGCTCGAAATTGTGCTTCTGTTCCCTGAACTTGTCATTCCTTTGAACCCCAGACTGATTTTATGTCTATAGTGTCCTTCTATAAGTCGAAACCCTGTTCAGACAGTTGGGAAATAAAGGATGCAGAATAAATCTGTTTGGTGTTAGTCAGTATATTTTCTGTGCAGTTGTAGGTGCAACCTTATAGCAATATGAGGTTGGGTCAGAAGTGTTAAACCCTGAAAAAAAAGAACATTTCTGAGCAAACGTTTTTAAACTACATTTTGGTGGTGTCGGGCAATGTTCCCATTGGTGGTATGTGAAAACATTTCGTGGCATACTGGATTTGTGTAAAAAGGGATGACCAGAATGTTGGTAACAGTACATAGTGTTATAGTCGGATGTGTCTTCCAACATTTCAGTGCTTGAAAATGCAGCGGATTGTTCTAAATCAGACAACATATTATTTACAGTTTCAAAATCCCAATCGTCAGAAAATGTACAGGAGGTAATGATATCACTTAGAGAGATTTTAAATACATGAGGTATTTTTAAAAGTTCAGTGGGACCAAATACGTCATAATCAACCTTGTCCCAAACTATACCATCAGGAATTGGAACAGCTGTAATGTTCACGAAGGACAGGTCTCTTTGCTCCCGATGAGAAGATGTATGAGGTTTCAGGACCAGGTTCACGTTTGATACTGCAGAGCATTCCGGGAGATAGTTTCCATTCATGAGTCAGCAAAAGACAGTCACTAGGCCAATCCAGAACAGAAAAAACAGTATTCCAGTTATTATCCAGAGCTGGAGCCAAGGTGATACTAGGTAAGTTTTTTCAGAAAAATGTAGAAGTCACAAATTTGTTGCTTATGGGAAACTGGAGCTGGCGTTGTTTCAGGTTCACTGGGATCCAGAGAGAAGGTATCAAAATCAATGAAGTAGCCAGATGCAGTTCGATCTATTTTTGGTAGCTCAGCAGGTTTTGTTGAACTGGCAGACGTCTCATGTAGAGGCATATTTATGTAGACATCGGTGTTAGGCCGAATTGATAGTTGTCTTTCATTTTGGATTTGAAGTTCTGTTTCCAGAGGAACGAGTTCCATTTCATTGTTGGAAATTCTATTACTTTGTATTGGCGACTCTTCAAATGTTATGAGTCTTTCTGTTTGAACTTCCTGTATGGTAGCGAGAGGCGAGCGTCGGCTACCCAGGAACCCACGAGGACTACTATTCAGTATCGGCCACATAGTGTGGTTTGATCAGATCAATGGAGACGAATCTCTTTTCTTTTTTGCCTGCAAGAGGCGGAAGAAGTACTGTTCTTGTGCCTTCGACTGCCAGGACAGGTACAGGCTTTCTGTATGATGGCCCAAATTCTTTCTTGTCCACAATCTTTTCTCTGACCAGATCCCCGACTTTAGGGATCCAGGCAGGTCTTGCCGTAACTGATTTGACTTCCCCAGTGGCGGTGCGTTTTACTTGCACGTTGCTTTGTAGTGCCCGGAATTCATTGAGATCCTGTAAAACAGCCAAACGTTTATTGATGTCAAATGGTTTCTCATCTGCCACTGTGCTTTCATAATCGAGATCAGGTACCCACATTCTCGTCCCAAATAGGACTTCGTAAGGAGTGACACCTCCTAGGGAACCTCTTGGAATATTGTTTAGGGCTCTTCGGACCCCTTATAAGTGATTGACCCAACTACCACCCAAACCTAATACTCTTGCTGTTAAAGATTGCTTTAAGTCTCAGTTTTTCCTCTCCACAACGAATTTTCCCTCGGGATGGTACGGAGAGGAGTACCACAATGCAACACCCAAACTTCCCATGGCTTCCTTGCAAGCCGTAGAGCTAAATGCGGGTCCACGGTCAGAATGTAATGTGCCAACTGCGTTTGTCCCTATGAAGACTCGCAAATCTTTCATACCAGTTTGAGCGTCAGCCGAGCGCTGAGGCCAAACCCACAGGAATCTGGAGCATGAATCCACTGCCACCAAGATATACTTGTAAGCTCCATCTGATTGTAGGGGGCCACAGTGGTGCAAAAAGACACAAGCGAGTGGTCTGTCTGATGTCAGTAATGGTGTCTGCGCTGGACCCTTCATCTGCTGACAGATGTCGCACTTCAAGACAAAAGTCTTCGTCTGTTTAGTTAACCCTGGCCACCAATAGCGTTGTTTCAGTAAAGAAACCGTCGCAGTAATCCCTGCGTGTGCAGAACCTAGACCCTCGTGTGCAGCTAGTATTAAGCCTAATCTGCGATCTATGTTTGGTATTACTCTATCCCCCACTCCTGGAATTTGAGCCTACAGAATGTCATTTGCATCTAACTTGTAGGAGTACTTGAGTGGAAAACCTTTCGGTAAGGCTGTGCTGTTTTTGCGTGACGCAATGACAGCTACCATCTATTCTCGTTTTAGAACGGGTGATTGCAGCTATGGCAGCAGTTCGTACTGCCCCTTTGGTGGCTTCATCTGCCAGTGAATTCCCTTCAACATGAACACCATCACATTGATGACTCAGCGTGTGTATCACGTGAGCTCTCGGTAGTTCGTTTTTCAACTCAGCTACCTGTTCCCATATAAATTTTTGCTTAATTGTGCAACCTTTTGAGCCCTTAAACCCATTCTGACCCCAGTAGTGAAGATATTCATTGTATGACTCAACACAGTAAAAAGAATTGCACACTATCAGTGTGGGGACTTCTTGAGCCATATTTATAAGTGCCAGTAACAGGACTTTTAGTTCTGCCAGCTGCGCTTTGCAGTCTCCTAGAGACCGTGTCTTCGTACTGCTAGGATGGAACTTGCCTTCCTGCATACAACTCTTCACAATCGCACATGCAGCACTGTATTGTTGTTTACTACTATGGCCGGCTGAGCAGAACCGTCAGTGTAAATAATGTATTCATACTGATCTAGAGGCATTATTTCATTCGGGTGAGGATATTCTTGTTCATATTGCAGAAATGCTTGTGTTTTTAGTAGGGGTGGGCAGAATTTGCGTAGTCGCGCTATGCAAAGCTCCGCGAAATGGTAAAAATCTCCGCGAGCACGCAAAGTTCCGCGAACACGCGGAATTGCTTGTTCCGCCCGTTCGCGATGCTTTTTTCCTGTTCGCGAACGCTGTTTGCGTGCTCGGGGAGAAATATCTCGCGAACACGCATTTTTAAAGCGCAAACAAGTAAAAAATTCCGCGAAGTCGCGGATCGCGGAATTTTTGGCAATTTCGCGTTCTCCGCGGAACGCGAAATTACCCAAATTACGCAAATTCTGCGAGCGGAACGGAATTTACCGCCCAGGCCTAGTTTTTAGTGTAGAGTCAAATTTGTAATCTACATCTGTTGCAGTGAGAGAATTAGCCTATTGTATCCATCTTGGATGTAAGGCTTTAGCATTTGGAACGCTTACCTTTGTAACAGCCTCTAAGGCTGGTACAGGAGTTATGACAATTATTCGTTTCCCCTGAGCCAGTGCTTTTTCTCTCACTTCAGTGCTCTGTACTGCTTTCAGAATGTTTTCTGTGGAAGCAAAACGCATTTCAGGATTTGTGTACAAGTGTGATTTGTATGCTATGGGTACTGTTTCGCCTTCATTGAAGGTTAGGTAAGTGTACCCAGATTGACCCGCTATAACATGGATCACCAAATTTGTGTTGTGTTTACACGTGTGTGTAAGTGTTTGGAAGCTATCATGTCAGCTTGTAGGGAACGAAGGATATCTCTGTGTTCCTGTGTCCAATGCCTAACTGAAAAATCAGGTCTTATTTGGTCGTAGAATGGTTTTACTTTTTCTGCATAATCTAAAATGTAAGTTCTGCCAGAATTTAAGTATCCCAATATGGATTGTAAGTTTTTCAAAGATTTAGGAGGTTGGAGCAGTGCACGCTTTTCTAAAACATTAGCTGCCAGGCTTTTCCCTTCACTTGAAAGCTCATATCCCAAAAATAGGACATTGAGGTGGGCTATTTTTGATTTTTAAAGTTGAATTTGTAGCCCTCAGAGGCGAACCCCAAAATTATGTTGCTCTCCCTGGTCAAGTGTTCCTTTAAATCATCATCCGTCAGATAAATATCATCGACATAGGACAATGCCTCTTCATCCAAATTCTGAAGTAACTCTGTTACCCTAGCGGAGAACTAACATCATCATCCGTCACATAAATATCATCGACATAGGACAATGCCTCTTCATCCAAATTCTGAAGTAACTCTGTTACCCTAGCGGAGAACAACCCAGAGCTATTCTTATACC
The DNA here is from genome assembly GCA_963921515.1 of Calotriton arnoldi. Lineage (NCBI taxonomy): Eukaryota > Metazoa > Chordata > Amphibia > Caudata > Salamandridae > Calotriton > Calotriton arnoldi. Next base: position 219,307 of record CAWUFW010016155.1, on the reverse strand, counting down.
CTTGGAGGAGTCGACAACATTGACTCCGGGAACCTAGCGCTGAGAATGCTGTCAAATACCTGCTTTCAGGCGCTATATTTTGGCAGAAAAATCCATTAGAGATATGTAATGTTTTGTTTTGTATTTTGTTCCGCACAATGTTATTCATTAATGCGGTGCTGTGTGCATTCTGTACTGCAAATGTTTTAGTGCATGTGTTCAGATGTCTGTAGTCTAAAACTAGACGGTATGAATTATCGGGTTTCATTACAGGAAGCAAAGGATTATTTATGGAGGAGGGGCAAGTTTCAATTACACCTTGATATTCAAGTTGATCTAAGATCTCCCTGACCTGTTTTTTCACTTCCTGTTTTATTGGGTACTGTCTCTGTGGAGTTGGAGTTGTTTTTACTGGGCTTACAGGGTGAGGTGACTCAGCATCCCACCCAACATGGTTGCAATATAATGCTAGAGCAAGTGCTATCGCCCACTCCTGTGAGTATGTATGTTTTAAGTTTATGGGAACGAGGTCGGAAAAAGCAGGTAAAATTACTGTTTCTCCCTTTGGGCATTCCATAACAATTGCTTGCAGCCAACATTTTTCAGCTAAAAGAATGTCATATCCATGAGTCAGGTTCTCCCAAAAGAGACCTTTAATTTTTCTGGGTTTGTCCCCCTCCATCTGTAGTGGTATTTCATGTAACTTATGTGGGACACTTACTCATGTATCCGGTGTCTCCACCGTGATATGTTCATTCAACTCCGCTGTCACCAGAAATTCCATCAGGTTCTGGCGAGCTATTGTTACTTCTGCTACGCTGTCTAGCATCCTCAGAGCCCATTCCCCGTTCAGAAGTTGAGTCCTCAGAATTCTGGGCATGTCTAACTTTAACACCTGCTACCTTCTTCTTTTTAAATTGAGGTTTTGATTTTGGTTTTTCTTCTTTCTTAGAAGTATAATCTGAAGCGCGTTGCATGTCTCTGGACTTTGTACGCTCTTCTTGCCTGTGTTTCTGACCCTCCTTCCCTCTCAGAGTTTTTGATGAACCCTGAAAGGAACGGGAGGAACGTGTATCAGTATCCTGATACCTGTCAGGTTTTTTAATGTTATCACGATTCCTAAGGTTGTACCTCCTTTCGGAGGGCTCCTGTTAAAGAGACCCACCCCTGGATTGTGATCTATTCTCTCTATTCTTTTGTTTTTTTTGGTCCCATTTCTTCCTGGAAGAATAAGGTGCTTGCTTGATGTTATCCTTTTCAGGACCACCCATGAGTTGATGTTTTGTTGCTCTAGCTCCCAAATTGTCTCTACCTAATTCAGCATAGGTGTCTTCGATAATTTTAGGTAATACGCGTTCCTGTTGTAGAGGAGTGAAATCCATCAGGCGTTGGCGTATTGCCACTGCTGCTGCCTCCCATTTTACGTTTGCTAATATAAAAGCTGATACCTGGGCAAAATTACCTAATAATTGAATCCCTAAGTTCAGAGCAGGTTCTGCTCCATACTCATTCTTTATTTGCCTTAATACATCTGGTATTACTGCTAATGAAGGGATACCATGAGTTCTGGTATATATGGCAGCGAAAACTGTACCCCAAGAGGTACCATCCTCTATCTGGTGAGCTATCCCCATTGGCAAGCAGATTGTTGGCATTCTGGGTTTTTCTTGAGGGCTAGTGTGTGGAAATACTGCCTCTAACTGTGATAATTTTTGAACTAAGCAGAATGGCATTTGCTCACGTTTAGTGGGCATTTTACCCATAACTGCGTGTAGCGTTTGTGGTGTTATTTTAGTTGCAGATACCTGAATTTGTCCTGCTCGTGTAGCCCTTGCTGGCTGAAGTATGAGTGTTCTCATCACGAACTGTGTCAGGTTTCTGCAAAGTTGTATTATTTCTTTATGAAGTGGACGTAAGTCTGCTACTGACATTGTGTCAATGTCTGAATGTGGTGTGTAGGCAGCTAGGACTAGCCAAGTCGCTCCATCTCTTCAGAGCGGACCGAGTCTCACTTTTCTTTTGTGTGTGGCAGGGTGCCTTTAAACCAGTTTATGTGCTCCTGGTAGGTGAGCGGAATTTCAATGTCCTCATATGTACAGCATTCATCTGGTGTTTCATCCTCAGTATAAGAGTGAAATGTATTTGAATGTGCATCTGCTCGTGGGAATTTAACCCAAGAATAGAATACCTCTGTTCTATATGATTTGTGTGCCTCAATCACCAATGTTACTGTCCCACCCCTAGCTGTGACTCCATAGTCTGCTAGTTTTAAAGTAAGGGCAGTTCTAACATTTTCTGAAATTTTGATTTCCCCTTCTTGTTCTTCCTCCCTAGCTGCAGCACATTGTGCTGGCACAACGGAGTCTTCGTCAGCCATTATTATGAAAAAGAAGAAGTTTCAAAGAAACTGAGATAAGGTTTTATGCACAATAGGAACTATTTGTCCTTCAATCTTTATAAACCCACAGCCAATACATAGGTTATGCCTACTCAGCTGTGGCTGATTGTTCCCTTCCCACTCCAGATGTCTCTGGGGAAATGTGAGTAGGGGTCTCTGAGAATAGCACAACTGAACTACTCAGATTTGACCATTAAATAAGTACCAAACCAACGTTGGCGGCGCCATGTCGTGTTGTTCCTATAAACCTATATAGGATCTGCGCGTTTAGACAACATAGACTGTAGGATTGGTGTCCAGACTAATCCCAGACACCCCCACCGGGTATGTTTGCCTGTATACCAGCTAGCTCACAGTGCCACTAGAAACCCCTCTTACCAAGGAGAGAATAGTTCTTGGCAACTATCGAACATGACAACTCTGTCCCATCAGGGATCGTGGAAACAGTACAGCACTTTTCGCTCAGTCACTTGTGCTCACTTTGTCTCAGAGAGATACACAGAATAAACGGTGGGGACGTTTTTCAATAAGCATTTATTGAACCAGCGTCATTCTAGTGGAAAATAGGTGTGCTGAAACAACCATAAGACAGAAACAGATATAAATGATTATAAGCACCAACAGAGTAAAAGGATGGTAGATTTCTCCATTGTGTTAAAACAATGAATACAGGCAGGTATTAAAATACATGACACTAAAAATACGTACTCCTACGATGCGACCCTAACTAGATGTACCTAAGTGTACCTAGCATGTATGTAGGTGTGTAGCCAAGAATCCCTCTAGGATAAAGTCAACCCCATTACCTGAAGTGAGAGACTGTGGGACCCCGTCTTGGTCTTGAGATGGACACCCCGCAAGGGATGTCAGACCACTGCGGGCTGGGGTGTCTGCGTGCAGGAAGCGCAGCGTCTTTCGTCAGTGTGTCAGCATGGAAGTCCTTTTTCTCCTCTGCCTTCCTCAGCAAAGATATGGTGTTTATATACCCAAAGTAGTACCCTCAGGGGTTCTACCTTGATGTGTCCTGTCGGACTTAGGATGACGGAAGGAATGACCCTTATACATAGTTATTATGCAGGAGATGGTAGTCCTGCTGAGTTTCCAAGAATCCTCATGCATAATGAATGAGTCTAGTTTTCAGGGAAAACCCCACGTCCTGTATGCAGTACCGTAACTAGATAAAAGGTCAGTCCCAAGAACCGTTATGTAGTGTAATGGTAGGGGAGAATATAGGTGAAAGGTTAGTTTGCTACCTGAGCCTATATTGAGGTACCTATATGAAGCATAACACCTTCACTGGACAGCGGGAGCTCTGACCATGTTCCACCATTGTACAATGATGGCAGAGTTTCAGTGGGGTGTGGATGCAGAGTTAGAACTGAACATAGACCTGGGTGGTGGAAGGATTATCAAATTGGGAAACATTGAATGAAGGTAAACTAGTCATTTTCAGAGCATTGCCCTGAACACATACATCTTGTACATTTTGTGTTGCTCACCTGTGTGTTTGTGACAGTAACATCTCAGATTAACTTTATGAAATGTAGCCTTGTTAACTTATTGTTTTGTATTACTCATTGTTTTTTATTATCATATTTATTGTACTTTTGGAGGATCGATTTTCTTGGTAATTTCATGCATGTCTATCCTATTGTATTTGTCAGTGTAAGGGGGATGTGTTGTGATCTATGTCATCCAAGATGGAATGTAATCTAACCTTTTTAGAAGTACATTCTAAGGGAGAGAATGTAGTGGGTGATAAGACTCTAAGGTGGGCAGTGTGAGGCAGACACTAACAGATGGACCCTGCTCCTGTCGGTTGGTGGGATATGTTCTAATAATGTACCAGGACTTACTTGGATTGGAGTACGGATTCTTTCATCTGAGTCTGCTACACCTGATCTTCTTGTCTCCCATCAGCCAAACAGCATCTGATGCTCTCCAGGAAACAGGATCACTCCTCTTCTTCTCGCACAAATACAATAGTCCTCAGATAGCAATGTTACGTTGCAACTATTTTATAACAACTATGAACTCACGTAGAGTTTGCATCATTCAGGCTTACTTTCCCACATATTCTCTATGGGGCTTATTTACAAGCCCCTTGCGCCGTCGGCACATCACTTTTTCCCATATTAAAAGTGGTGCACTGGAGGCACATGGGGCTTGCAAATAAGCCCCTACATCTTTAAACTTCTAATATCTAATTTCTAGACAATAGTCCATGTAGAAGTCAAAACATGTATATTGATGAAAAAGAAAACATTTTGCAATATTACCATTTCCCTCATTTCCTGTGGCGGGACTCAGAACATGTGTACAATGGAGGAGCAGTCAAAATATCCTGCTGTGCAGCTACCTCAACTTCCTACTATGCAATATTACCATTTAAGGGGAAAAACAAGTAGGTTAGAAAGTCAAGTCCACATTTTAAACTCTGTGTTTCAATGTATGAACACTTCATTACCCCATTAAATAACAAAATTAATCATATTTAAACAGTGATCTTTGTATAAGTAGAAACATTTTACATAAATACTTGAAACTATTTAAGCAACTTATTAATTATTTAAAAACATGATCATGGAGAGGTCAAGAATCAAACATTTTGTGCGTGTTTAGGATTTTCTATTCAAGCTTGTTTTTAAACAGTTTTCAAGCAGTGCTGCTTTAATAATTTCGAGGCCTAGTGTTAGTAAATAAAACAGCCTACATTTTTATGCATTCTAAATACATTATTTTCACCAAAGTAACACCATCGATATTTTCTTGTAAATTTTAAAATCAGCTTTTACAAAGGCCTTACCTATAAGCAACTATGATTTGGAATTTGTTCTGTTCTGTCATATAAATTGAAATTCAATTTCAAATATAGAAAAGGAAAGCATCTTGGTTTTATAAGAATCAATTCATTCTTTTATGCTTTCTGCCTGATCAGCTTTGTTTATTTGCAGTGGAAAGAAGGCCCAGTAACTCCGAACGGATTGTTAATTCACACAGGACTAGTAAAATCACAGATTTGTGATTTCTTAGTTCTTTAGCTCTGAGAGTGTTAGTAGTAATGAAGATGCTGTAATTCATGGTGTGGCAGTTGTCTTGCTGTGTTTTAATGCCATGCATGCAGCCTATTCTATCCCTATTGTTTCCAGCGCCTAAATACCTCTGAGCACAGTGGGGGAGAAGTAAGAGTAATGCCTATTGACTGCACAGCATTAGAATCCATTATGAAAGATAACACTGCAATACATAGAGAACTTAACAGACTTCCACCGGGAGAGAGAAAAACAGCATGCTTCACAAAGGGCAAATTGGGTCAGTCAAATCTAATTTAATTCGTTGACAGCACAACAGGGTTGCTGGGTAAGGGAAATGATGCCGACTTGCAGCGTTTGTATTTTGCAGGAGCATTTGCTTCAATTCTCATGATGTAAATGTAATTTGAAGAATGGGTGCAAAAATGTGATTTTAAATAGATCTTGTGTATTAGAGTTTGCATTTCTTAAATGGAAAAGCCTAATATTACGGTAGGAATAGCCAGAATTATCTAATGAAGTGTATGATACTATTGGTTTCAAAATTGCAAGTCCGTGATCTGATGTAGTATAGTATAAAAATATAATAATAATAACTTAGATTATTTTTATTATTATTGTCATTAGTAGTAGTAGTAGTAGTGGCAGTATTTTTGTTGTTGTTATAACTATAATTATTGGTAATTTTAATTTTAATTATATTATTTTTAATATTTCTAATACCATTTTTGATGTGCCTGTTGTCGCTGTTATTACTGCACTGTGATTGTTGTTAATATTGCTGTTATCATTATTTTTATTATTGATGAATAGTAACATTTCACCTCTGAAACAGTTCCTATACGCTTTGCAGGAGCACTACTCCCACCAATGCATAAAGTAATGACGGCGCGGTCTTCTTTTATGTGATCCCTGCACACACCTCCTCAAAGTGGAAAGGCGTATTGAGGAATCACACTATAAACGTCTCCCACGTGCATGAAGTATTTTCCTTCCGAATAGGATAAGGCCCATGGCCTCCATGATTTCAGTGGTAGTTACAGACCGAAGGGCTACAAATGAGAATATTGCTTGTAGAACCACCATTACCTGGACATCCCCCCTAATAAAATTCCTGTCAGTGAAAGGACGTCAAAGCTCACAAAAATGAGGTGGGGTATGCAGAGTGTTGTGGTGGTCTCTTAGATCTCGTGCCTGTGTCTGGCGTTCTGGAATGTCTGTGATTCAGAGAATTCGGAATGCCAGAGGCCAGACGAGGAGACGCATGTGAAGGCAGTTGGTGGGGATTCATAGTTTTAGGTCCGTGCAAGTTAGAGCTACCAGGTTTGAGTTAATAAAGAACTGATTTACTTTGAAGAATGCGTGGATTCTACTTAATAATATGGCGATGAGCGACTCAAACCTGGGGAACCCTTCGTGAGGAATTGCCAGCTCATCAACAACCGGCGAGGGACGGAAGTTGTCATAGAACAGTTTATGGGCTGATTCGCTACTAAATTAATACCGCAAGTAAATTTTTTAGTTACATTCATTACCTTGGGTTATATATATCGTCTCAGTGGGCCTTCGATGTACTCAACCGTTGAAGAGCGAGATCCCTTCGCGTCACCCTGATTGTGTCCATCGCTTGCGCCTCTGTTCTGAGTGACGTGCAGGCAGAGGAGTCCGCGTGCTGGTCTCTGGGCCTGTGCTGAACAGAACGTAGCATGTCAGCATGCAATCTACAAAGCACCGGTGTTAGAAATGGGGGTCTCTAGTTGGCAGACGTAGGTACCTTTGTCCAAATAGGGACCCTTGCTTCGAGTCAGGATAAAGGGGATACACACTTTAGATAACCCCTGCTCACCCCCTTGGTAGCTTGGCCAAGCAGACAGGCTTATCCCAAAGGCAATGTGTAAAGTATTTGTACCAACACTCACAGTAACACAGTAATAACACCACAAATGGACACCACACCGGTCTAGAAAAATAAAGTATCTTTATCTAAACTTAACAAGAACAAAACGACAAAAATCTAACATACAAGTATTAAGAAAAATGACTTTCAAAAGGTTTTAGCAACTGAGTCCATAGAAAACTATGGATGTGTGATTTCTTGCAAAGTACCTGTCGTTGTGACAAAATTCACCAAGCCAAACAGCTGCAGCGATGGGAAGCGTCGAAAAACAAAGAGATGCGTCGATTCCTGAGACCTTCGTGGATGCGATGCGACAGTTCCGCTGGACACAGGGGAGTGGTGCATCGGGTCCGGTCTGTAGGGGGAAGCGATGCGTCGATTCTGAGACGACTCCGATCTGCAGGTGATGCGTCAGACAAAACTTGCCGCAAAGGGACGATGCGTGGAAATCCAGGATGCGTCGGCGAATGATGCGGCGGCGTCGAGCGACGCTGCTTCGGATTCTTTAGCCGCGATCCCTCAATGCATCGACTCTTACAGCGGCGACAGGCGCTGCGTCGGTTTCAGCAACGGTGCGGCGGTGCAGGGAGATTCTTCTCGCACCACGGCGTTGCATCGGAAAAACTGTCGAAAGAAGACCGATGCGCCGATTTTCTTGTTGTTGCGTTGATTTCCAGCTCCCAGCAGCAGAAATAACCTCCAGAGGCCCCACACAGTCACAGGCACTACTGGCAGGTCAAAACTCCCAGTAAGGAAGTTCAGGAGAGCAGGGGGTGAAGACTTTGTGTTCCTGAGACTTCAAAACAGGAGGCAAGCTCTACTCAAGCCCTTGGAGACTTTCCTCAAGCAGGGGACACAGCACAGAGCAAAGTCCTTCTCCTTTCCTTGGCAGAAACAGCAACTGCAGGCCAACCCCATACACACAGCAAGGGCAGTACTTGTCCTCAGTTTCTCCAGCTCTTCTCCTCGGCAAAGGTTCCTCTTGATTCCAGAAGTAGTCTAAAGTTCAGGGGTTTTAGGACTAATACTTATACCCCAAAATGTCTTTGTTCTCTTTGTGCAGAGAAGCCCTGTGCCCAGTCAAAACCAGTTCTGTCCTCTCTGGTGCAGCTTCCTGGCATGAGGTGGAGACAGCATTGTGGAAAGCAGACTGGGCCCATTCAGGTGAAAGGAAATCTCCTCCCCCTCCTCTAAATGCAACCCAGGTCTATTCAGCCCAGCCCTGACTCATCAAGTTCTCTGGAGCCGCTGCTCCTCCCCAGCCTCTGACACTATAAACCCAGACAGTCAATCCACATCCTAGCTGAGGCACACTGGATGGTTAGGCAAGAAAATACCTACTTTCTAAAAGTGGCATTTTCAAACACAGAATGTAAAAATCACCCTTACTAAAAGATGCACTTTAACATTCTGAGTTCAGGCATACTAAACTTTATTTTCCTACCTTGTTCCCAGGGACAGTTATGTTTATAAGATGTTATAAACAAACTCCCCATTCTGTCCTATGGGAACAGGTAGCCTTGCAATAGTGAAAAACGAAATTGGCAGTAATTCACTATCAGGACATGCCACACACATCAGGGCATGTCCTACCTTTCACATACACCGCACCCTGCCCACAGGGGTACCTTGGGCCTACCTTAAGGGTGACTGACGTGTAAAAAGAGGGAAGGTTAGTGGGTGCACTTGCCAAGTCGACATGGCAGTTAACAACTGCACACAGACACTGCGGTGGCAGGTCTGAGTTACCGTTTCAGGACTTCTCGTGTGGGTGGCACAATCAGTGCTACAAGCACACTAGTAGTATTTGATTTACCAGCCCTGGCACACTCAGTGCACTCTACTAGTGACTGACCAGTAACTCAAATATGCCAATCAGGGAGAACCAATCACAATAACAATTTACACAGGGAGCACTTGTACTTTGACACTGATCAGCAGTGGCAAAGTGCCCAAATCATCTAAGCCAGCAAAAATGAAATCCAGCACAGAATCACAAATACAGGAGGTAGAGGCAAAAAGTCAGGGGAAACCACGCCAAAGATGCCAAGTCTAACACGAGTCCCCTCCAGCTGAAAGATGGGGAGAACTACCCACCCTCTTGGGAGTTCTCATCACTAAGGCGGAGGAATCTGGACAGACCATCTGCATTGGCGTGTTCTGTACCAGGGCGGTGTTCCACCGTAAAGTCCATTCCCTGTAGGGAGATGGACCACCTCAACAGTTTTGGGTTCTCACCCCTCATTCGCATCAACCATCTTAGGGGCCTGTGGTCTGTCTGAACCCTGAAGTGAGTCCCAAACAAGTAGGGTCTTAGCTTCTTCAGCGCCCAGACCACAGCAAAAGCTTCTCTTTCAATTGCACTCCACCTCTGTTCCCTAGGCAGTAGACTCCTACTAATGAAAGCTACGGGTTGGTCCAAGCCCTCATCATTCAATTGTGAGAGTACTGCTCCTGCACCATGCTCTGAAGCATCTGTCTGCACAACAAATTCTTGGGAGAAGTTTGGTGCCTTGAGCATGGGCACCATGCACATGATAGATTGCAGGGCATCAAAAGTGGCCTGACAGGCATTGGTCCAGATCACTTTCCTTGGCTGCTTCTTCGAAGTCAGCTCTGTCAAGGGGGCAACAATGGTGCCATATCCCTTGAGAAACCGTCTGTAGTACCCCTTGAGTCCTAGGAAGGCTCTCACCTCTGTCTGAGTCTTGGGGGGCTCCTAAGCCAGAATGGTGTTGATCTTATGTTGTAGGGGCGCCACCTGGCCGCTTCTTACCTGGTGCCCTAAGTACACCACAGAACCCTGCCCTATCTGGCACTTACTGGCCTTGATAGTGAGGCCTGCCTTCTGCAGAGCCTTCAACACTTCACAGAGGTGTTGCAAGTGTTCCTCCCAGCTGGAGTTGAACACAGCAATGTCATCCAGGGAAGCGGTGCTGAATTCCTCCAGCCCGAACAGTACCTGGTTGACCAGTCTCTGGAATGTGGCATGGGCGTTCTTCAACCCAAAGGGCATGACACAGAACTGGTAGTGCCCCTCTGGTGTTGAAAGTGCAGACCTCTCTCGCCCCATCAGTCAAGGCAATCTGCCAGCACCCAGACGTTAGATCAAACGTGCTAAGGTACCAGGCAGCTCCAAGCCGATCAATGAGCTCATCAGCTCTGGGGATGGGGTGTGCGTCAGTCATGATTACGGCATTGAACCCACAGTAGTCCACGCAGAACCGGAGTTGAGGAGTGGCACTGGGCGCAGCAGCTTTTGGAACCAAGACCACTGGGCTAGCCCAGGGGCTGCTGGAGGGCTCTATCACTCCTAACGTCAACATTTTGGAAACCTCTTCCTAAATGCTGGCCCTGACTCTGTCAGTTACCCTGTACATTTTATGCTTCACAGGTAAACTGTCCCCAGTGTCCACATCATGGACACACCAATTGGTGACTCCTGGAGTCAGGGAGAACAGGGAGGCGAACTGTCCCAGCACCTGGCGACAGTCCCTCTGCTGCTCTGGGGTCAGGGTGGGAGAGAAGTTAACTTCATCCACTGACCCATCATGTTCCTTGGCTGACAGGAGGTCAGGAAGAGGCTCACTCTCCTCTTCCATTCCATCATCTGTAGCCAGGTGCATTGTGAATTCAGACCTCTCAAAGTGAGGTTTGAGGCGGTTCACGTGTAGGACCCGCAAAGGGTTCCTAGGAGTCTGCAAGATGACCAGGTAGGTTACATCGCTCTTGCACTCCACCATCTCAAATGGACCAGTCCACGTGTCTTGGAGAGCACAAGGCTCCACTGGTGCCGTCACCCACACTTTTTGGCCAGGCTGAAACTCAACCAGAGTGGTATTCTGGTCGTACCATTGTTTCATCTCCTCCTGGCAGGCTTCCAGGTTCGCCTTAGCGAGTTTCCTGAAGCGTTGAGTCTGGTTTCTGTAGGCCAGCATGTAGCTGAACACATCTTGGGGGGTCTTACCAGGAGTTTTCCCCCCCAGCCCTTTTCACCAGACTTAGAGGTCCTCTCACAGGGTGTCCATACAGCAATTCAAAGGGACTGAATCCTAAGGACTTATGGGGGACCTCCCTGTAGGCAAACAACAGGGGGCCTGATTCACAGAACTAACTTACGTCAAAAACGTAAAGTTAGTACTTTTTGGTATTCACAGAATACACTTACTCATTTTGGTATTCACAGAATGAACTTACTCATTTCGGTATTCACAGAGGTTAGTAGTCCTAACTTTAGGACTCCTAAATGCCTTCTGTGAATATCGAAAGTCTTAAAGTTAGGATTTTTCTCAGTTTAGGAGTAGGAAAGTTAGTTCTGTGAATCAGGCCCCATCATGGTAAAAAGACGTCCCACTTACGTCTCATGGGTTCTGAAAGACCCTTTATCATGCCTTTCACCTTTATGATGCCTTTCAGGGTTCGGTTGAATATCTCAACCAACCCATTCCCTTGGGGATGGTAAGGAGTGGTGAATTTGTACATTACACCGCACTCCTCCCACAGTGACTTCATATACCTGGAAATAAAGTTTGCACCACGGTCAGAGACCACCTCTCTGGGGAACCCCACACGGGTAAAGATCCCCATCAATGCACGGCTCACCACAGGGGCCGTGATTGTCCTGAGAGGGACAGCTTCCGGGTACCGAGTGGAATGGTCCACCAAGACCAAGATAAACTTGTTGCCTAAAGCTGTCTTGGGTTCCAGGGGCCCCACAATGTTTTTGCCCACCCACTCGAAAGGGGTGCTCACCACAGGAAAGAGTTGGAGGGGAGCCTTACTTTTCCCTCCTGTCTCGTCACTTGCCTGGCAAGTCTGACAAGACCTACAGTGTTTGCCAACGTTCCTCTGCATTTGGGGACAGTAGCAGTGGGTGACAAGCCTCTGATAGGGCTTGTCGCACCCCAAATGTCCTGCCAGAGGTACGTCATGAGCCAGACCCAGTAGGAAGGGCCTGTAGCACACGGGTACCACCAGCACACGGGTTGCCCCGGGCTCAGCAACCTTAGGCTCACTGTAAAGGAGACCATTCTCCCAATAGATCAAATGTGATCTGGACGGACCACCTGCTGCCTGGTCTGCAGCCTGCTGCCGCATACCAACCAGAGTAGGCATTCTATCTGCACCTTGCAGAAATCCTCCCTGCAGGGACCTCCTTCCTGCTGCCAATGGGTCAGCTCAGGCAGGTCTCCCAGTTCGGCCACTTGTTCCCCAATAGGTTCCAGGGCACCCCCCTCTGGTTCTGCCTCCTCCTGGACTGTGGGAACTTCGGTGGCTGGTTTCCCACACCCCCTGCCCTTCTTCTTTCTGACAGGCACATGGGCCACTCTTTAAGGCTCCAGGTCCTCTTGATCACCCTTCCTGGCTGCCATTGACCGAGTGGTCACACAGGCCCACTCAGGCAGTCCCAACATCTTTAAATGAGCCTGGCGCTTCACCTCCTTCCAAGGTGAGCTCTCCAGGTCATTGCCAAGCAGACAGTCAACAGGCATGGACGGACTTACAACGACCTTCAAGGAACCTGAGACCCCCCCCACTCAAAGGGAACCTGCGTCACCTTACACAGGCACTCACAGTTGTCCGCAGTAACTACAGGGTAAAGTACATTGGGAATGACCTGCTCTTCAGACACCCATTGACACCTGACAGATGTCACACTGGCTCCTGTGTCTCTCAGTGCCTCCACCCTCCTCCCATTGATGGTCACCCACTGCAGGTACTTTTTAGTGTTATCCTGCAGGCAGGTTTCCTGGACCATCTCTCTGTCTCCTAATGAGACTAGGGTCATCACAGCTGACTCCCCACCCTCACTAGGAACCAACTCCTTCCTCAGCACTACACTAACTAACCCCGGTGACGGTGTACCAGTGGGTGCTGGTGGTGCGTTTGGGCACTTGGGATCCCTCGCAATGTGGCCCTCCTGACCACATGAATAACACTTGCGGGGACCCTGGTTGTCTTGCCTTCCCTTATGGGGCCATGGCTTCTTAGAACTGGGGGGCGAGGGAGTCGGCAGCGCGCGTGAACCAAGATGGCCACCGTGCCTTGAGCTTCGTTTTTTACCTGCAAGCACAAAGAAAATTTTAAGACGATAAGGGCTGCACCACATCTTCTTTTCTCACCCAGGTGCTCCTTCATGCCTGCAGAGACGGTGGGCTGAAATTCGGAGGTCTGGTGCCTCCGTGAGAAGAGTGGTAGGCGTTTTCTTTTTCTCCTCAAGGAGTGCTCCTGCTTCCCTCGGTTCTCTCTGTGGGCTTCACACACAGAGGAGGCGGGCTTGACTTGCTGGGCACCTCCTCTCTTCAAAAGCCTCTCCTCTCTTAAAGGGGTTTGTTCCTGCCTCTTGCTGGCCACCACTTTCATTTCTGCACAAAATTACAGGGATTTTGTCCTTTTTTATTCCCTATTAAGCTTTATTGAGACACTGTTTTGAGGCTTTCTGGAGCTGTTTTTTGCCATATTAATCATATTTTTTTGTCAGAAAACCACATTTTACTTCAAATCTTTGCTATTTGTGGTATAATTTATTTATTGTTACTTGCTTGCTCTCTGTTTGTCAGTATGGATTCCAAAACAGTGTTAAACAAACGTAAACATGCTGTTTCACCTCCTCCTTCCAAATCCAAAGCCATTGACCCACAAGATAATTCATTGGCAAAAATTTGGGAGGAAATTCAAGCTATACATATTAATACTGACACAATTTCTTCAGATATCAAACACATTCAGAGAGATATGGCTTCATTATCAATGAGAGTTGCAGACAATGAGATTAAAATTTGTGATAATACTAAAGCCATCACGACTATGGCTCCACTTATTCCTCAGGTTGTGTCTCTCCAACGTTCCTTACTGGATTTGGAAAATAGAAATCGACAATACAACTTACGCATATTTAATGTCCCGGAGGAAGTTGAGGGACAGAGTTGTAGTATTTTCCTGGAAAAATATTAAATATCAAATTTCCAGAACGTTTTGAGATTGATAAAGCTCACAGGATTCCCTCGACTCGTAAACCTCACCAGGTCAAACGAAGACAAATCATATTTAAAGTTCTGAGGCATCATCACCTCCTCCTCATACGGAAAGCTGTCAGAGAAATACCTTCACTTCTAATTGAAGGAAATAAAGTCTTTATTCATCAAGACTTTGCAAAGAAGACAACAATTTTCAGAATTAAGGCCTCGTCTGCGAGAAGCTGGTAACAAATATGGCCTTTTTGACCCTGCAATTATGCGCATCTGGAAAAATGATGTCTCCAAGTCTTTTTCAGCTCCTGCAGATTTAATCAGATTTTTGGATCAACATAATCCTATTCTCATGGACTCTCAGCCTTCTGGTTCTGCTGGCTAATATTCTATAGTCCTTAATGTAGGTTGTTATTCTCTCATTATGCAAGTGCATATGTTGGCGGTTTTTCTTGCTTCGCACCTCCGTCTCCAATGTCCTACTGGTATGAGGTCTCCGTGACTGACCTCTCTGTATGTTGTTCATCTTGTTTTGTCTTTTTTATATGGGCTACTATTCTTTTTCTTTCAATCTCTTCTATTAATTATAGGATAATATGTCTAGGCCAAGTAAGTTAACTGTTGCTTCCTTAAATGTGAAAGGTCTGAGACACCCTGTTAAAAGACGTAACATTTTAGAATATCTCAAAAAGTCTAATGTAGATATTTGTTTTGTACAAGAAACCCATGTGGATGATAAAATATTACATACTATGTCTAAAGGTTGGGTAGGGCTTATAGTCTCGTCTCCTGCTGCAAAACATAAAAATGGTGTAGCTATATTTTTCTCACACAGAGCTCAGGTACAACTATTGTCTCATCATCATGACACAGATGGTAGATTTGTTTATGCTAAAGTTCAAATTGACAAACTCATTTTAAATTTGGTCAATATATATGCTCCTACATCTGATGATCCTGCTTTTTGGTCTTATGTTTCTACTGAAGTACTCAAAATTGGTAATATGTCCCTTATTGTAGGTGGTGATTTTAATCTTATCAGGGATCCTTTGTTGGACCGGTCTTCTGCTTGTAAATTCCGGCCTAACAAGGCATTTTTTGCTTTTAAAACCTTCCTTTCTGTTACTAAATTGGTTGACTTTTGGAGATTGGAACATCCTACAGATAAAGAATTTACCTTTTATTCCAAAGCTCACTCCTCTTTTTCTAGAATTGATTACTTATTAACTTCACGTAATCTATGTCATATGATTAGTGAGGTGGTTATACATCCTATTACGATTTCAGACCATGCTTTGATTTCCTTCTCTTTATGTATTTCTGACCCCCAAATTCCTAATAAAAAATGGAGAATGAACTCGGACATAGTTCTTAATCCAACCAACTCTTAAAAAATGGCCTTAGCTATTAGTGATTATTTTTGAATAATAACTCAAGTGACACTTCCAAAATTATACATTGGGATGCTTTTAAAGCCTACATTCGTGAAGTTTCAATTTCTGTTATGGCGCATGAAAATAAATCTTTTTACTCACACCTCACCAAATTAGAGAAACAGATTGCCACTGTGGAAAGACTTTTTATTATGTCTAGAGATCCACAATATAAGTCCCAACTTCAGAAATATAGATACAAATATAATTGTATGCTTAGTAAAAGAGCAGGTTTACTTATCCCAAAAGAAAAATCAAATTTTCATTTCAATTCTAATAAATCTGGTCGATTGTTAGCTAATTATATACGCCTCAAGCGTGACAGGATTCAAATTCCAGCCATCAAAACGAATAATGGTACTTTGGTGACAGATATTGAGGATATACTGAAAGAGTTTCTTTCCTTTTATTCTTCCTTATATCACGAACCTCTCACACCTACTGACAGTGTTATTAATGATTTCCTTAATTCTTGTCGATTGCCTCAGATTTCTGCTACTGATAGATTGACTTTAGATAATCCCATTGATGTTAAAGAAATTGTTACAGCAATTAATGCATTGAATTCCCAAAAAACTCCTGGTCCAGATGGTATTCCGGCTGAATTCTATAAATGTTATCAGGACCAATTATCCCCTTTTTTACTTTCCCTTTTTACAGATTTTCAGCGCACTTCCATGATGGGGGGGATCTTTTAATGAAGCCACTATAATTGTTCTTCCCAAACCTAATAAAGACCATACCCTAGTATCAAATTTTCGTCCTATCTCTCGAATTAACCAGGACTGTAAAATATATGCCAAAATTTTAGCGAATAGATTATCACCCTTATTATCCAATATTATACATACTGATCAAACTGGCTTTATGAAAGGTAGATTATCCGCTCATAATACCCGATTGCTTTGTCATGTATTATCCCTTGCCAAAGAATCCAGCTGTCCAATTGGTGTAATGGCCTTAGATGAGGAAAAGGCATTTGATAAGGTTAATTGGCAATTTGTTTTAAAACTCTAGAAATATTCCATTTTGGCCCTATTTCTATCAATATGATTAAAGCATTGTATTCAGCCCCCTCAGCTTCCATTTTTGTCAATGGTGTATGCTCTTCCTCATTTCGTTTACACAGAGGCACTCGCCAAGGATGTCCTCTTTCTCCTTTACTTTTTCTTATTGCAATTGAACCCCTTTTATGTTCTCTCCGCTTTTGTAATACATATACAGGTGTTGTTTTGAAAAATACTACAATTAAAATTTCTGCATACGCTGATGACGTGTTATTATATGTTAATGATCCCCTTACATCTATACCTATTATTCTTGCTAATATTCATAAGTATGCTGATGTTTCTGGTTATTCTCTAAATACTAATAATTTTTTCCATTAAATGTTTTTTGTAATTCTACAATGCTGGAAAATACTGATATAATTTGGTCTCCAAAAAAACTCAAATATTTAGGTATAACTTTTACTGACTCGATTGAAGACACAATTGAAACCAATTGTTCCACAATTTTAACTAATACCAAAGAGAAACTGGATAGATGGTCTAATCTTCATCTAAATTGGTGGGGACGTATTGAAGCAATTAAAATGTCTATAACTCCACAAATTCTATATTTATTATCTATGTTACCCTTCTCTTTCCCGTCCACTTTTTATGCTAAATTATATAAGTTATTCACTAAGTTCATCTGGAATAATAAACCTGCACGAATCAGTCTTAAGACGTTACAACTGCCCAAATGTGAAGGTGGGGTTGGCCTTCCGGATTTAAAAAAATACCATTTTGCATTCCTTGTGGCACAATGTTCCTTATGGTTCCATAGTATTCCCTCCTCTAATGCACCTAAATGGCTTATCCTGGAGAAAAATATTTTGGCTCTATATCCATTAACTGCGTATCTTACCATGGCAAATAGTTATTTTGGTAAACGCTCCCCCATTATTGCCAGCTCAAAAATTGCCCTCTTATCATTTGATAGTAGTTTTTCTATTACTAAAAAAGTTTCTCTTGGGTTCAATCCTAAACTCCAATATCATAAGCATATTTCTTTCTGGAACTTATGGATTACTGCTGGTATTTTCTTTGTTGCTGACATCTGTCATTATGATATGTTTTACACATTTGATGTGATTCAAACTAAATACAACCTACATTTGTCTGAATTACCCATAATATACATTACTATGTAATACTGTTCTTAATGCTTATCCGCAATTACTTTCTATGTCTCAGTCCTCTGGTATAGAGTTTTGTATTTCTGTGTTCAGCCGCTCAGGACATATAGCCTCTAAAGTGTACAAAAAACTTACCACTTCTAATTCCTCCTTCGCACACCTTAATCAAAAATGGTCAACACTCATTAATTTTCAATCCACTAAAATATCCTGGAAGGATATTTGGAAATATAACACAGCTAATTATCTTCCGGCTACTCTTATACAAACTAATGTTTATCTACTTTACCAATGCTTCTGGACTCCAGACAAATTATTTAAGGCTAACCTTCTAGATACTCCAAATTGTTGGCATTGTAAGTCTGCAACTGGTGACCTGCATCATTTATTTTTCAATTGTTGTATTATTCATCAGTTTTTATTAGACATATGGAATATTATAACCCGGATTCTTAAGATCCGAATAACTTTATCTTTTCCTATCCTAATCCTCAAATCTTCTCTTTTTAAATCTACACTGTCCCCTATGGATTGTAAATTGTTTGACTTTCTTATTTCAACTGCAATCAAATCTATTACATGTAATTGGAAAAACGCTACCTTACTTTCAGTTAATGCATGGTGGGAATGGATCATTTTTCTTAGACGGGGGCAATGCTCTTCCCCACGCTTTCTTAATGATTCTTCTCCTTCTAGATCTAATATGTGGTCAAGTTTGGACTCCTATATTATTGCATGTTCTTCAATTTAAAATGCTTCTTTGAATTTTTATCGATCAATTTATGTTCAATGTAGCCCTTTTTTGTTTTTTGTTTGTATTATCTTTTTTATATCTACTATGTATCTATCAATGCTGGTATAGATATTCTATTTCATTGCTATTGGCTGTTTATATTTTCTATGTTATAATATGTACCTATACCATATTGTTCGGTATTATTCTTTGTATTGTTTTTAATATTTATGAAAAATTCATCTAATAAAACATTTTGAACTAAGAAAAAAAAAAAAGAACTGGGGGGCTGAGGATTCTTACCCTGGGAACTGTTTTGGGGCCTTTTAGAGAACTCCTTTTGGTTACCCTTGTCCCCCCCTTCTTCTGCTGGGGGCACTGCCCACCTTTGGCTGGGTTTCCCACAATCCCCTTGTGGACCCTGGTGCTAGTACAGCGGTCCGCCTCCTTAGCAAGCTCCCTGGGGTCAGTTAGCTTACTATCCAATAGATGCTGGCGCAGCTCTGGAACACACAGACTACTCAAGTGTTCCCATCCAATCAAGTTGTACAACCCCTGGTAATCAGTTACCTTGCTGCCCTCTATCCAACCATCCAGTGCACGGTTACACATGTTCACACATTCAACCCAAGTATGAGATTCAAACTTCTTAAAGGTCCTAAACTTTTCCTGTACTGCTCAGGTGTGAGCCCATACCTGAGGCATAAAGCCTCCTTCATTTTGGGGAAGGTCAGGGTACCCGCCTCCTCCAGGGGTGTCAAGGTGTCTCTCCCCGTGGCCTCAAAGTGCTTCCACAGACCCACCCCCCAATGCTTCTCAGGGACCTCATGCATACGCAATGCAACTTCATAAGGCGCAAACCAAGCATACACATCCTCCCCCTTCTGGAAATTCTGAACTACATCCTGGGTATGTAAACCTTTTGGCCTTGCACTGGCAGCGCGCTGCCACCATTTGTACTGGACTTTACTTGCTTAGCTTTAATGTCTAGTTCCCTCATGCTTAACTCATGGGCCAGGAGCAATTTCTTCTCTTCTAAAGCAAGAGCATTCTTACTCTCCTCTGCCTTTAGTCTCATGACCTCTAACTCATGATCCCTGGCCCTGCACTGTTCCTTTATTTCCTCTGGCGCCCAATTCCTAGAAGAATGACTGTTGCCAGCCCTAGAGGCTGCTCTCCCAACAGACAAATCTTGTGATCTGAAACCATTCTCTGGTGTACCCCCCCTCCACCTCTGCATCATCTGTCTCATCAGCTTGTCTGGCCTCCCAGCAGGCCCTTAAGGCCTTCTGTAGCTCCTCTTTTCTAAAGTGGCTCTTCATGGGACAACCAAAGTTTTTGCAGAATTGCCTGAGTTGCTCTACCTTGTAACTGCTTAACAATTCAAAGTCAAACTCCAATTCTGTATCGTCACTTGCTGCTTTACCATTCCGAGACATGATGCATGGATAACTCAAGGGTCAGATCAAAAAATAAAATACAGTGTGTGGTTGCGTAGTGGTCTGCACTAAACTAGTGATGTACACCAATCACTGTGGGTCAAGTACAAATACAAGTTCAAATCCCACCGCTGCCAGCAATGTTAGAAATGGGGGTCTCTAGTTGGCAGAGGTAGATACCTTTGTCCAAATAGGGACCCTTGCTTCTAGTCAGGGTAAGGGGGATAAACACTTTAGATAACCCCTGCTCACCCCCTTGGTAGCTTGGCACGAGCAGACAGGCAATGTGTAAAGTATTTGTACCAACACTCACAGTAACACAGTGATAACACCACAAATGGACACCACACCGGTTTAGAAAAATAAAGTATCTTTATCTAAACTTAACAAGAACAAAATGACAAAAATCCAACATACAAGTATTAAGAAAAATGACTTTCAAAAGGTTTTAGCAACTGAGTCCATAGAAAACAATGGATGTGTGCTTTCTTGCAAAGTACCTGTCGTTGTGACAAAATTCACCAAGCCAAACAGCTGCAGCGATGGGAAGCGTTGAAAAACAAAGAGATGCGTTGATTCCTGAGACCTTCGTGGATGCGATGCAACAGTTCCGCTGGACACAGGGGAGCGGTGCGTGGGGTCCGGTCTGTAGGGGAAGCGATGCGTCGATTCTGAGACGACTCCGATTCGGGGATGATGCGTCGGGGAAAAGTTGCCGCACAGGGACGATGCATGGAAATCCGGGATGTGTGGGCGAACGATGCGGCGGCGGCCAGCAGCGCTGCATCGGTTTCTTCAGCCACGATTCCTCGATGCGTCGATTCTTGCAGTGGTGACAGGCGCTGTGTCGGTTTCAGCAGCAGCGCTGCAGTGCGGGGAGATTCTTCTCGCACCACGGCGTTGCATCTTAAAAATTGTAGCAAGAAGAGCGATGCGTTGATTTTCTTGTTGTTGCGTTGCTTTCCAGCTCCCAGCAGCATAAACAACCTCCAGAGGCCCCACACAGTCATAGGCACTCCTGGCAGGTCAGACCTCCCAGCAAGGAAGTTCAGGGGAGCTGGGGGTGAAGTCTTTGTGTTCCTGAGACTTCAAAACAGGAGGCAAGCTCTACTCAAGCCCATGGAGACTTTCCTCAAGCAGGGGACACAACACACAGCAAAGTCCTTCTCCTTTCCTTGGCAGAAACAGCAACTGCAGGCCAACCCCAGACACACAGCAAGGGCAGTACTTCTCCTCAGTTTCTCCAGCTGTTCTCCTCGGCAAAGGTTCCTCTTGATTCCAGAAGTAGTCTAAAGTTCAGGGGTTTTAGGTCTAATACTTATACCCCCAAATGTCTTTATTCTCCTTGTGCAGAGAAGCCCTGTGCCCAGTCAAAACAAGTTCTGTCCTCTCTGGTGCAGCTTCCTGGCAGGAGGTGGAGATAGCATTGTGGAAAGCAGACCGGGCCCATTCAGTTGAAAGGAAATCTCCTCCCCCTACTCTAAATGCAACCCAGGTCTATTCAGCCCAGCCCTGACTCATCAGGCTCTCTGGAGCCGCTGCTCCTCCCCAGCCTCTGACACTCCAAACCCAGACAGTCAATCCACATCCTAGCAGAGGCACACTGGATGGTTAGGTAAGAAAATACCTACTTTCTAAAAGTGGTATTTTCAAACACAGAATGTAAAAATCACCCTCACTAAAAGATGCACTTTAACATTCTGAGTTCAGGCCTACTAAACTTTATTTTCCTACCTTGTTCCCAGGGCCAGTTATGTTTATAAGATGTTATAAACAAACTCCCCATTTTTTCCTATGGGAACAGGTAGCCTTGCAGCAGTGAGAAATGAAATTGGCAGTAATTCACTATCAGGACATGCCACACACATCAGGGCATGTCCTACCTTTAACATACACCGCACCCTGCCCACAGGGGTACTTTGGGCCTACCTTAGGGGTGACTGATGTGTAAGAAGAGGGAAGGTTAGGGCCTGGCAAGTGGGTGCACTTGCCAAGTCGACATGGCAGTTAACAACTGCACACAGACACTGCGGTGGCAGGTCTGAGTTACCGTTTCAGGACTTCTCGTGTGGGTGGCACAGTCAGTGCTACAGGCCCACTAGTAGTATTTGATTTACCAGCCCTGGCACACTCAGTGCACTCTACTAGGGACTGACCAGTAAATCAAATATGCCAATCAGGGAGAACCAATCACAATAACAATTTACACAGGGAGCACTTGCAATTTGATATTGATCAGTAGTGGCAAAGTGCCCAAAGCATCTAAGCCAGCAAAAACGAAATCCAGCACAGCATTAAAAATACAGGAGGTAGAGGCAAAAAGTCAGGGGAAACCACGCCAAAGATGCCAAGTCTAACACGAGTCGCCTCCAGCTGAAAGATGGGAAGAACTTCCCACCCTCTTGGGAGTTCTCATCACTAAGGGCCCGATTCCGATCTCGCTCGGAAAGCCCTCCGTAGGACTCGGCTCCGGAGGGCTTTCTGAGCGAGACGTGCTCCGGGAGTCCGAACGAGCGAGTACGATGCAGCATATGCTTACGGACTCGGTTCGCTTGGACTCCCATCGAACTCTATGGGAGCCTGTGTACAGACGCGTACACTGGCTCCCATAGCAGAAAAGGGGTGGGTGGGGAAAAGCGTGCACCCTGTGGCGGGCACCCCATGGTGCCCGCCACACTGTGCATGCTTGGATCGTGGGGACTCATGGGCACCCCCGTGATAGATTCGGAGGGCCCCGGGCGAAGGGAGGCCTGGTATGGCCCTCGAATTACGCTTCCGACAGCCGTTTCGTCTCGCTGGGACCGAGGCGAAGCGGCTGTCCGAATCGTGCATCGTACTCGCTCGGTCGGAAATCGGCTCCATTGCGCGGCACGATTCGTCTACAAATGAGACGTACGGAGCGGTTCGGGTCCGGAAACGATTCGGTCAGCGCTTACGCGATCTTCGCATCGTACTTGGTCGTTCGGTCTTGTGTGAGATTCGGTCATGAACAAGGCCTACGAATCGGATCCGGTAAAGCCAAATCCGATTCGGAGGCCTTCCGAGCGAGATCGGAATCGGGCCCTAAGGCGGAAGAATCTGGACAGACCATGAGCATTGGCGTGTTCTGTACCAGGGCGGTGTTCCACCATAAAGTCCATTTCCTTTACGGAGATGGACCACCTCAATAGTTTTGGGTTCTCACCCCTTATTTGCATCTACCATCTGAGGGGCCTGTGGTCTGTCTGAACCCAGAAGTGAGTCCCAAACAAGTAGGGTCTTAGCTTCTTCAGCGTCCAGGCCACAGCAAAAGCTTCTCTTTCAATTGCACTCTGTTCCCTAGGCAGTAGACTCCTACTAATGAAAGCTACGGGTTGTCCAAGCCCTCGTCGTTCAATTGTGAGAGTACTGATCCCACAACATGCTCTGAAGCATCTGTCTGCACAACAAATTTTTGGGAGAAGTTGGGTGCCTTGAGCATTGGCACTGTGCACGTGATAGATTGCAGGGCATCAAAAGCGGTCTGACAGGCATCGGTCCAGATCACTTTCCTTGGCTGCTTCTTCGAAGTCAGCTCTGTCAAGGGGGCAACAATGGTGCCATATTCCTTGACAAACCGTCTCTAGTACCCAGTGAGTCCTAGGAATGGTCTCACCTCTGTCTGGGTCTTGTTGGGCTCCCAAGCCAGAATGGTGTCGATCTTAGGTTGTAGGGATGCAACCTGGCCGCTTCTTACCTGGTGCCCTAAGTACACCACAGAACCCTGCCCTATCTGGCACTTACTGGTCTTGATAGTGAGGCCTGCCTTCTGTAGAGTCTTCAACACTTCACAGAGGTGTTGCGCGTGTTCCTCCCAGCTGGAGCTGAATACAGCAATGTCATTCAGGTAAGCGGCGCTGAATTCCTCCAGCCCGGACAGTACCTGGTTGACCAGTCTCTGGAACGTGGCAGAGGCGTTCTTCAACCCAAAGGGCATGACACAGAACTGGTAGTGCCCCTCTGGTGTTGAAAACGCAGACCTCTCTCTTGCCCCATCAGTCAAGGCAATCTGCCAGTACCCAGACATTAGATCAAACGTGCTAAGGTACCGGGCAGCTCCAAGCCGATCAATGAGCTCATCAGCTCTGGGGATGGGGTGTGCGTCAGTCCTGATGACGACATTGAGCCCACGGTAGTCCACGCAGAACCGGAGTTGAGGAGTGGCACAGAGCGCAGCAGCTTTTGGAACCAAGACCACTGGGCTAGCCCAGGGGCTGCTGGCGGGCTCTATCACCCCTAATGCCAACATTTTGGAAACCTCTTCCTTAATGCTGGCCCTGACTCTGTCAGTTACCCTGTAAATTTTATGCTTCACAGGTAAACTGTCCCCAGTGTCCACATCATGGACGCAGCAATTGGTGACTCCTGGAGTCAGGGAGAACAGAAAGGCGAACTGTCCCAGCACCTGGCGACAGTCCCTCTGCTGCTCTGGGGTCAGGGTGGAGAGAGGTTCACTCCATCTACTGACCCATCATGTTCCTTGGCTGACAGGACGTCAGGAAGAAGCTCAATCTCCTCTTCCATTCCATCATCTGTAGCCAGGAGCATTGTGACTTCAGACCTCTCAAAGTGAGGTTGGAGGTGGTTCACGTGCAGGACCCGCAAAGGGCTCCTAAGAGTCTGCAAGTTAAACAGGTAGGTTACATCGCTCTTGCCCTACACCACCTCAAATGGACCAGTCCACCTGTCTTGAAGCGCACAAGGCTCCACTGGTGCCATCACCCACAATTTTTGGCCAGTTTGAAACTCAACCAGAGTGGTATTCTGGTCGTGCCATCGTTTCATCTCCTCCTGGCTAGCGTCCAGGTTCGCCTTAGCTAGTTTCCTGAAGCGTTGAGTCTGGTTTCTGAAGGCCAGCATGTAGCTGAACACATCTTGGGGGGTCTTACCAGAAGTTTTCCCCCAGCCCTCCTTCACCAGACTCAGAGGTCCTCTCACAAGGTGTCCATACAGCAGTTCAAAGGGACTGAACACTAAGGATTTTTGGGGGACCTCGCTGTAGGCAAACAATAGGCATGGTAAAAAGTCATCCCACTTACGTCTCATGGGTTCTGCAAGACCCTTTATCATGCCTTTCAGGGTTCAGTTGAATCTCTCAACCAACCCATTCCCTTGGGGATGGTAAGGAGTAGTGTATTTGTACATTAAACCGCACTCCTCCCACAGTGACTTCCTATACCTGGAAATGAAGTTTGTACCACGGTCAGAGGCCACCTCTCTGGGGAACCCCAAACGGGTAAAGATCCCCATCAATGCACGGCTCACCACAGGGACTGTGATTGTCCTGAGAGGGACAGCTTCCGGGTACCAGGTGGCATGGTCCACCAAGACCAAGATAAACTTGTTGCCTTAGGCTGTCTTGGGTTCCAGGGGCCCCACAATGTTGTTGCCCACACACTAGAAAGGGGTGCTCACCACAGGAAAGGTTGGGAGGGGAGCCTTACACTTCCCTCCTGTCTTGCCACTTGCCTGGCAAGTCTGACAAGACCTACAGTGTGTGCCAACATTCCTCTGCATTTGGGGCCAGTAGCAGTGGGTGACAAGCCTCTGATAGGGCTTGTCGCACCTCAAATGTCCTGCCAGAGGTACGTCATGAGCCAGACCCAGTAGGAAGGTCCTGTAGCATGCGGGTACCACCAGCACACGGGCTGTCCCGGACTCAGCAACCTTAGGCTAACTGTAAAGGAGACCACTCTCCCAATAGATCAAATGTGATTTGGACGGACCACCTGTTGCCTGGTCTGCACCCTGCTGCCGCATACCAACCAGAGTAAGGCATTTCATCTGCACCTTGCAGAAATACTCCCTGGAGGGACCTCCTTCCTGCTGCCAATGGGTCAGCTCAGGCAGGTCTCCCAGTTCTGCCTTTTGTTCCCCAATAGGTTCCAGGGCATCCCCCTCAGGTTCTGCCTCCTCCTGGACCGTGGGAACTTCGGGGCCTGGTTTCCCACGGCCCCTGCCCTTCTTTCTTTCTGGCAGGCAGCTGGGCCACTCTTTCAGGCTCCAGGTCCTCTTGATCACCCTTACTGGCTGTCATTGACCGAGTGGTCACACAGGCCCACTCAGGCAGTCCCAACATCTTTAAATGAGCCTGGTGCTCTACCTCCTTCCAAGCTGAGCTCTCCAGGTCATTGCCAAGCAGACAGTCAACAGGCATGGACTGACTTACAACGACCTTCAAGGAACCTGAGACTCCCCCCACTCAAAGGGAACCTGCGCCACCTAACACAGGCGATCACAGTTGTCCGCAGCAACTACAGGGTGAAGTACATTGGGAATGACCTGCTCTTCAGACACCCATTGACACCTGACAGATGTCACACTGGCTCCTGTGTCTCTCAGAGCCTCCACCCTCCTCCCATTGATGGTCACCCACTGCCGGGACCTTTTAGTGTTATCCGGCAGGCAGGTTTCCTGGACCATCTCCCTGTCTCCTAATGAGACTAGGGTCATCACGACTGGCTCCCCACCCTCACTAGGAGCCAACTCCATCCCCAGCACTACACTAACTAACCCCGGTGATGGTGTACCAGAGGATGCTGGTCGTGCGTTTGAGCACTTGGGATCCCTCGCAATGTGGCCCTCCTGACCACATGAATAACACTTGTGGGACCCTGATTGTCTTGCCTACCCTTATGGGGCCATGGCTTCTTAGAACTGGGGGGCTGGGGATTCTTACCCTGGGAACTGTTTTGGGGCCCTTTAGAGAACTCCTTTTGGTTACCCTTGTCCCCCATTCTTCTGCTGGGGACACTGCCCACCTTTGGCTGGGTTTCCCACAATCCCCTTGTGGACACTGGTGCTAGTCTAGCGGTCCGCCTCCTTAGCAAGCTCCCTGCGGTCAGTTAGCTTACTACCCAATAGATGCTGGTGCAGCTCTGGAACACACAGAGTACTCAAGTGCTCCCAACCAATCAAGTTGTACAACACCTGGTAATAAGTTACCTTGCTGCCCTTATCCAACCATCCAGTGCACGGTTACACATGTTCACACATTCAATCCAAGTATGAGATTCAAACTTCTTAAAGGTCCTAAACTTTTTCCTGTACTGCTCAGGTGTGAGCCCATACCTGAGGCATAAAGCCTCCTTCATTTTGGATTAGGGCAGGGTACCCGCCTCCTCCAGGGGGGTCAGTGTGTCTCTCCCCGTGGCCTCAAAGTGCTTCCACAGGCCCACCCCCCCAATGCCTCTCAGGGACCTCATGCATATGCAATGCAACTTCATAAGCATCAAACTAAGCATAAACATCCTCCCCCTTCTGGAAATTCTGTACTACATCCTTGGGTATGTCAACCTTTTGGCCTTGCACTGGCTGCGCGCTGCCACCATGTATACTGGACTCTACTTGCTTAGCTTTATTGTCCAGTTCCCTCATGCTTAACTCATGAGCCAGGAGCAATTTCTTCTCTTCTAAAGCAAGAGCATTCTTACTCTCCTCTGCCTTTAGTCTCATGACCTCTAACTCATGATCCCTGGCCCTGCACCATTCCTCTATTTCCTCTGGCGCCTAATTTCTAGAAGAATGACTTGTGCCAGCCCTAGAGGCTGCTCTCCCAACAGGGAAATCTTGTGATCTGAAACCATTCTCTGGTGTACCCCCTCCACCTCTGCATCATCTGTCTCATCAGCTTTTCTGGCCTACCACCAGGCCCCTAAGGCCTTCTGTAGCACCTCTTTTCTAAAGTGGCTCTTCATGGGACAACCAAAGTTTTTGCAGAATTGCCTGAGTTGCTCTACCTTGTAACTGCTTAACAATTCAAAGTCAAACTCCAAATCTGCAACCTCACTTGCTGCTTTACCATTCCGAGACATGATGCGTGGATAACTCAAGGGTCAGATCAAAAATAGAACAAAAAATAAAATACAGTATGTGGTTGCGTAGTGGTCTGCACTAAACTAGTGATGTACAGCAATCACTGTGGGTCAAGTACAAATACAAGTTCAAATCCCACCGCTGCCACCAATGTTAGAAATGGGGGTCTCTAGTTGGCAGAGGTAGGTACCTTTGTCCAAATAGGAACTTTGCTTCTAATCAGGGTAAGGGGGATACACACTTTAGATAACCCCTGCTCACCCCCTTGGTACCTAGGCACGAGCAGACAGGCTTATCCCAAAGTCAATGTGTAAAGTATTTGTACCAACACTCACAGTAACACAGTGATTACACCACAAATGGACACCACACCGTTTAGAAAAATAAAGTATCTTTATCTAAACTTAGCAAGAACAAAATGACAAAAAACCAATACAAGTATTAGAGAAAAATGACTTTCAAAAGGTTTGAGCAACTGAGTCCATAGAAAACTATGGATGCGTGATTTCTTGCAAAGTACCTGTCGTTGTGACAAAATTCACCAAGCCAAACAGCCGCAGTGATTGGAAGCGTTGAAAAAGAAAGAGATGCGCAGATTCCTGAGACCTTCGTGGATGCGATGCAACAGTTCCGATGGACACAGGGGAGCGGTGTGTCGGGTCCGGTCTGTAGGGGAAGCGATGCGTCGATTCTGGAGACGACTCCGATTCGGGGGTGATGCGTGGGGGAAACTTGCTGCACAGGGACGATGCGTGGAAATACGGGATGCGTCAGCGAATGATGCGGCAGCGTCCAGTGGCGCTGCGTCAGTTTCTTCAGCCACGTTCCCTCAATGTGTCGATTCTTGCTTCAGCGACAGGCGCTGTGTCGGTTTCAGCAGCGGCGCGGCGGTACGGAAGATTCTTCTTGTACCACGGCGTTGCGTCGGAAAAATTGTCGCAAGAAGAGCGAAGCGTTGATTTTCTTGTTGTTGCGTTGCTTTCCAGCTCCCAGCAGCAGAAACAACCTCCAGAGGCCCCACACAGTCACAGGCACTCCTGGCAGGTCAGACCTCCCAGCAAGGAAGTTCAGGGGACCTGAGACTTCAAAACAGGAAAGAAGCTCTACTCAAGCCCTTGGAGACTTTCCTCAAGCAGGGGACACAGCACACAGCCAAGTCCTTCACCTTTCCTTGGCAGAAACAGCAACTGCAGGCCAACCCCAGACACACAGCAAGGCAGTACTTCCTCAGTTTCTCCAGCTCTTCTCCTCGGCAAAGGTTCCTCTTGATTCCAGAAGTAGTCTAAAGTTCAGGGGTTTTAGGTCTAATACTTATACCCCAAAATGTCTTTGTTCTCTTTGTGCAGAGAAGCCCTGTGCCCAGTCAAAACCAGTTCTGTCCTCTCTGGTGCAGCTTCCTGGCAGGAGGTGTAGACAGCATTGTGGAAAGCAGACCGGGCCCATTCAGGTGAAAGGAAATCTCCTCCCCCTACTCTAAATGCATCCCAGGTCTATTCAGCCCAGCCCTGACTCATCAGGCTTTCTGGAGCCGCTGCTCCTCCCCAGCCTCTGACACTCCAAACCCAGACAGCCAATCCACATCCTAGCAGAGGCACACTGGATGGTTAGGCAAGAAAATACCTACTTTCTAAAAGTGGTATTTTCAAACACAGACTGTAAAAATCACCCTCACTAAAAGTTGAACTTTAACATTCTGAGTTCAGGCATACTAAACTTTATTTTCCTACCTTGTTCCCAGGGCCAGTTATGTTTATAATATGTTATAAACAAACTCCCCTTTCTGTCCTATGTTAGCAGGTAGCCTTGCAATAGTGAAAAACGAAATTGGCAGTAATTCACTATCAGAACATGCCACACACATCTGGGCATGTCCTACCTTTCACATACACAGCACCCTGCCCACAGGGGTACCTTGGGCCTACCTTAGGGGTGACTGACATGTAAGAAGAGGGAAGGTTAGGGCCTGGCTAGTGGGTGCACTTGCCAAGTCGACATGGCAGTTAACAACTGCGCACTGACACTGCGTTGGCAGGTCTGAGTTACCGTTTCAGGACTTCTCGTGTGGGTGGCACAATCAGTGCTACAGGCCCACTGGTAGTATTTTAATTTACCAGCCCTGGCCCACTCAGTGCACTCTACTAGGGACTGACCAGTAAATCAAATATGCCAATCAGGGAGAACCAATCACAATAACAATTTACACAGGGAGCATTTGTACTTTGACACTGATCAGCAGTTGAAAAGTGCCCAAAGCATCTAAGCCAGCAAAAACAAAATCCAGCACAGCATCAAAAATACAGGAGGTAGAGGCAAAAAGTCAGGGGAATCCACGCCAAAGATGCCAAGTCTAACACGAGTCCCCTCCAGCTGAAAGATGGGGAGAACTACCCACCCTCTTCGGAGTTCTCACCACTAAGGCGGAAGAATCTGGCCAGCCCATCAGCATTGGCGTGTTCTGTACCAGGGCGGTGTTTCACCGTAAAGTCCATTCCCTGTAGGGAAATGGACCACCTCAACAGTTTTGGGTTCTCACCCCTCATTTGCATCAACCATCTGAGGGGCCTGTGGTCTGTCTGAACCCAGAAGTGAGTCCCAAACAAGTAGGGTCGTAGCTTCTTCAGCGCCCAGACCACAGCAAAAGCTTCTCTTTCAATTGCACTCCACCTCTGTTCCCTAGGCAGTAGACTCCTACTAATGAAAGCCACGGGTTGGTCCAAGCCCTCGTCATTCAATTGTGAGAGTGCTGCTCCCACACCATGCTCTGAAGCATCTGTCTGCACATCAAATTCTTGGGAGAAGTTGGGTGCCTTGAGCATGGGCACCGTGCACATGGCAGATTTCAGGCCATCAAAAGCGATCTGACAGGCATCGGTCCAGATCACTTTCCTTTGCTGCTTCTTCAAAGTCAGCTCTGTCAAGGGGGCAACAATGGTGCCATATCCCTTGACAAACCGTCTGTAGTAGCCCGTGAGTCCTAGGAAGACTCCCACCTTTGTCTGGGTCTTGGGGGGCTCCCAAGCCAGAATGGTGTCGATCTTAGGTTGTCGGCACGCCACCTGGCCACTTCCTACCTGGTGCCCTAAGTACACCACAGAACCCTGCCCTATCTGGCACTTACTGGCCTTGATAGTGAGACCTGCCTTCTTCAGAGCCTTCAACACTTCACAGAGGTGTTGTAAGTGTTACTCCCAGCTGGAGCTGAACACAGCAATGTCATCCAGATAAGCGGCGCTGAATTCCTCCAGCCCGGACAGTACCTGGTTGACCAGTCTCTGGAACGTGGCAGGGGCGTTCTTCAACCCAAAGGGCATGACACAGAACTGGTAGTGCCCCTCTGGTGTTGAAAACGCAGACCTCTCTCTTGCCCCATCAGTCAAGGCAATCTGCCAGTACCCAGACGTTAGATCAAACGTGCTAAGGTACCGGGCAGCTTCAAGCCGATCAATGAGCTCATCAGCTCTGGGGAAGGGGTGCGCATCAGTCCTGATGACGGCATTGAGCCCACAGTAGGCATGCAGAAACGGAGTTCAGGAGTGGCACCAGGCGTAGCAGCTTTTGGAACCAAGACCACTGGGCTAGCCCAGGGGCTGCTGGAGGGCTCTATCACCCCTAACACCAACATTTTGGAAACCTCTTCCTTAATGCTGGCCCTGACTCTGTCAGTTACCCTGTAAATTTTATGCTTCACAGGTAAACTGTCCGCAGTGTCCAAATCATGGACGCACCAATTGGTGACTCCTGGAGTCAGGGAGAACAGGGAGGCAAACTGTCCCAGCACCTGGCGACAGTCCCTCTGCTGCTCTGGGGTCAGGGTGGGAGAGAGGTTCACTCCATCCAATGAACCATCATGTTCCTTGGCTGACAGGAGGTCAGGAAGAGGCTCACTCTCCTCTTTCATTCGATCATCTGTAGCCAGGAGCATTGTGACTTCAGACCTCTCAAAGTGAGGTTTGAGGCGGTTCACGTGCAGGTCCCGCAAAGGGTTCCTAGGAGTCTGCAAGTTAACCAGGTAGGTTACATCGCTCTTGCGCTCCACCACCTCAAATGGACAAGTCCACCTGTCTTGGAGCGCACAAGGCTCCACTGGTGCCATCACCCACAATTTTTGGCCAGTTTGAAACTCAACCAGAGTGGTATTCTGGTCGTGCCATCGTTTCATCTCCTCCTGGCTAGCGTCCAGGTTCACCTTAGCTAGTTTCCTGAAGCGTTGAGTCTGGTTTCTCAAGGCCAGCATGTAGCTGAACACATCTTGGGGGGTCTTCCCAGGTGTTTTCCCCCAGCCCTCCTTCACCAGACTCAGAGGTCCTCTCACAGGGTGTCCATACAGCAATTCAAAGGGACTAAACCCTAAGGATTTCTGGTTGACCTCCCTGTAGACAAACAACAGACATGGTAAAAAGGTGCCCCACTTACGTCTCATGGGTTCTGCAAGACCCTTTATCATGCCTTTCAGGCTTCGGTTGAATCTCTCAACCAACCCATTCCCTTGGGGATGGTAAGGAGTGGTGAATTTGTACATTACACCGCACTCCTCCCACAGTGACTTCCTATACCTGGAAATGAAGTTTGTACTACAGTCAGAGACCACCTCTCTGGGGAACCCCACACAGGTAAAGATCCCCATCAATGCACGGCTCACCACAGGGGCCGTGATTGTCCTGAGAGGGACATCTTCCGGGTACCGGGTGGCATGGTCCTCCAAGACCAAGATAACCTTGTTGCCTAAGGCTGTATTGGGTTCCAGGGGCCCCACAATGTTGTTGCCCAACCACTCAAAATGGGTGCTCACCACAGGAAAGGGTTGGAGGGGAGCCTTACACTTCCATCCTGTCTTGCCACTTGCCTGGCAAGTCTGACAAGACCTACAGTGTGTGCCAACGTTCCTCTGCATTTGGGGCCAGTAGCAGTGGTTGACAAGCCTCTGATAGGGCTTGTCGCACCCCGAATGTCCTGCCAGAGGTACGTCATGAGCCAGACCCAGTAGGAAGGTCCTGTAGCACGCTGGTACCACCAGCACACGGTCTGCCCCGGGCTCAGCGACCTTAGGCTCACTGTAAAGGAGACCATTCTCCCAATAGATCAAATGTGATCAGGACGGACCACCTGCTGCAAGTTAACCAGGTAGGTTACATCGCTCTTGCGCTCCACCACCTCAAATGGACAAGTCCACCTGTCTTGGAGCGCACAAGGCTCCACTGGTGCCATCACCCACACATTTTGGCCAGGCTGAAACTCAACCAGAGTGGTATTCTGGTCGTACCATCATTTCATCTCCTCCTGGCTGGCTTCCAGGTTCGCCTTAGCGAGTTTCCTGAAGCGTTGAGTCTGGTTTCTGAAGGCCAGCATGTAGCTGAACACATCTTGGGGGGTCTTCCCAGGTGTTTTCCCCCAGCCCTCCTTCACCAGACTCAGAGGTCCTCTCACAGGGTGTCCATACAGCAATTCAAAGGGACTAAACCCTAAGGATTTCTGGTTGACCTCCCTGTAGACAAACAACAGACATGGAAAAAAGGCGCCCCACTTACGTCTCATGGGTTCTGCAAGACCCTTTATCCTGCCTTTCAGGGTTCAGTTGAATCTCTCAACCAACCCATTCCCTTGGGGATGGTAAGGAGTGGTGAATTTGTACATTACACCGCACTCCTCCCACAGTGACTTCCTATACCTGGAAATGAAGTTTGTACTACAGTCAGAGACCACCTCTCTGGGGAACCCCACACGGGTAAAGATCCCCATCTATGCACGGCTCACCACAGGGGCCGTGATTGTCATGAGAGGGACATCTTCCGGGTACCGGGTGGCATGGTCCTCCAAGACCAAGATAACCTTGTTGCCTAAGGCTGTCTTGGGTTCCAGGGGCCCCACAATGTTGTTACCCACCCACTTGAAATGGGTGTTCACCACAGGAAAGGGTTGGAGGGGAGCCTTACACTTCCATCCTGTCTTGCCACTTGCCTGGGAATATGTGATGTTACAACACGATCAAAATGATCACGGTATGTTGCATCGCAGTTTTTACAATGCAAGTCGTTACAACGACTTGCGCTAGAGGGCGCTGGACTTAGGAATAGTATCATTTACTATTCCAACACCAGTCTACGTACAGTAGGGAAGGTGTTGGATTAGTAAATCATACTATTCCTTAGGTTAGAGTGCCATCCAGCGCAAGTCGTTGTAACGACTTGCGTTGTAATACCCGCGATGTAAAGGCATTGCGATGCAATGCCCGCGTGGTAATGGATGTCTCCCCTTGCCTGGCAAGTCTGACAAGACCTACAGTGTGTGCCAACGTTCCTCTGCATTTGGGGCCAGTAGCAGTGGGTGACAAGCCTCTGATAGGGCTTGTCGCACCCCGAATGTCCTGCCAGAGGTACGTCATGAGCCAGACCCAGTAGGAAGGTCCTGTAGCACGCTGGTACCACCAGCACACGGACTGCCCCGGGCTCAGCGACCTTAGGCTCACTGTAAAGGAGACCATTCTCCCAATAGATCAAATGTGATCAGGACGGACCACCTGCTGTCTTGTCTGCAGCCTGCTGCCGCATAATAACCAGAGTAGGGTATTCCATCTACAACTTGCAGAAATCCTCCCTGGAGGGACCTCCTTCCTGCTGCCAATGGGTCAGCTCAGGCAGGTCTCCCAGTTCGGCCACTTGTTCCCCAGTAGGTTCCAGGGCATCCCCCTCAGGTTCTGCCTCCTCCTGGACCGTGGGAACTTCGGGGGCTGGTTTCCCACACCCCCTGTCCTTCTTCTTTCTGGCAGGCAGCTGGGCCACTCTTTCAGGCTCCAGGTCCTCTTGATCACCCTTACTGGCTGCCATTGCCTGAGTGGTCACACAGGCCCACTCAGGCAGTCCTTTAAATGAGCCTGGCGCTCCACCTACTTTCAAGGTGAGCTCCCCAGGTCATTGCCAAGCAGACAGTCAACAGGCATGGACAAACTTACAACGACCTTCAAGGAACCTGAGACCCCCCCCCCCACTCAAAGGGAACCTGCGCCACCTTACACAGGCGCTTGCAGTGGTCCGCATCAACTACAGGGTGAAGTACATTGGGAATGACCTGCTCTTCAGACACCCATTGACACCTGACAGATGTCACACTGGCTTCTGTGTCTCTCAGAGCCTCCACCCTCCTCCCATTGATGGTCACCCACTGCCGGGACTTTTTAGTGTTATCCAGCAGGCAGGTTTCCTGGACCATCTCTCTGTCTCCTAATGAGACTAGGGTCATCACGACTGGCTCCCCACCCTCACTAGGAGCCAACTCCTTCCCCAGCACTACACTAACAACTAACCCCGGTGACGGTGTACCAGTGCGTGCTGGTTGTGCGTTTGGGCACTTGGGATCCCTCGCAATGTGGCCCTCCTGACCACATGAATAACACTTGCGGGGACCCTGATTGTCTTGCCTACACTTATGGGGCCATGGCTTCTTAGAACTGGGGGGCTGGGGATTCTTACCCTGGGAACTGTTTTGGGGCCCTTTAGAGAACTCCTTTTGGTTACCCTTGTCCCCGCATTCTTCTGCTGGGGACCCTGCCCACCTTTGGTTGGGTTTCTCACAATCCCCTTGTGGACCCTGGTGCTAGTCTAGCGGTCCGCCTCCTTAGCAATCTCCCTGGGGTCAGTTAGCTTACTATCCAATAGATGCTGGTGCAGCTCTGGAACACACAGACTACTCAAGTGCTCCCAACCAATCAAGTTGCACAACTCCCGGTAATCAGTTACATTGCTGCCCTTTATCCAACCATCCAGTGCACGGTTACACATGTTCACACATTCAATCCAAGTATGAGATTCAAACTTCTTAAAGGTCCAAAACTTTTTTCTGTACTGCTCAAGTGTGAGCCCATACCTGAGGCATAAAACCTCCTTCATTTTGGGGTAGGTCAGGGTACCCGCCTCCTCCAGGGGTGTCAGGGTGTCTCTCCCGGTGGCCTCAAAGTGCTTCCACAGGCCCACCCCCCAATGCTTCTCAGGGACCTCATGCAAATGCAATACAACTTCATAAGCCACAAACTAAGCATAAACATCCTCCCCCTTCTCGAAATTCTGTACTACATCCTTGGGTATGTCAACCTTTTGGCCTTGCACTGGCTGCGCGCTGCCACCATGTGTACTGGACTCTACTTGCTTAGCTTTAATGTCCAGTTCCCTCATGCTTAACTCATGGGCCAGGATCAATTTCTTCTCTTCTAAAGCAAGAGCATTCTTACTCTCCTCTGCCTTTAGTCTCATGACCTCTAACTCATGATCCCTGGCCCTGCACCGTTCCTCTATTTCCTCTGGCGCCCAATTTCTAGAAGAATGACTGCTGCCAGCCCTAGAGGCTGCTCTCCCAACAGGGAAATCTTGTGATCTGAAATCATTCTCTGGTGTACCCCCCCTCCACCTCTGCATCATCTGTCTCATCAGCTTTTCTGGCCTACCACCAGGCCCCTAAGGCCTTCTGTAGCTCCTCTTTTCTAAAGTGGCTCTTCATGGGACAACCAAAGTTTTTGCAGAATTGCCTGAGTTGCTCTACCTTGTAACTGCTTAACAATTCAAAGTCAAACTCCAAATCTGCAACCTCACTTGCTGCTTTACCATTCCGAGACATGATGCGTGGATAACTCAAGGGTCAGATCAAAAATAGAACAAAAAATAAAATACAGTATGTGGTTGCGTAGTGGTCTGCACGAAACTAGTGATGTACACCAATCACTGTGGGTCAAGTACAAATACAAGTTCAAATCCCACCACTGCCACAAATGTTAGAAATGGGGGTCTTTAGTTGGCAGAGGTAGGTACTTTTGTCCAAATAGGGACCCTTGCTTCTAGCCAGGCTAAGGGGGATATACACGTTAGATAACCCCTGCTCACCCCCTTGGTAGCTTGGCACGAGCAGACAGGCTTATCCCAAAGGCAATGTGTAAAGTATTTGTAACAACACTCACAGTAACATAGTGATAACACCACAAATGGACACCACACCAGTTTAGAAAAATAAAGTATCTTTATCTAAACTGAACAAGAACAAAATGACAACAATCCAACATACAAGTATTAAGAAAAATGACTTTCAAAAGGTTTTAGCAAATGAGTCCATAGAAAACTATGGATTCGTGATTTCTTGCAAAGTACCTGTCGTTGTGACAAAATTCACCAAGCCAAACAGCTGCAGCGATGGGAAGCGTTAAAAAACAAAGAGATGCGTCGATTCCTGAGACCTTCCTGGATGTGATGCGACAGTTCCGCTGGACACAGGGGAGCTATGCTTCAGGTCCGGTCTGTATGGAAAGCGAAGCGTTGAAACTGAGACGACTCTGATCCGGGGGGTGATGCGTCGGGAAAAACTTGCCGCACAGGGACGATACGTGGAAATCCGGGATGCATCGGCGAACGATGCGGCGGCGTCGAGCGGAGCTGCATTGGTTTCTTCAGCCACGATCCCTCGATGGATCAATTCTTGCAGCGGCAACAGGTGCTGCGTCAGTTTCAGCAGTGGCGCGGTGGTGCGGGGCGATTCTTCTCGCACCACGGCGTAGCATCAGAAAAATTGTTGCAAGAAGAGCGATGCGTTGATTTTCTTGTTGTTGCGTTGTTTTCCAGCTCCCAGCAGCAGAAACAACCTCCAGAGGCCCAACACAGTCACAGGCATTCCTGGCAGGTCAGACCTCCCAGCAAGGAAGTTCAGGGGAGCTGGGGGTGAAGTCTTTGTGTTCCTGAGACTTCAAAACAGGAGGCAAGCTCTATTCAAGCCCTTGGAGACTTTCCTCAAGCAGGGGACTCAGCACGCAGCAAAGTCCTTCTCTTTTCCTTGGCAGATTCAGCAACTGCAGGCCAACCCCAGACACACGCAAAAAGAACAATTGATGGACAGAATGCAGAACAATGTCATACATTCACCCCAGAACAGAGATCTGGGCCTAAATCCATCGTTTCTTTGCTCACCATGCCATTCCAGTTTGAACCCAGCCATATGCAAATCAGTCTTGATCCTGTGCCCAATGGGAACAGTCCAGCCCGAACTGCCAGGCCAGGTCCTCCTTTGACTGGAACCAAGCATCCTAAGACCGGTTTCGGGGTTTCACCCCTCATCAGCCAGGATAGCTTGACTCCAGTGGCATGGAGAGCACGGTACACACGTCTGGGCATACCCGTCCCACTTGAGGTGACAAATGCAAAAAAAACAATTGATGGACAGAATGCAGAACAATGTCATATATTCACCCCAGCAAGGGCAGTACTCCTCAGTTTCTCCAGCTCTTCTCCTTGGCAAAGGTTCCTCTTGATTCCAGAAGTAGTCTAACGTTCCGGGGTTTTAGGTCTAATACTTCTTCCCCAAAATGTCTTTGTTCTCTTTGTGCAGAGAAGCCCTGTGCCCAGTCAAAACCAGTTCTGTCCTCTCTGGTGCAGCTTCCTGGCAGGAGGTGGAGACAGCATTGTGGAAAGCAGACTGGGCCCATTCAGGTGAAAGGAAATCTGCTCCCCATACTCTAAATGCAACCCAGGTCTATTCAGCCCAGCCCTGACTCATCAGGCTCTCTGGAGCCGCTGCTTCTCCCCAGCCTCTGACACTCTAAACCCAGACAGTCAATCCACATCCTAGCAGAGGCACACTGGATGGTCAGGCAAGAAAATACCTACTTTCTAAAAGTGGTATTTTCAAACACAGAATGTAAAAATCACCCTCACTAGAAGATGCCCTTTAACATTCTGAGTTCAGGCATACTAAACTTTATTTTCCTACCTTGTTCCCAGGGCCAGTTATGTTTATAAGATGTTATAAACAAACTCCCCATTCTGTCCTATGGGAACAGGTAGCCTTGCAATAGTGAAAAACTAAATTGGCAGTTATTCACTATCAGGACATGCCACACATATCACGGCATGTCCTACCTTTCACATACACCGCACCCTGCCCACAGGGGTACCTTGGGCCTACCTAAGAGGTGACTGACGTGTAAGAAGAGGGAAGGATAGGGCCTGGCAAGTGGGTGCACTTGCCAAGTCGACATGGCAGTTAAAAACTGAGCACAGACACTGCAGTGGCAGGTCTGAGTTACCGTTTCAGGACTACTCGTGTGGGTGGCACAATCAGTGCTGCAGGCCAACTCGTAGTATTTGATTAACCAGCCCTGGCACACTCAGTGCACTCTACTAGGGACTGACCAGTGAATCAAATATGCCAATAAGGGAGAACCAATCACAATAACAATTTACACAGGGAGCACTTGCACTTTGACACTGATCAGCAGTGGCAAAGTGCCCAAAGCATCTAAGCCAGGAAAAACGAAATCCAGCACAGCATCAAAAATACAGGAGGTAGACGCAAAACGTCATGGGAAACCACGCCAAAGATGGCAAGTTTAACAACCGGCCATTTTGGATTGGGCCTGAGTACCTTTGTACCTGAAGACAGTGTGACGCGACCCGTGTCAGGATCGCAAAGTGATGTGTGCAGTGCACAGAACGCACGGTGACATGCACACTGGATAAAAGGTACTTTCTTGACGTATTACCCTAGAGGGAAATAAGAAGACCATCTCCACTGTGACACGCACACCTTGTAATAAGCCAAGTTAGTTGAGTGCCCAAAAAAGGCAATTTCGTTTACACGCACATGAGGTATTCGTGCTAAAAGGCGTGCCATTTTAAACATTCCTTGTTTAAAGAAACTACAGTGACACGCACACTTACATTGTTCGCTCAAATTCTTTTTATAACATTCGGTTCCGTAAAGCTCTGGTGGATTGTATTTTGGGAACTTGTGAGGGGTCGTATGCAGAGTGTCATCATAATGGCCACAATAAATCTTCCCACATCTCAAGCTTTTGAGGTGAGGGATGGTGAGATAAATAACTTGAAATGGAAGGATTATTTCATTAATTATATTGAACCATTTGAGGGGGAAGAAATGACACCAGTAAAGAAAAAAAATACTACTACATTGTTTGGGACCCGGTGGACTTAAAGTGTACAATCGGATGGAGAAAAAAACGCATTCTGGAGATGAAGGGTACGTCTTCACTAAAGCATTGGCTGACTTAGAAGCATATTTTGCTCCCACAATTTGCAAGGCTATTGACAGATATAATTTTTATCACCGAAAGCAAGGTCCTAATGAAAAAATAGAGGCTTTTGTGGCTGCTTTGAGGAAGTTAGCTTTATCTTGCAAATTTGGAATTATTGAGGATGAATTGGTGCACGACCAGGTGATTATGCACTGCAATAATCCAAATTTGCAGGATAAATTGTGGATCCATGGAGAGTCAAATTTGCAAGAGGTTACATCTATTATCCACAAGGCAGAACTTACGTCGAGATGTGCTAAACCAGTGGTTGCTACTTCTAAAACAGATGGGGGTGATGACATGGTTAGATTTGTACAAAAAAAGAGTATCAGAAAACGACCCAGGATAGTTCTAAAAAAATTGAAAAGGATATGGGGAAACAATTTGTCAGAAGCAACGTGTCTGAATCTAAAGGAAGACAGTGTTACAGGTGTAGTAGCATTTCCCATTTAGCGTATGACAGGAAGTGTCCTGCGCTGAACCAGAAGTGCGCTAAATGCGGCATCCTAGGCCACTATGCAAGGGTTTGCCGCAGATCAAAATTTGTCAAGTGTGTAGTAGAAGAGTGTAACCAGGAGGATGTACAGTCAGGTTCTGACACAGAGCATCTCCAAGTTCTCTGCATTCGTGAAGGTGAAAAGGAAGATGGGGTTAGAAACAGGAAAAAAACGTTGTGTGAAGTTAGTA
The DNA here is from genome assembly GCA_963921515.1 of Calotriton arnoldi. Lineage (NCBI taxonomy): Eukaryota > Metazoa > Chordata > Amphibia > Caudata > Salamandridae > Calotriton > Calotriton arnoldi. The sequence goes on along the minus strand of CAWUFW010016155.1, from coordinate 178,668 downwards.
CGGGTGGAATTTTGGTAACTCTGGTAGCTGATTCAGGATCCCCCTACACTATTATTAACAAGGATACATGGGTGAATTTGTTCTGTAAAAAATGGGGCAATGAGTTAGTTAAACAGGATATTTATCCTGTGAGCTTCACTGGTGAACCCATAAACTTGGTGGGCTTTCGGAAGTTAATGTTCAAATTCAAAGGGAGGATAGCAGAATGTAAATTGTACGTTGCAAGTTCGGGGCCTTGTGTCTTGGGATAGTGGGATCAAGGAGAGTTAGGCATTAAACTTGATCCTAATAGTTTGGAGCCTGTGTTGAGTGTGCGTGAGGATGGCATGGCAGACAACAATGTGGTAAAAAAAATTCCATCAGTCTTTACCTGGAAGGTAGGAGAACTGAAAGGGTTCGACCATAAAATTGTCTTAAAAAAGGATGCCCAGCCATGTGTACAAAAGGTGAAGGAACATTCCCATAAGTATTAAAGAAGAGGTGATTGATGGGTTGAACAAGTTGGTTGAGAGTGGAGTGATTGAACAGGTGGACTCCTAAGATTGGGTCGCACCTCTTGTAGTTGCAAGGAAAGCTAATGGTCGGATCTGTTTATGTGTAAATCTAAGACAACTGAACAAGAACATTTTTGTTGACATGTTTCCTCTGCCTAGAATAAGTGAGTTACTGTCAGTCACTAAGGGTATGGTGTGGTTCTCTATGATTGATTTGGTATCAGCGTACCACCAAGTCCCTTTGTACAGCAGTAGTAAACACCTTACCGCGTTTATCACTGTTATAGGAATATTCCAATTTAAACGTGTTCCTTTCAAATTTGCCTCAGCTGCTGCTATATTCCAACGATTGATGTTCCAACTTTTTAAAGATAAAGAAAACATCATCTTCTTTCAAGATGACATTTTAGTCATGGGAAGAGATGTAAAGGAACATGACAAGGTGGTTGGTAGAAGTTTTAGAAACATTGAAACATTACAGTCTTATGGCAGAGGAGTCCAAATGTAAGTTTAGTAAGAATACGGTTACATATTTGGGACATGAGATAAGCTCTAAAGGTATTAGTCCTAAGGTGGAATTGATTGATGCTATAAGAAAAGCCCCAGCACCACAGAACAAGGACGAAGTTAGATCCTTTTTGGCACTAGCTGAGTTCTACTCAAAATTTGTACAAATTTTTCCGAGTAAATGTGTCCCATTCATCAGCTGTTGAAGAAAGGGTGCAAGTTTGTTTGGACAGAGGAATGCCAATGCAGTATGGAAACTGTTAAGAATGACATTTGTACTGCTTCTGCCCTATTAGGATTTGATCGCAAACTTAAGAGCATCATTACCACTGATGCAAGTGGGAAAGGTTTGGGCACTGTACTCTTGCAGGTACGGAAGGTGTTATCGCCTTCGCTTCACGTACTCTCACCCCAACGGAGGAGAAGTACTCCGTCATTGAAAGAGAAACATTGGGGTGTGTGTGAGGATTAAGACATTTTAGGCAATTTGTGTGGGGCACCAAGGTCTCATTGAAAATGGATCACAAACCTCTGACTAAGGTTCTCACGTCACAGGGTTTGAGTAATGTTTCCCCTAGGATTTCTAGATTGTCTATGCAATTGGTGGACTACATTTACAGCTTGCAGTATGTGCCAGGAGTGCGCAATAGAATTGCAGATTACTTAAGCAGGTCATATTTGCCTTGTTCGGAGGGTGTTAAAAGTAACTGGGATGATTGTTTAGTCGCAGCTATCTTTAGTAAAGAGTTACAGTGTGTCTGTCATGGGGAATGGGTGGCAGCCATAGGTCACAATTAAATTTTATGCTCTGTGATAGAACACTTTAGGGAAGGTTAGCCAGAGAAACTGCATCTTAAAGGGGGTCTTGTCCCATTTTGGGAAGTGAAGAATGAGGTTGAGGACCAGTTATTTTTGAGAGGGGGCAAACTTATTCCCCCCAAGGAATTAAGAAGCAAAGTGGTAGAGTTATGCCAAGAGGGCCACCTGGGAATCGTGAAAACTAAGTGCAGAGTAAAACAATCGTATTGGTGGCCAGGAGTAGCCAGGGTAATTGAGAAAATTGTAAGAGAGTGTATATAATGTTGCAATTCAGATAAGTCTTTGGTCACAATAAATCCACCTCTTCACCCTATTAAAGTACCCAATATGCTGTGAGAAAGGGTTGGTGTCGATATTTTTGGTCCTATGTTGGACCCTCATGGTGTTCAGAAGTACATTCTGTTGTTAGTAGACCATTTCTCCAAGTGGCCTGAATTCAGCATGCTGCAGAGAACTGACTCAGAAACAGTTATCAGATTTTTGGAAGAATTATTTTCCAGAGAAGGTTTACCCAAGGTGTTGATCTCGGACAATGGTGGTCAATTCACATCAGACATATTAAAAGCCTTTATGGAATGTACTGGAGTAAGTCACAGAATGATTTCCCTTTATCACCCCGAGGGAAATGGAAATGTTGAGCGATTCAATAGGGTCATAAAAGGAACTATTAAGCTATCTAACACTAATGGATTGGACTGGGAAGTTGAACTTAATAAAACGGTGTGTGCATATAGAAACACAGTGAACGACACTACAGGACATAGTATATTTGAGGTGATGAGGGGAAGGTCAGCTCGCACTAAGGGCAACATGGGGCGGTTGGAAAACACCTCCATTGTCAGGTGGTCATCCTGTAAAGTGAAGGAGCACATGGAATCTAAACAGTTAGGGTACAAGCTCAGATATGCTCAGTTACATGGAGCTAAGAAAGTGAACTTGAAAGTTGGAGACATAGTTAAGGTGAAAAAAGGAAGGTTGGTGTGTAAGGGTGAAAGCAAATATTCAACTCCTCTTAAGGTGAAGAAGATTTTGTGCAATGCTGCTTTACTAAGTGATGGTAAGGTTTAGCATGAAAAGAGACTCGCTTTGTTCAAGGGGACTGGTGATATGTTCTCAAGGGGGTCAACTACTGTTGCGAGCAAGTATGATTGGGTTGATGATGTGGTTGAAAGAGTTGAGAGGGAAAGAGATGTTCCACTTCTACCTGTTTCGCAGAATCCCAGGGAGGTGAGTGATGTGTGCGAGGAAAGCAACCTGAGGAGGGGAACTGAGGAGGAGGTGGTTAGCCACAATACTACGCGGTCCGGTAGGGTGAGTGCCAAACCAAAACATTTAGAGGATTTTGTAATGTCTGTATGTGTATAAATTGTTGACATGATTTAGTTTATGCAAAGGAACAAAGCGATGTATTTGATGTGAAGTATAGTTAGTCTTTGTAAGTATGCGCACTCTAATGTTAGCTCAATTCCAGCAGATGTGCAGTTCCTGTACAATGATTTGTGTATTATGGCACTTTTCTTTTGCAGGGTTCTAATCCTGTTCTTTTCTTGTAACTTGTATTAGCCTTGTAAATTTTGTAAGGAAGGGGAAGTGTTGTGGTGGTCTCTTAGATCTTGTGCCTGTGTCTGGCGTTCTGGAATCTTTGTGACTCAGAGGATTCGGAATGCCAGAGGCCGGACGGGGAGACGCATGTGAAGGCGGTTGGTGGGGAGTCATTATTTTAGCTCTGTGCAAGTTGGAGCTACCAGGTTTGAGTTAATAAAGAACTGATTTACTCTGAAGAACGCGTGGATTCTACTTAATACAGAGCAGGGCGGATGAGTCAACCACCTTTCTATCAGTTGTCCCACTTCCACCCACCTCTAAATATGCCCCTTATTCAAAATATTGGCCCTTCAAAATCTTCAGTGGCATTAACCAGAAGCTGTATCTAGACAGGGTGACTGGAGTATGGATGCACCCTGTCAGAGCGCTTGGTCAGATGTGGATACCTGGTATCCAAAGCTCATAAAGGGAGGAGTTGCAAAAGGAGGTTGACTCTCTAGTGCACATGGCAGGCCTGATTATCCTGAACTCCCATGACTAGAACATCCATATTGAGACTTTGATGCTCCAAGAGGTTACATTCACTTCACAAGAATCCAGTCTCAACCATTTTGAGAAATCAAGAAGCGATAGGGTGCACAATATTATACAGCTTTGCAACAAAGTCACACTTTTTTGCAGATTGGCTCACTTTCTTCACTTTATTCTTCCTGACCCACAAATATTGGGCAAAGGTCTTGTAAACCAGTTTGTTTAGGGCAACAAGGAATTTCCTGGGCAACAGCGACTTTTCAGGGCTTTGTCCATAGTTCTCTTTAATAAAGTGACTGGGTAAGTTATGTTGCCAGGTAGGTCGCTCCCCCGCCACACAGCTCCGCCTGTGTTGTCCTGCCCGCTGCTGCTGCTGGTAAGCTCGCCCCTCTGCCGTTGCCTTGGTGCCCGTTTTTGCCTCTGTCCCCCTCGTGCCCCCGTTGATTGTGTCCATTTTTGCTTTCTGTCTCCCCTCGTGCCCCCGTTGATTGTGCCCATTTTTGCTTTCTGTCTCCCCTCGTGCCCCCGTTGATTGTGCCCATTTTTGCTTTCTGTCTCCCTCGTGCCCCCGTTGATTGTGCCCATTTTTGCTTTCTGTCTCCCCTCGTGCCCCCGTTGATTGTGTCCATTTTTGCTTTCTGTCTCCCCTCGTGCCCCCGTTAATTGTGCCCATTTTTGCTTTCTGTCTCCCCTCGTGCCCCCATTTTTGCTTTCTGTCTCCCCTCGTGCCCCCGTTGATTGTGTCCATTTTTGCTTTCTGTCTCCCCTCGTGCCCCCATTTTTGCTTTCTGTCTCCCCTCGTGCCCCCATTCTGCTGTGCCCAACTTTGCCTTCTGTTCCCCTGCCGCTGCGTCCCCTGCGGCCCCGCCCCCCTGTTTGCCCATTCGCTGCCCCTGCCTCCCGCCTTCCAGCTGCTCCTCCCTCCCAGCTCCCCATATATGGCGGCCGCTGCGCAGTGAGGAGAGCGACCCTTGACCTTGCCAGGTAGGTCGCTCCTCCGCCACACAGCTCCGCCTGTGTTGTCCTGCCCGCTGCTGCTGCTGGTAAGCTCGCCCCTCTGCCGTTGCCTTGGTGCCCGTTTTTGCCTCTGTCCCCCTCGTGCCCCCGTTGATTGTGTCCATTTTTGCTTTCTGTCTCCCCTCGTGCCCCCGTTGATTGTGCCCATTTTTGCTTTCTGTCTCCCCTCGTGCCCCCGTTGATTGTGCCCATTTTTGCTTTCTGTCTCCCCTCGTGCCCCCGTTGATTGTGCCCATTTTTGCTTTCTGTCTCCCCTCGTGCCCCCGTTGATTGTGTCCATTTTTGCTTTCTGTCTCCCCTCGTGCCCCCGTTGATTGTGCCCATTTTTGCTTTCTGTCTCCCCTCGTGCCCCCGTTGATTGTGTCCATTCTTGCTTTCTGTCTCCCCTCGAGCCCCCATTTTTGCTTTCTGTCTCCCCTTGTGCCCCCATTCTGCTGTGCCCAACTTTGCCTTCTGTACCCCCGCCGCTGCGTCCCCTGCGGCCCCGCCCCCCTGTCTGCCCATTCGCTGCCCCTGCCTCCCAGCTGCTCCTCCCTCCCAGCTCCCCATATATGGCGGCCACTGCGTGGCCGCGCCGCTGGCGTGCCAAAGGCGCACCTAAGGCAAGCCCGTCTACGCCCGTCCGCGCCTGGACCGCGCCCAGCGCCAGAACCCCTGGGCCGCGCGCCCCCCGCTCCAGCCTCGAGGACCGACGCCGTTACGATGCCACCACACTCCACGCTCTCAACCCCGGACGGAGACACAACTGCTTCAAGGCCGCCCGAAACGCACACATGGCCCCTTCACCTGCCGGAACTGCAGATACACCAGCCTCAGGGCCACCGAAGCGCCCGCCAAGAAGGACCTCAACCACCTCCGATGCATCCTACTGAACACCCGCTCCGCACGCAAACACGCCGTCGAGCTCTGGGACCTGCTCGACTCATCATCACCAGACGTCGCCTTCCTGACAGAGACCTGGATGAACGACTCCTCCGCACCCGACATCGCCATAGCCATCCCAGACGGCTATAAGATCACCCGCAGAGACCGCGCCAACGGAGTAGGAGGAGGAATCGCCATCGTCCACAAGAACTCCATCAGGGTCTCGACCAGCACCGACGATGTTCTCTGCACCGCCGAACACATGCACTTCCAGATCCACACGGACCCCAACACCACCCTCAGAGGCACCCTTGTCTACAGACCCCCTGGGCCCTGACCCCAGTTCAGCGACTCCATCGCCGACTTCATCAGCACGCACGCCCTGACTTCTACCGACTACATCCTCCTCGGAGACCTGAACTTCCACCTGGAGAATAACAACGACAGCAACTCCACCACCCTGATCGACAACCTCGCCAACCTCGGACTGAGACTGCTCGTCACAACACCGACACATTCCGCCGGCCACACGCTCGACCCCGTCTTCTCCTCAAGCTCCCACGTCTCCTTCAGCCACACCACGGAACTCCTCTGGACCGACCACCGCTGCATCCACTTCACCTTCCAGAAACCCACCACACACCACCGCACCCAACAGATCCCACGCCGCTGCTGGAGCAAAGTCACCGAAGACCAACTACGGGCAAACCTTGCTCTCAGCCCTCCCTCCGACCCATCCAACACCGACGACGCTGCCTGCAACCTCAGACGATGGATAGAATACTGCGCCAACACCCTCGCTCCGCTGAAAAAACTCACCTACAGCGACACCACCAAAAGAGCCAGCTGGTTCACCCCGGAACTCCTAGCTTCCAAGCGTACCTGCCGGAAACTTGAGAAGAAATGGCACAGTGATAAGACACCGGACAGCCACGCAGCCCATAAAGATGCCATCCGTAACCACCACCACCTCATCAGGTCCGCCAAGAGAATCTCCTTCAAAGACCGCCTCGACAACAATGCACACAACAGCAAGGAGCTCTTCAACATCGTGAAGGAACTCTCCAACCCCAGCTCCAACACCAACGACATCCTGTCGTCGCAAGCCCTGTGCGATTCCCTCGCCACCTTCTTCCACCGCAAGATCGCCGACATCCACGACAGCTTCAACACCCAGACAGCCCCCACCAAGATAGATACTCCAGACCCGCCGCACACCATCGACCATGACCCCTTGCCAGCCTGGGCCAGCGTGAACATCGATGACCCCATCAAGACCATGGGCACAATACACTCCGGTTCCCCGTCAGACCCTTTCCCGCACCACATCTTCAACAAAGCCAGCAGCTCCATCGCACCCCACCTGTGCAACGTTATCAATCTCTCCTTCGAGACCGCGACCTTCCCAGAGAGCTGGAAACACGCAGAGATCAACGCCCTACTCAAAAAACCCAAGGCGGACCCAAGAGACCTCAAGAACTTCCGGCCCATCTCCCTGCTTCCGTTCCCAGCCAAGGTCATCGAGAAGATCGTCAACAAACAGCTAACCCGATACCTAGAAGAAAACAGCATCCTGGACCCATCCCAATCGGGGTTCCGCAGCAACCACAGCACTGAGACTGCCCTCATCGCCGCCACCGACGACATCAGGACCCTGCTGGACAACGGTGAGACCGCAGCCCTCATCCTGCTGGACCTCTCCGCCGCCTTCGACACTGTCTGCCACCACACTCTACGCGCACGCCTCCACGACGCAGGGATCCGAGACAAGGCCCTGGAATGGACCACCTCCTTCCTCGACGGCAGAACCCAGAGAGTCCACCTCCCACCTTTCCGATCCGAAGCCTCCGAGATCATCTGCAGCGTACCCCAGGGATCCTCCCTCAGCCCAACACTGTTCAACATCTACATGGCCCCGCTCGCACGCATCGCCAGACAGCACGACCTCAACATTATCTCCTACGCCGACGACACTCAACTGATCCTCTCCCTCACCAAGGACCCCCTCGCCGCCAAAGCCAATCTCCATGAAGGAATGAAGGCCGTCGCCGATTGGATGAAGATCAGCCGACTAAAGCTGATCACGGACAAGACGGAGGTCCTCATCCTCGGCTCCCACCCCTCAGCCTGGGACGACTCCTGGTGGCCAACGACGCTGGGAGCAGCCCCGACACCCACTGACCACGCACGCAACCTGGGAGTCATCCTCGACTCAACGCTCTCCATGGCCAAGCAAGTCAACGCAGTCTCCTCCTCCTGCTTCAACACCCTCCGCATGCTTCGCAAGATCTACAGGTGGATCCCGACAGACACAAGAAGAACAGTCACCCAGGCCCTCGTCAGTAGCAGACTTGACTATGGGAACGCCATCTACGCGGGAGCCCCGGCCAAGCTCATCAAGCGACTGCAACGCATACAAAACGCCTCCGCACGCCTGATCCTCGACGTACCACGCCACAGCCACATCACCCCCCACCTGAGGAACCTGCACTGGCTCCCCGTCGACAGGAGGATCACCTTCAAACTCCTCATCCACGCACACAAGGCACTCCACAAAACTGGCCCAGCCTACCTCAACAGACGACTCTTCTTCTACGTCCCCAACCGCCAGCTCCGCTCCGCCGACCTCTCCCTCGCCACCGTCCCTCGCATTCGAAGAACAACCACCGGCGGCAGATCCTTCTCACACCTCGCCGCCAAGACCTGGAACACCCTTCCACTAAGCCTACGACAGACCCAAGACCTGCTGACCTTCAGGAGGCTACTCAAGACCTGGCTGTTCGACCAGTAGCAGCACCCCCCCTTCCCTCTCCCCAGCGCCTTGAGACCCTCGCGGGTAAGTAGTGCGCTCTACAAATTCTGTGATTGATTGATTGATTGATGTTCACTGGAGCCAGTTCCAAGTAGTTGTTAAAGCAGACTTCACTGCTTCAGTTATCTTTCTCGCAGTGTCATAGAATGAACGGGCTTATTTACAAGCCCCTATCGCCACCAGAACGTCACTTTTTTTGACGTTGTGTTGGCGTTACAGGCTTTGCCTTATTTACAAGGCAGTGTTAAGCCACTTAACGTGGCTTAATGCTGCCTTACACATAAGGCCACCTTTCATACTACGCTTAGCGTGAAAGGGTTGGGCAATGGGTTTTGTGGTGGGCGTTCCGCCGCAACACCCATTGATTTTGACGCTGCCCCATATTTACAAGAGTGGCGTAAATATGGGGCAGCATCAAAATTAAGACCAGGGAAAACCTGGTCTTAACAGGGTGCAACGAGGAGAAATGCTTTATTTCTCCTCGTTTTTGCTGTTTCTATGTGTGCTACATTGTGCAGCACACATAAAAACAGCAAAACGCCATGCACGATTGTTTATGTGCAGGAAGGTGCCCCTTCCTACACATATACAATTATTCTCCACAATGCAGGCACCCTTGCACTATGGTGGACGGGTCACTGCGTTGGTGCTAGGCAGCTGAAATTAGCGCCAGCGCTGGGGGAAACGCAGAGCTTCCTAGTATTGTTGTAAATATAGTGCAGCCCTGCGTTTCTGAAGTGGTAGAGCATGGCGTTAAGCCAAGAAGGCTAATGTCGTGCTCCGTCACTTCTTTGTAAATATGTCCCACAATGTCTTAAATTTTGAAAGACATTTCAATTTCCTTGGAGTTTAAATATCCCCATGCATAATAATGTCATAGTAAATGCCTTCTATGACAGAAATAATTGTATATTTAGGCGTGTTGGTAGCTGGAGTCCTTCTGCATTTTCTTTTAAATTCTGAAAGTAAAACTGAAGGTAGAGCAGCCTATCGGCTCTGAATGAATTCTAGTTAAGTAGAGAGGAGGGAGGGAGAAAACCGCTGATGTTTCTTTAGGAAATGAAACTGGACATCAGTCAGTTAAAAATAATTCGGAATGTCCAAACCAGGAATTTTGAACACAGTGAATTCTATGGAAGTTCAGGGGTGTTGGAACAATTTTCAGAGCTGGGGTGTTGCTATCAATGTTACATAACTAAAGTTGCAGGGATTGTGAAAAATCGAAACGTAGCAAATTTACTCAGCAGGAGAGTGATAAGGGGAAATTTGGTTCTTTTTTGCTTTCTTAGATGTATTCTGAAATATTTACACAGTTCATTTACAGCTATTCAAATGTTGTTGTGTGTTATCAAAAATGTCATCCTACGGCCTTTCCATTCACACTCCCTGCAAACAGAAAAAGAAAAGTGAACACCAAACTCCATGTTAAAAGAGTAAGCAGCATTTGTCAAAAGACACAGCCTGGCATAGCCTGAAAGTTAACGTGTCTTTGTAGTAAGGCAAATGTAACAAAATAAAAACAAAGGGGCCTATTTATGAAAAAGTCTCACAGTGTAGAACAGCAAGTCACCTTGCTGAGCTGCACTGCGTGACAAGGAAGGCAGTGCTTAATTTGTGCCGGTGGTTTCCGGTGCATAGCACCGCCCCTTATTTAACAGGTCCGGGGCTATTTAATTTTTCTCCCCTGTACGATGGGCCCAGTAATTATTAAAAATAAATGTACTATCTACCTGTTCTGTCCTCCTTCGGTCAGGATGCTTGTCTGCCTGGTATGTCCACAGGATGGCCCACCTAGGTTCAGGAAGGCCACTCCCATTGGTCAATTACGGTTAAAGGCGGGGCGGGCTGATGGGTGCCATGAGCTGGGGTCAAAGCAGGCTGGGTCCTGGAAAGTTCAGGTTCGTCTCAGCCTCAGGACATACTTCATGCAACGTCGGACTTTTTGAATTGTGGCACATAGTTAGGCTGTCTGGTTTTAGGTTTAAACCTATAATAACTGATAAAGCCCCACTGAAAGAGAAATAGCCCTCACCAGTGAAAACATATAAACACTGAAAAAACACCTGCACAAGCACAAACTAAATGCCATTCAAAGAAAGGAAAAAGAGAGTGAAAGAGTCATTTTTTCTTCCTGAAGAGGCCAATACAATGTAACTTTGTTATACAAGCTAGCAGTAAGAAAGACTGGGCTAACATTATTCTGCTTGAGTTTTGTTGTTTAGGGATGCCACTAAAATATTGTTTCTTCTTCCTTTTGCTTTTTTCAGTTTTGTGGTCTTTGGTTCAAAGATGCAGGGTTTGGAAGCATGTTTTAGGTCTTGTTTAATTATTTTATAAACTGTAGAGAATCAGGAAATATCAAAATCATATTTGATATTTTGGCTGCGTTTTATTCTTTCACTGATAGGTAAAATGGCTGGTTTCATAAGAATCTTTCCTAATATGTGTCATCACATTTACCTACAGAGAATGGGTAAAAACCCTTGATACATCAGCCCCCAGTTTCTAGTAAATCAGTATTGATAGTAGGTGAATTGCCAACACCTCAGGCTTTAAACATTCAATGCAAGGTATAGTGACAAGTATATGTGAAAAGAGCGACATCACCAAGCATCTGGGATAGTGGTGAAAACATGACACCAGACTTTTGGAAAATATGGAACTCAGTGTCACTTGGAATGCTCTGCAAAAAAGGTTCTTTCCAAGTTCAACAAAGATTGGAGTGATATTGTTCTTATTTGCAGTGATTCAGCTATGTATATGAAAATTTTGTGTGATGACCTACCAAAATCGATACCTGAGCTGCTTCCCTGTAAGAGATCCTTGCCACTTGTTAGATGGTATGCTGAAAGCATCTTTACAATCTTCAGAGTTACAACTTTTTAGTCCATTCTGGTGCACTGTTTTCTTATGCACAGGAACTAAAACACAAATATTTATCATTTTGTGCTTTGTGTGGCATCAAAGAAAGAGTCATCCCAACTGTGTCCCTTAGCTGATGGTTCTCAGTCCAAGGGGCTATGAATGCTATATTATCCATGTGGCAACCATTTACAGAATTTTTGCTGGATGCTGATGCCAAAAGCAAGAAATGTGAGGATCTTTGGTCGCATATTGATAGTGATGTGAAAAAAGTACACTCTACTGCATTCTTAGATTTTTACAGGAAAACATAACTGCTATAGTGGACATAATAAAAAACTAGAGTCTGGAAACGCCCTTGTCTGCCAAGTGTTCAGCATAATTGGTGTAGATGTGAAACATCTCCTGGAGAGTAGGCTGGGCAACACCTATAGTGACTTTGGTACTGCAACATGTTCCATGTTGGATTGCTTGCCACTTGGTAAGCAAAGCAATGTTGAAGAGCAAATCAGGAACTTTTATTTTACAATGTATGAGAAATGGCTTGCAATGATGCATAGAAATGTCCCTTCACCACCAATGGCATTTGAAGTCAATGAAACCTCACTGTGGTACTCTGTACAATTTCTAGATCCCTTCCGTAAAGATGAATTTCCTCTGTAGTTTCAAAAGTGCTGCTTCATTTTTGACCGCTTCAATAACTCTGAGGGCATAAGCGCCCAGCTCAATGCAATTGTTGCAGAACCTGCCCTGAGAATCGCAATCTTCAACTGCACCAGTATTGGCATGTAAAGCTATGTCAGTGGCCAGAGTTAACAAATTGTGTACTGGCTGTTTTGGTGTTGCCCTTCTCAAGTGCCAATGTTGAGAGGGCCTTTTCACAGAAGTTTACATGGAAAGGAAAGAGCTAGCACACATGACCAAAGACTCACTGAAGAAGTATTGTATGGTGTACTACAATAAGTTTAATTTGCAAATATCTATTTGGACATCATATACACTATACGTACACTGTCTATATACCATGCCCTATCAGTGCAGAAAGCAAGCAATAATAAAAGCAAAACGTTCCATAAACACAGGAAAAACACTGTTTCTGTTGTTTTTAATGGCGCCAAAATGTCTAACCACTGATAACCACTGTTTTTCTAACATATTGAAATCACTTGAAAACAGTGAAAAAACCCCCACCAGAATTTACTAAAAATAGAAACTGAAAACAGGAAAGCCTACACATAGGGGCCGATTCCGATTCAGGCCAGAAATCACTCCGACCGAGCCGGACCCGGAGAGATTTCCGACCGAATCGGACTCTAGCAGCCCGACCGAACGAGTACGATGCATACGCATGCAATCGGACTCGATTCGGTCGGACTCCCATTGAAGTCAAAGCGTACGTGGGCTCCCATTGACTCAATGGGTGCGAGGCGAACAAGGGTGCCCCCTACAGCGGCTACGCGTCGATGCGACTCGCGCCATACATGCACAGGTAGGGGGGACCCATGGGTCCCCCCTGTGTGCGACTCGCGTGGCTACGCATACAAGGGGGTCCGACACGGACCCCCAAAGTCCGGCTCCGACTGCTCTTTGGAGCCAGACGGCGCGAGTCGGTTGGACTGCTCGAGGCGCGCATCGTACTTGCCCGGCCGGGGAACGTCTCCATTGCGCGGAGCGAGTCGTGTCCGTGCGAGTCGGTCGGAGCGGTGTGGACCCGCGAACGAGTCGGTCGGCGATTTCGCGTGCGCTCGCATCGTACTCGCTCGCCCGGACGCACGTTCGAATCCGTCGGGAAAGAGGGCTCCGAATCGGATCCGGTAAAGCCGAATCCGATTCGGTGCCCTACCGGCCGAGATCGGAATCGGCCCCATAGTGTAGTAGATGCTATTATTATAGCGCCCACGGGTTCAAGGGCTGGGGTTGTTCAACCACAGTGTTCACATAAATAAACACTTAGGGGCATATTAGCAAGGGCCTTATCGCCGACAAAGCGGCACTTTTTGCAGACAAAGCGGCGATTTTTTTATCGCCCTATCAGCAAGCTGTCGCTAACAGGCGTTAGCGACAGCTTTCTGGCGATAGCGGGCGGTTTCCCCATCGTCTTGCATGCCAGCGATAATTATCGCTAATGACATGCAAGGTAGGCGTTCCCAACTAAAAGCGACTGAAAACAGTCGCTAACACAACTTCCCCCTATTAGCAACGCAGGCAAAGCGATAAAAAAATTCGCGCTAAGCGCGAATATCGCTAGAATTTAACACCTGCTAAAAACATGACTTACCTGTTTGTAGAATAGGAGGTGGATTGTCAGCCTAAGTCCACCATGAGCGTTAATGCGTGAATATCGCTGGATTTCCAGCGATATTCACGCATTTCTGCCGCTATCGCTGGATATTTTATTGCATTGGAGATAAACCTTGCTAATAGCATGTTATCTCCGCGATAATATCCAGCGATAGGCGGCGTTAAAAATACGCGCTAAGCGTGGTTAGCGATAATTTTCGCCTGTTGTTGCTAATATGCCCCTGAGTTGGCCAATAATCTTATGTAGATGATAACAGAGTACAATCTTAAAATCACTGCTTGCAATTCCGATTGGGCTAGTTCAACTTTTATTCTTTCAAGGCAGATGCATTCAGGTTAGTAATAATAACAACTGCTATTTAGAGCATTATGAAATTTGTAAATGACTCCATATAAAATATATAATCATTTGCCAATAGAATTGCTTAGTTTTTCTCAGCTCTGGCTGCAGGTCACAGGTTCATCTGGGGTCGAAAAGCGAGCCAAGGAAATGGGACTACATGATAGATGCTTGGGTAAAATCAGACAACTTCTATTATGAGTGTTCAATAAACGGTGTTATGATCAGAGTAATTAAAAAGTGCATAGCTTACTGTTTCAACAGCTCACACGGTGCACTGAAATGAATCCAGCTGAAGCAGGCCAAAAATTATAAATTTTTACTTTGCAAAGCTGATGCTTGTGGCAGGGTAGGCCCACCAAAACACAGTGCAGTCCCTGACAGATCTTGCCTCGGTGTGCACAGCACTGTATACTGCCAGCACACACCGGCACCTTAATTGCTATGCTGCGTGATAGTGACAGAATACAGGGAACTTACTGGGTAGGGGGTAACACTGCAGGCACGGCAGGCCAAGCTGAACTTTATATGCCCGCCCTGCCTGTTCAGAAGATTAGAGTGATAGAGCGCTTACAGCACTCTAATTTGTAGGGGTGCACTATACTCCTGATACAAACGTATTCATATATATTTTGTCGTGTGCAGTGTTTTACGATTATTAAGATGCGTTTATTCACGTCATATTAGTATTAAAGTGAAGTGAGCACATTTAAGTAGGATCTTGTATGTATTAGAAATATAATTCCTGTATGTGCAATGTGCAGGATGACGTTGTATTCACATAATGTAACCATGTTGAGTCAAGTTACCCAGTTTGTAGGCCCAAATTGTAGGTTGTTTTGAGTTTCATTTCTCCTTAGCTGCTCAAGTATTAATTAAATAAATTCTGGTGTGCTCGAAGACAGTATGTTCTCATCCTACTGCAGGTGCAGGAATTCGACCTCGTTATTCTTAGATTTAAGGAGATACTCGGAATGTCTTTGAAGAAGACTGAAAGGCGAGAAGGGAGGACACCTTCGTGCACAGCCTATCTGGGAACCAAGGCCACTGGAAGAAGAGCCGCTAATTAAAGCTTTTATGGAAACTTACTGAAAACCGTTGCAAGAGTAAAAGTTTAACATATGGCATATTGGGAGCCGATTATTGTCTTTTTGTATAACGCGCAGGGACAGATTAAACAGACTTCTACCAGCTTTCGGAGGAGAAGGAGCATCTTAGAGCGAGCTCCATAGCTTTAAGCTATCAGACCCATTTTGACGTGAGTACTTCTTAGGTAGTCAACACGTGCTGACACCTTTGGGATATGATACAAGGGAGATAGGTAGGATTCTCATTGAGAGTAGAGTAGGGAAAGATTTTGCTCCTTCTTAAATGAAAAGAGAATTGGACTCCGCTTCCATTCTTTGCTGTATCTTGATTTTGGAGTTCATCATATTATGCCTTCTGTGCCGAATGACCTATATTCGTAAAATCGGCTCTGTATTGATTTTCTTGTACCTCTATACTCTAATATCGAGGTGTGTTTATATTAAAATATTTTTGGCCTTATAATAAATCCACAAAACTTAAAGACGGAGTCTGTGGTCTATTACAGCTTGACTAAATTGAAAGTATGATCTTGAATTGTTTTTCTCCCTTCTACCACTTTTAGTAGGCAAATAAAAGACCATCTACATTACATTTAGCAGGGAAAAGTAGGAGTAAAGGTTGGCATAATCAAGAGCATGACACACGACAGTGAGTGACTGGCTGTGAGCAGACCAGCCAAAATCACATGATTAACATTTCCACTACACATTGCACATGCTGCGTGCCGCTGTGTGGTCTTCAGGGTGGGGCAGGGTGGGAGTGAGACTGTATTGTGTCATACGCAGTGTGAACTGCACGTGCATCGACTTGTGTGTTAGGATAGGACCAATTTGCCAGCGGTCTGCGTCTGTAAGTGCCTCCGAAGCTGAAGGTCACAGGTGAGACGAGTAGTAGCTAGTCATTATAATATATCAATAATGTCTTGTTCTCCGCCGTGGGACCGGGCCGGTGCTGCTGTATTCAGGCCAGGAACAAGGGGTTGCAAGACTCGAGCCATTATGATATTGCGACTGACTGCGAGTCCGCAAGTGCATTGCATGCCATTGATGCTTTTTTATTACTGATTGGAGGGTCCGGTCACTGCAAGGGAGAGGTGAGGCCGGCCGGGTGTCCTAAAATGTCTGTGTACTAGATTAAAGGAGAAACTAAGTCTTCTGTGGAAGTAGTATGATCAAAGTCCCACATAGCTAAGGGCAGTGTGAATAATGTCATTTGGGTAAAGGTCTTGTGGTAAGATCACAGGTGTGGTAAAACAAGCGAACACAAGGAGATAATGGACGGAGTGTTGAAACATTGCAAGACACTCACCCCCAGTCAACTAGATCTGGGTTTAATCCATCATCATTCTTTAGCTCACTCCGCCACCCCAGTTCAGACATGGCCATATGCAAATCAGTCTGACCCTGTGCCTCATGGGAACAGTCCAGCCCGAACTGCCAAGCTATGTCTTCCCTGGACCGGAAACAAGCATCCTGGGACCGGTTTCTGGCTTACAGCCGTCATCAGCCAGGCTATCTTGAATCCAGTGGCAAAGTGAGCAAGGGACCCACGTCTGGGCATACCCTGCCAACTTAGGGCGAACATAGCAAAACACAAAGGGGATGATGGACGGAGTGTTGAAACATTGCAAGACACTCACCCCCAGTCAACTGATCTGGGTTTAATCCATCATCATTCTTTAGCTCACTCCGCCACCCCAGTTCAGACATGGCCATATGCAAATCAGTCTGACCCTGTGCCTCATGGGAACAGTCCAGCCCGAACTGCCAAGCTATGTCTTCCCTGGACCGGAAACAAGCATCCTGGGACCGGTTTCTGGCTTACAGCCGTCATCAGCCAGGCTATCTTGAATCCAGTGGCAAAGTGAGCAAGGGACCCACGTCTGGGCATACCCTGCCAACTTAGGGCGAACATAGCAAAACACAAAGGGGATGATGGACGGAGTGTTGTAACTATTGCAAGACACTCACCCCCAGTCAACTGATCTGGGTTTAATCCATCATCATTCTTTAGCTCACTCCGCCACCCCAGTTCAGACATGGCCATATGCAAATCAGTCTGACCCTGTGCCTCATGGGAACAGTCCAGCCCGAACTGCCAAGCTATGTCTTCCCTGGACCGGAAACAAGCATCCTGGGACCGGTTTCTGGCTTACAGCCGTCATCAGCCAGGCTATCTTGAATCCAGTGGCAAAGTGAGCAAGGGACCCACGTCTGGGCATACCCTGCCAACTTAGGGCGAACATAGCAAAACACAAAGGGGATGATGGACGGAGTGTTGAAACATTGCAAGACACTCACCCCCAGTCAACTGATCTGGGTTTAATCCATCATCATTCTTTAGCTCACTCCGCCACCCCAGTTCAGACATGGCCATATGCAAATCAGTCTTGACCCTGTGCCTCATGGGAACAGTCCAGCCCGAACTGCCAAGCTATGTCTTCCCTGGACCGGAAACAAGCATCCTGGGACCGGTTTCTGGCTTACAGCCGTCATCAGCCAGGCTATCTTGAATCCAGTGGCAAAGTGAGCAAGGGACCCACGTCTGGGCATACCCTGCCAACTTAGGGCGAACATAGCAAAACCAAAGGGGATGATGGACGGAGTGTTGAAACATTGCAAGCACTCACCCCCAGTCAACTGATCTGGGTTTAATCCATCATCATTCTTTAGCTCACTCCGCCACCCCAGTTCAGACATGGCCATATGCAAATCAGTCTTGACCCTGTGCCTCATGGGAACAGTCCAGCCCGAACTGCCAAGCTATGTCTTCCCTGGACCGGAAACAAGCATCCTGGGACCGGTTTCTGGCTTACAGCCGTCATCAGCCAGGCTATCTTGAATCCAGTGGCAAAGTGAGCAAGGGACCCACGTCTGGGCATACCCTGCCAACTTAGGGCGAACATAGCAAAACCAAAGGGGATGATGGACGGAGTGTTGAACATTGCAAGACACTCACCCCCAGTCAACTGATCTGGGTTTAATCCATCATCATTCTTTAGCTCACTCCGCCACCCCAGTTCAGACATGGCCATATGCAAATCAGTCTGACCCTGTGCCTCATGGGAACAGTCCAGCCCGAACTGCCAAGCTATGTCTTCCCTGGACCGGAAACAAGCATCCTGGGACCGGTTTCTGGCTTACAGCCGTCATCAGCCAGGCTATCTTGAATCCAGTGGCAAAGTGAGCAAGGGACCCACGTCTGGGCATACCCTGCCAACTTAGGGCGAACATAGCAAAACACAAAGGGGATGATGGACGGAGTGTTGAAACATTGCAAGCACTCACCCCCAGTCAACTGATCTGGGTTTAATCCATCATCATTCTTTAGCTCACTCCGCCACCCCAGTTCAGACATGGCCATATGCAAATCAGTCTTGACCCTGTGCCTCATGGGAACAGTCCAGCCCGAACTGCCAAGCTATGTCTTCCCTGGACCGGAAACAAGCATCCTGGGACCGGTTTCTGGCTTACAGCCGTCATCAGCCAGGCTATCTTGAATCCAGTGGCAAAGTGAGCAAGGGACCCACGTCTGGGCATACCCTGCCAACTTAGGGCGAACATAGCAAAACACAAAGGGGATGATGGACGGAGTGTTGAACATTTGCAAGCACTCACCCCCAGTCAACTGATCTGGGTTTAATCCATCATCATTCTTTAGCTCACTCCGCCACCCCAGTTCAGACATGGCCATATGCAAATCAGTCTGACCCTGTGCCTCATGGGAACAGTCCAGCCCGAACTGCCAAGCTATGTCTTCCCTGGACCGGAAACAAGCATCCTGGGACCGGTTTCTGGCTTACAGCCGTCATCAGCCAGGCTATCTTGAATCCAGTGGCAAAGTGAGCAAGGGACCCACGTCTGGGCATACCCTGCCAACTTAGGGCGAACATAGCAAAACACAAAGGGGATGATGGACGGAGTGTTGAACATTGCAAGACACTCACCCCCAGTCAACTGATCTGGGTTTAATCCATCATCATTCTTTAGCTCACTCCGCCACCCCAGTTCAGACATGGCCATATGCAAATCAGTCTGACCCTGTGCCTCATGGGAACAGTCCAGCCCGAACTGCCAAGCTATGTCTTCCCTGGACCGGAAACAAGCATCCTGGGACCGGTTTCTGGCTTACAGCCGTCATCAGCCAGGCTATCTTGAATCCAGTGGCAAAGTGAGCAAGGGACCCACGTCTGGGCATACCCTGCCAACTTAGGGCGAACATAGCAAAACACAAAGGGGATGATGGACGGAGTGTTGAAACATTGCAAGCACTCACCCCCAGTCAACTGATCTGGGTTTAATCCATCATCATTCTTTAGCTCACTCCGCCACCCCAGTTCAGACATGGCCATATGCAAATCAGTCTGACCCTGTGCCTCATGGGAACAGTCCAGCCCGAACTGCCAAGCTATGTCTTCCCTGGACCGGAAACAAGCATCCTGGGACCGGTTTCTGGCTTACAGCCGTCATCAGCCAGGCTATCTTGAATCCAGTGGCAAAGTGAGCAAGGGACCCACGTCTGGGCATACCCTGCCAACTTAGGGCGAACATAGCAAAACCAAAGGGGATGATGGACGGAGTGTTGAACATTGCAAGCACTCACCCCCAGTCAACTGATCTGGGTTTAATCCATCATCATTCTTTAGCTCACTCCGCCACCCCAGTTCAGACATGGCCATATGCAAATCAGTCTGACCCTGTGCCTCATGGGAACAGTCCAGCCCGAACTGCCAAGCTATGTCTTCCCTGGACCGGAAACAAGCATCCTGGGACCGGTTTCTGGCTTACAGCCGTCATCAGCCAGGCTATCTTGAATCCAGTGGCAAAGTGAGCAAGGGACCCACGTCTGGGCATACCCTGCCAACTTAGGGCGAACATAGCAAAACACAAAGGGGATGATGGACGGAGTGTTGAACATTGCAAGCACTCACCCCCAGTCAACTGATCTGGGTTTAATCCATCATCATTCTTTAGCTCACTCCGCCACCCCAGTTCAGACATGGCCATATGCAAATCAGTCTGACCCTGTGCCTCATGGGAACAGTCCAGCCCGAACTGCCAAGCTATGTCTTCCCTGGACCGGAAACAAGCATCCTGGGACCGGTTTCTGGCTTACAGCCGTCATCAGCCAGGCTATCTTGAATCCAGTGGCAAAGTGAGCAAGGGACCCACGTCTGGGCATACCCTGCCAACTTAGGGCGAACATAGCAAAACCAAAGGGGATGATGGACGGAGTGTTGAACATTGCAAGCACTCACCCCCAGTCAACTGATCTGGGTTTAATCCATCATCATTCTTTAGCTCACTCCGCCACCCCAGTTCAGACATGGCCATATGCAAATCAGTCTGACCCTGTGCCTCATGGGAACAGTCCAGCCCGAACTGCCAAGCTATGTCTTCCCTGGACCGGAAACAAGCATCCTGGGACCGGTTTCTGGCTTACAGCCGTCATCAGCCAGGCTATCTTGAATCCAGTGGCAAAGTGAGCAAGGGACCCACGTCTGGGCATACCCTGCCAACTTAGGGCGAACATAGCAAAACCAAAGGGGATGATGGACGGAGTGTTGAACATTGCAAGCACTCACCCCCAGTCAACTGATCTGGGTTTAATCCATCATCATTCTTTAGCTCACTCCGCCACCCCAGTTCAGACATGGCCATATGCAAATCAGTCTGACCCTGTGCCTCATGGGAACAGTCCAGCCCGAACTGCCAAGCTATGTCTTCCCTGGACCGGAAACAAGCATCCTGGGACCGGTTTCTGGCTTACAGCCGTCATCAGCCAGGCTATCTTGAATCCAGTGGCAAAGTGAGCAAGGGACCCACGTCTGGGCATACCCTGCCAACTTAGGGCGAACATAGCAAAACCAAAGGGGATGATGGACGGAGTGTTGAACATTGCAAGCACTCACCCCCAGTCAACTGATCTGGGTTTAATCCATCATCATTCTTTAGCTCACTCCGCCACCCCAGTTCAGACATGGCCATATGCAAATCAGTCTGACCCTGTGCCTCATGGGAACAGTCCAGCCCGAACTGCCAAGCTATGTCTTCCCTGGACCGGAAACAAGCATCCTGGGACCGGTTTCTGGCTTACAGCCGTCATCAGCCAGGCTATCTTGAATCCAGTGGCAAAGTGAGCAAGGGACCCACGTCTGGGCATACCCTGCCAACTTAGGGCGAACATAGCAAAACACAAAGGGGATGATGGACGGAGTGTTGAACATTGCAAGCACTCACCCCCAGTCAACTGATCTGGGTTTAATCCATCATCATTCTTTAGCTCACTCCGCCACCCCAGTTCAGACATGGCCATATGCAAATCAGTCTGACCCTGTGCCTCATGGGAACAGTCCAGCCCGAACTGCCAAGCTATGTCTTCCCTGGACCGGAAACAAGCATCCTGGGACCGGTTTCTGGCTTACAGCCGTCATCAGCCAGGCTATCTTGAATCCAGTGGCAAAGTGAGCAAGGGACCCACGTCTGGGCATACCCTGCCAACTTAGGGCGAACATAGCAAAACCAAAGGGGATGATGGACGGAGTGTTGAACATTGCAAGCACTCACCCCCAGTCAACTGATCTGGGTTTAATCCATCATCATTCTTTAGCTCACTCCGCCACCCCAGTTCAGACATGGCCATATGCAAATCAGTCTGACCCTGTGCCTCATGGGAACAGTCCAGCCCGAACTGCCAAGCTATGTCTTCCCTGGACCGGAAACAAGCATCCTGGGACCGGTTTCTGGCTTACAGCCGTCATCAGCCAGGCTATCTTGAATCCAGTGGCAAAGTGAGCAAGGGACCCACGTCTGGGCATACCCTGCCAACTTAGGGCGAACATAGCAAAACCAAAGGGGATGATGGACGGAGTGTTGAACATTGCAAGCACTCACCCCCAGTCAACTGATCTGGGTTTAATCCATCATCATTCTTTAGCTCACTCCGCCACCCCAGTTCAGACATGGCCATATGCAAATCAGTCTGACCCTGTGCCTCATGGGAACAGTCCAGCCCGAACTGCCAAGCTATGTCTTCCCTGGACCGGAAACAAGCATCCTGGGACCGGTTTCTGGCTTACAGCCGTCATCAGCCAGGCTATCTTGAATCCAGTGGCAAAGTGAGCAAGGGACCCACGTCTGGGCATACCCTGCCAACTTAGGGCGAACATAGCAAAACCAAAGGGGATGATGGACGGAGTGTTGAACATTGCAAGCACTCACCCCCAGTCAACTGATCTGGGTTTAATCCATCATCATTCTTTAGCTCACTCCGCCACCCCAGTTCAGACATGGCCATATGCAAATCAGTCTGACCCTGTGCCTCATGGGAACAGTCCAGCCCGAACTGCCAAGCTATGTCTTCCCTGGACCGGAAACAAGCATCCTGGGACCGGTTTCTGGCTTACAGCCGTCATCAGCCAGGCTATCTTGAATCCAGTGGCAAAGTGAGCAAGGGACCCACGTCTGGGCATACCCTGCCAACTTAGGGCGAACATAGCAAAACCAAAGGGGATGATGGACGGAGTGTTGAACATTGCAAGCACTCACCCCCAGTCAACTGATCTGGGTTTAATCCATCATCATTCTTTAGCTCACTCCGCCACCCCAGTTCAGACATGGCCATATGCAAATCAGTCTGACCCTGTGCCTCATGGGAACAGTCCAGCCCGAACTGCCAAGCTATGTCTTCCCTGGACCGGAAACAAGCATCCTGGGACCGGTTTCTGGCTTACAGCCGTCATCAGCCAGGCTATCTTGAATCCAGTGGCAAAGTGAGCAAGGGACCCACGTCTGGGCATACCCTGCCAACTTAGGGCGAACATAGCAAAACCAAAGGGGATGATGGACGGAGTGTTGAACATTGCAAGCACTCACCCCCAGTCAACTGATCTGGGTTTAATCCATCATCATTCTTTAGCTCACTCCGCCACCCCAGTTCAGACATGGCCATATGCAAATCAGTCTTGACCCTGTGCCTCATGGGAACAGTCCAGCCCGAACTGCCAAGCTATGTCTTCCCTGGACCGGAAACAAGCATCCTGGGACCGGTTTCTGGCTTACAGCCGTCATCAGCCAGGCTATCTTGAATCCAGTGGCAAAGTGAGCAAGGGACCCACGTCTGGGCATACCCTGCCAACTTAGGGCGAACATAGCAAAACACAAAGGGGATGATGGACGGAGTGTTGAACATTGCAAGCACTCACCCCCAGTCAACTGATCTGGGTTTAATCCATCATCATTCTTTAGCTCACTCCGCCACCCCAGTTCAGACATGGCCATATGCAAATCAGTCTTGACCCTGTGCCTCATGGGAACAGTCCAGCCCGAACTGCCAAGCTATGTCTTCCCTGGACCGGAAACAAGCATCCTGGGACCGGTTTCTGGCTTACAGCCGTCATCAGCCAGGCTATCTTGAATCCAGTGGCAAAGTGAGCAAGGGACCCACGTCTGGGCATACCCTGCCAACTTAGGGCGAACATAGCAAAACCAAAGGGGATGATGGACGGAGTGTTGAACATTGCAAGCACTCACCCCCAGTCAACTGATCTGGGTTTAATCCATCATCATTCTTTAGCTCACTCCGCCACCCCAGTTCAGACATGGCCATATGCAAATCAGTCTGACCCTGTGCCTCATGGGAACAGTCCAGCCCGAACTGCCAAGCTATGTCTTCCCTGGACCGGAAACAAGCATCCTGGGACCGGTTTCTGGCTTACAGCCGTCATCAGCCAGG
Organism: Calotriton arnoldi; assembly: GCA_963921515.1. Taxonomy (NCBI): domain Eukaryota; kingdom Metazoa; phylum Chordata; class Amphibia; order Caudata; family Salamandridae; genus Calotriton; species Calotriton arnoldi. The sequence continues at coordinate 154,754 of CAWUFW010016155.1, read as the reverse complement.
CTATCTTGAATCCAGTGGCAAAGTGAGCAAGGGACCCACGTCTGGGCATACCCTGCCAACTTAGGGCGAACATAGCAAAACACAAAGGGGATGATGGACGGAGTGTTGAACTATTGCAAGCACTCACCCCCAGTCAACTGATCTGGGTTTAATCCATCATCATTCTTTAGCTCACTCCGCCACCCCAGTTCAGACATGGCCATATGCAAATCAGTCTTGACCCTGTGCCTCATGGGAACAGTCCAGCCCGAACTGCCAAGCTATGTCTTCCCTGGACCGGAAACAAGCATCCTGGGACCGGTTTCTGGCTTACAGCCGTCATCAGCCAGGCTATCTTGAATCCAGTGGCAAAGTGAGCAAGGGACCCACGTCTGGGCATACCCTGCCAACTTAGGGCGAACATAGCAAAACCAAAGGGGATGATGGACGGAGTGTTGAACATTGCAAGCACTCACCCCCAGTCAACTGATCTGGGTTTAATCCATCATCATTCTTTAGCTCACTCCGCCACCCCAGTTCAGACATGGCCATATGCAAATCAGTCTGACCCTGTGCCTCATGGGAACAGTCCAGCCCGAACTGCCAAGCTATGTCTTCCCTGGACCGGAAACAAGCATCCTGGGACCGGTTTCTGGCTTACAGCCGTCATCAGCCAGGCTATCTTGAATCCAGTGGCAAAGTGAGCAAGGGACCCACGTCTGGGCATACCCTGCCAACTTAGGGCGAACATAGCAAAACCAAAGGGGATGATGGACGGAGTGTTGAACATTGCAAGCACTCACCCCCAGTCAACTGATCTGGGTTTAATCCATCATCATTCTTTAGCTCACTCCGCCACCCCAGTTCAGACATAGCCATATGCAAATCAGTCTGACCCTGTGCCTCATGGGAACAGTCCAGCCCGAACTGCCAAGCTATGTCTTCCCTGGACCGGAAACAAGCATCCTGGGACCGGTTTCTGGCTTACAGCCGTCATCAGCCAGGCTATCTTGAATCCAGTGGCAAAGTGAGCAAGGGACCCACGTCTGGGCATACCCTGCCAACTTAGGGCGAACATAGCAAAACCAAAGGGGATGATGGACGGAGTGTTGAACATTGCAAGCACTCACCCCCAGTCAACTGATCTGGGTTTAATCCATCATCATTCTTTAGCTCACTCCGCCACCCCAGTTCAGACATGGCCATATGCAAATCAGTCTGACCCTGTGCCTCATGGGAACAGTCCAGCCCGAACTGCCAAGCTATGTCTTCCCTGGACCGGAAACAAGCATCCTGGGACCGGTTTCTGGCTTACAGCCGTCATCAGCCAGGCTATCTTGAATCCAGTGGCAAAGTGAGCAAGGGACCCACGTCTGGGCATACCCTGCCAACTTAGGGCGAACATAGCAAAACACAAAGGGGATGATGGACGGAGTGTTGAACATTGCAGAGCACTCACCCCCAGTCAACTGATCTGGGTTTGAATCCATCATCATTCTTTAGCTCACTCCGCCACCCCAGTTCAGACATGGCCATATGCAAATCAGTCTGACCCTGTGCCTCATGGGAACAGTCCAGCCCGAACTGCCAAGCTATGTCTTCCCTGGACCGGAAACAAGCATCCTGGGACCGGTTTCTGGCTTACAGCCGTCATCAGCCAGGCTATCTTGAATCCAGTGGCAAAGTGAGCAAGGGACCCACGTCTGGGCATACCCTGCCAACTTAGGGCGAACATAGCAAAACACAAAGGGGATGATGGACGGAGTGTTGAACATTGCAAGCACTCACCCCCAGTCAACTGATCTGGGTTTAATCCATCATCATTCTTTAGCTCACTCCGCCACCCCAGTTCAGACATGGCCATATGCAAATCAGTCTGACCCTGTGCCTCATGGGAACAGTCCAGCCCGAACTGCCAAGCTATGTCTTCCCTGGACCGGAAACAAGCATCCTGGGACCGGTTTCTGGCTTACAGCCGTCATCAGCCAGGCTATCTTGAATCCAGTGGCAAAGTGAGCAAGGGACCCACGTCTGGGCATACCCTGCCAACTTAGGGCGAACATAGCAAAACCAAAGGGGATGATGGACGGAGTGTTGAACATTGCAAGCACTCACCCCCAGTCAACTGATCTGGGTTTAATCCATCATCATTCTTTAGCTCACTCCGCCACCCCAGTTCAGACATGGCCATATGCAAATCAGTCTTGACCCTGTGCCTCATGGGAACAGTCCAGCCCGAACTGCCAAGCTATGTCTTCCCTGGACCGGAAACAAGCATCCTGGGACCGGTTTCTGGCTTACAGCCGTCATCAGCCAGGCTATCTTGAATCCAGTGGCAAAGTGAGCAAGGGACCCACGTCTGGGCATACCCTGCCAACTTAGGGCGAACATAGCAAAACACAAAGGGGATGATGGACGGAGTGTTGAACATTGCAAGCACTCACCCCCAGTCAACTGATCTGGGTTTAATCCATCATCATTCTTTAGCTCACTCCGCCACCCCAGTTCAGACATGGCCATATGCAAATCAGTCTGACCCTGTGCCTCATGGGAACAGTCCAGCCCGAACTGCCAAGCTATGTCTTCCCTGGACCGGAAACAAGCATCCTGGGACCGGTTTCTGGCTTACAGCCGTCATCAGCCAGGCTATCTTGAATCCAGTGGCAAAGTGAGCAAGGGACCCACGTCTGGGCATACCCTGCCAACTTAGGGCGAACATAGCAAAACACAAAGGGGATGATGGACGGAGTGTTGAACATTGCAAGCACTCACCCCCAGTCAACTGATCTGGGTTTAATCCATCATCATTCTTTAGCTCACTCCGCCACCCCAGTTCAGACATGGCCATATGCAAATCAGTCTTGACCCTGTGCCTCATGGGAACAGTCCAGCCCGAACTGCCAAGCTATGTCTTCCCTGGACCGGAAACAAGCATCCTGGGACCGGTTTCTGGCTTACAGCCGTCATCAGCCAGGCTATCTTGAATCCAGTGGCAAAGTGAGCAAGGGACCCACGTCTGGGCATACCCTGCCAACTTAGGGCGAACATAGCAAAACACAAAGGGGATGATGGACGGAGTGTTGAACATTGTTCAAGCACTCACCCCCAGTCAACTGATCTGGGTTTAATCCATCATCATTCTTTAGCTCACTCCGCCACCCCAGTTCAGACATAGCCATATGCAAATCAGTCTTGACCCTGTGCCTCATGGGAACAGTCCAGCCCGAACTGCCAAGCTATGTCTTCCCTGGACCGGAAACAAGCATCCTGGGACCGGTTTCTGGCTTACAGCCGTCATCAGCCAGGCTATCTTGAATCCAGTGGCAAAGTGAGCAAGGGACCCACGTCTGGGCATACCCTGCCAACTTAGGGCGAACATAGCAAAACACAAAGGGGATGATGGACGGAGTGTTGAAACATTGCAAGCACTCACCCCCAGTCAACTGATCTGGGTTTAATCCATCATCATTCTTTAGCTCACTCCGCCACCCCAGTTCAGACATGGCCATATGCAAATCAGTCTGACCCTGTGCCTCATGGGAACAGTCCAGCCCGAACTGCCAAGCTATGTCTTCCCTGGACCGGAAACAAGCATCCTGGGACCGGTTTCTGGCTTACAGCCGTCATCAGCCAGGCTATCTTGAATCCAGTGGCAAAGTGAGCAAGGGACCCACGTCTGGGCATACCCTGCCAACTTAGGGCGAACATAGCAAACACCAAAGGGGATGATGGACGGAGTGTTGAACATTGCAAGCACTCACCCCCAGTCAACTGATCTGGGTTTAATCCATCATCATTCTTTAGCTCACTCCGCCACCCCAGTTCAGACATGGCCATATGCAAATCAGTCTGACCCTGTGCCTCATGGGAACAGTCCAGCCCGAACTGCCAAGCTATGTCTTCCCTGGACCGGAAACAAGCATCCTGGGACCGGTTTCTGGCTTACAGCCGTCATCAGCCAGGCTATCTTGAATCCAGTGGCAAAGTGAGCAAGGGACCCACGTCTGGGCATACCCTGCCAACTTAGGGCGAACATAGCAAAACACAAAGGGGATGATGGACGGAGTGTTGAACATTGCAAGCACTCACCCCCAGTCAACTGATCTGGGTTTAATCCATCATCATTCTTTAGCTCACTCCGCCACCCCAGTTCAGACATGGCCATATGCAAATCAGTCTTGACCCTGTGCCTCATGGGAACAGTCCAGCCCGAACTGCCAAGCTATGTCTTCCCTGGACCGGAAACAAGCATCCTGGGACCGGTTTCTGGCTTACAGCCGTCATCAGCCAGGCTATCTTGAATCCAGTGGCAAAGTGAGCAAGGGACCCACGTCTGGGCATACCCTGCCAACTTAGGGCGAACATAGCAAAACACAAAGGGGATGATGGACGGAGTGTTGAAACATTGCAAGCACTCACCCCCAGTCAACTGATCTGGGTTTAATCCATCATCATTCTTTAGCTCACTCCGCCACCCCAGTTCAGACATGGCCATATGCAAATCAGTCTGACCCTGTGCCTCATGGGAACAGTCCAGCCCGAACTGCCAAGCTATGTCTTCCCTGGACCGGAAACAAGCATCCTGGGACCGGTTTCTGGCTTACAGCCGTCATCAGCCAGGCTATCTTGAATCCAGTGGCAAAGTGAGCAAGGGACCCACGTCTGGGCATACCCTGCCAACTTAGGGCGAACATAGCAAAACACAAAGGGGATGATGGACGGAGTGTTGAACATTGCAAGCACTCACCCCCAGTCAACTGATCTGGGTTTAATCCATCATCATTCTTTAGCTCACTCCGCCACCCCAGTTCAGACATGGCCATATGCAAATCAGTCTGACCCTGTGCCTCATGGGAACAGTCCAGCCCGAACTGCCAAGCTATGTCTTCCCTGGACCGGAAACAAGCATCCTGGGACCGGTTTCTGGCTTACAGCCGTCATCAGCCAGGCTATCTTGAATCCAGTGGCAAAGTGAGCAAGGGACCCACGTCTGGGCATACCCTGCCAACTTAGGGCGAACATAGCAAAACACAAAGGGGATGATGGACGGAGTGTTGAACATTGCAAGCACTCACCCCCAGTCAACTGATCTGGGTTTAATCCATCATCATTCTTTAGCTCACTCCGCCACCCCAGTTCAGACATGGCCATATGCAAATCAGTCTGACCCTGTGCCTCATGGGAACAGTCCAGCCCGAACTGCCAAGCTATGTCTTCCCTGGACCGGAAACAAGCATCCTGGGACCGGTTTCTGGCTTACAGCCGTCATCAGCCAGGCTATCTTGAATCCAGTGGCAAAGTGAGCAAGGGACCCACGTCTGGGCATACCCTGCCAACTTAGGGCGAACATAGCAAAACACAAAGGGGATGATGGACGGAGTGTTGAAACATTGCAAGCACTCACCCCCAGTCAACTGATCTGGGTTTAATCCATCATCATTCTTTAGCTCACTCCGCCACCCCAGTTCAGACATGGCCATATGCAAATCAGTCTGACCCTGTGCCTCATGGGAACAGTCCAGCCCGAACTGCCAAGCTATGTCTTCCCTGGACCGGAAACAAGCATCCTGGGACCGGTTTCTGGCTTACAGCCGTCATCAGCCAGGCTATCTTGAATCCAGTGGCAAAGTGAGCAAGGGACCCACGTCTGGGCATACCCTGCCAACTTAGGGCGAACATAGCAAAACACAAAGGGGATGATGGACGGAGTGTTGAAACATTGCAGAGCACTCACCCCCAGTCAACTGATCTGGGTTTAATCCATCATCATTCTTTAGCTCACTCCGCCACCCCAGTTCAGACATGGCCATATGCAAATCAGTCTGACCCTGTGCCTCATGGGAACAGTCCAGCCTGAACTGCCAAGCTATGTCTTCCCTGGACCGGAAACAAGCATCCTGGGACCGGTTTCTGGGCTTACAGCCGTCATCAGCCAGGCTATCTTGAATCCAGTGGCAAAGTGAGCAAGGGACCCACGTCTGGGCATACCCTGCCAACTTAGGGCGAACATAGCAAAACACAAAGGGGATGATGGACGGAGTGTTGAAACATTGCAAGCACTCACCCCCAGTCAACTGATCTGGGTTTAATCCATCATCATTCTTTAGCTCACTCCGCCACCCCAGTTCAGACATGGCCATATGCAAATCAGTCTTGACCCTGTGCCTCATGGGAACAGTCCAGCCCGAACTGCCAAGCTATGTCTTCCCTGGACCGGAAACAAGCATCCTGGGACCGGTTTCTGGCTTACAGCCGTCATCAGCCAGGCTATCTTGAATCCAGTGGCAAAGTGAGCAAGGGACCCACGTCTGGGCATACCCTGCCAACTTAGGGCGAACATAGCAAAACACAAAGGGGATGATGGACGGAGTGTTGAACATTGCAAGACACTCACCCCCAGTCAACTGATCTGGGTTTAATCCATCATCAAATGCCAGTGTTGTAAAGTTCTCATTGGAAAGATTAAGTTCTGCCCGTATGGTAAAGAGCCTGATGTGCTGCAAATGTCTGTGTGGTGAAGTAAGTCACTGGGTTTGGTTTAAGATCCTGTGTCGCGAATGTGTGTGAAATGGTCAAGCACCGTGGCTTGTATTAAAAATGTCTTGTGTGATGCATTGTTCCTTCCATGTGGTAAATGTTTGAGTGGATAAAAGGTCCCTAGTGCTGTAAAAGTGTTTCAAGTGTTGTGAAGTGTTACTGTCCTTCAGACAGACTGGCATTGAAGCACTACATGCGTCTCAAGGTGCTGGGACCCACTGTATCTATGCAGTGACACTGACAGTGCACCCATTGTTCTTCAGAATCCGGCCTCAAAACACTATGTGCTCCCCTGAGGCTCTATCAGCCATTTTTCCTCACACAGCCGGATCTGTAGTGGACAAATATACGGTGCTTACTAAACTTTTATGGCAAATCAAACAATGTTCGTGTTCCGCAGCAAGCATCTCACTCTATTGTTTTTTCTATCCTGAAAACTAGGGCAGTGCCATCTGGGGATAGGATTCTCTCTGAGGCAATAGCAAAAGTATGGAACAAACTGCTTCTCGGATGCATTCCTTCTCGTCTTTGCAGGGTTTTTTGTAAAAGCTTTACTTTTTAATCCTCCAAAAATTTGTGCAAGGCTTTTTAGTATTAAGGGAGTTTGTTGTGCTATTTTCTTTACAGTGCCATACATGCATACTTTATAAATGAAAAATTGCATACCATGATGTTGCACAGATCCGGACTCAAGTTTGCATTTATTTCGCCAGCCAGTATTGGAGTTCAAACTTACAAACAACTGCTAAAGTAAGATTCTGAGAATCAAGAGCTGCAAACAGAGTGACTTGGGTATCCACTTGGAGTGCAGCAGCACATGAGGCCCGGCTATAGGTGGTTGACGACGGTACCCTACACAGATAGTGCCCCAGAAACTGCGACATCCCCAGACCAAGGGCAAAGACCTCACGGTACGACTGCGCATTCCTTCTTTTATGTTTGGGCTCCCTAAGTCTTAGAAGATCCCTAGAGCCTTGGACATATGCCTCCTTCAAAATGTTCTCGGGGGCAGAGGAAACCTACTATCAAAATTTTACTTGAGGAATGCTCCCTTGCTGAAATTCAGATCGAGTATTACATTGGGCTCTCACTAGTGCCAGTTTAGGATGTGGGTGGAGCCAATGGAGTAAGTTGGTGGAGCCAGTGGAAGAAGTGGGTGGAGCCGGGGGAAGTAGGTGTGGTCTCCTAAAAAAATGGAGCACCTGGACTTAATATTTTGCAAATTAAGCACTGGGTGTCAGACAGTGCAAAGAGACGCCTAAAAGCAATGCGATTCAGATACATAAAACAGTCATCTGCTTACCAGAACTGAGTAAAGAGAGTTATTATACCACAGCGTTGGGTGAAGTGGTCCAAGAAGAAGTCCCCGGGGTGTGTTAATGGAGCCGTCCATACGTGAAGTGGCACACCACTAAAGCTGCTGAGTGGGGCTCAGAACCACTCTAAAGGTCTCCAGAAAACTGAAGGGCTCCAATGAAGACCAAGAGAGAGGTCAAGGTTCCACAGACTGGCTAAGATGACCCAGACGCCAGCACAGCACAGGGCTTTAGAGATGGCATGGATGAAGCGGGTTCTAGTGGATAGCAGACCATGTCAGAGAGAACTCCACCCTCAGTGTTATTCAATCTCATAAATGGCTACAATGCAGCCGCCTTCTTGAAACCACCACCACCACTCGATACCACCAAAAAGCAAAATATTGGCAACATATGGACTGCTTGGATAGAGACCGTTGATGATTTTATTGATGCAATAGAAGAAGCAGATAGCAAAATGATGATCAAATACCTTAAGAATCTTGCTAGTAAAGGTGTAAAAGAAGTTATAAAGAAAATGCAGCGAGCTGAGGAAATGACATACTTTCAATTCAATGCAGCCTTGAATCTCAAGTTCAATCCAATGCCAAATGTAGATTACAAAAGTACATTTTTCAGTCAAGAATGACAAAAAGTTGGTGAAACCATCAATTAATTTGTTGAGAGTAAGTTAAATTAATTTAATGATGAGGAAGCTATACGTCCCAGGGGTATTTACGGATGCCTGTCAGATTCATTCAGACAACAAATGCTGAGAGAAACTCTTAGTTTGGAGGGAGTTCTCATGCTGCCAGAGCTGATGAGCATGTCGGTCGAAGAGCTGCTGACATGGAAGCTGGAATGCCCAGAGTGAGTCAGTCATGAATATGAAAAGTAAGCCAAAGCACAAGTCAGAGGGACACTGAGTGATATCTTCATGGAAAAAGAAGTTTTGTTTCAGGTGTGGATTTTTGTTTCCACACGAAGGTAAATTTTCCACCCTTTTATAATGGTTTGCAAGGCAAAGGAAAAAGTAAGTGCGTCACAACTCGAAGACAAAATGGCCGCCCAAACGCTTCAGAAGAGATGCAAGGCCAAGTGACCACACCAGTTGAGGCAAATTGACACCAAACTAAGTCGATCATCATCTAAATCATCGTCAAAATGTTTTTCACTAATAATATCAAGAGAAAGTGAAGATGAGGGTTGTGAAATGTCAATGTTTAAGTCAGAAAAATGTATGCATGTTGGACTGTCAGCTTGTGAAGAGAAATACAAATCAAAGAAAAATCAACATGAAAAAGCACAAACATCATTTAAAATTGTCCGAAGATTACACCGAAAGTAAACAGCTATTCAAAACCTTTTTATTATGGACAGTGGTGCACTGATAGAAATAATGCCTGAGGAGAAATACAATGAACTATCTCCCTAAAGTGTATCTCCATAAAGTGTATACATGGGCTGCATCAATGCCATTAAAAAGTCAAGGTTCATTTGAAGCAACAATGAAAATCAAGAAAACAAAAGTACAAGCACCCAGTCATGTACTTTAAGGTACTGCGTCAAGCGCCTGTTTACTCAGTTTCAGCACAGCTGCTGTTATAAGACTGATATCAGTGAACTATAACATGAATGCTCATCACAAAATAGCAAGTCAGTTTCCTGCATTGCTTCATGAGTTAGGAAAACTCAAAACTATGAAAGTACAATTGCATATTAATAAAGACGTCCGTCCTATTGCTCAAAGTCACAGACAAATTGCAATTAATTTACATGAAGCCATTGAAAAAGAACTTGAATCATTAATCAAACTTGATAACATTGAGCGTTCCTCTGGTCCACCGCCATGGGTTTCTCCCATAGTGGTAGTACCCAAAAAAGACAGTGAATGAGCTGTACGCATCTGCATTGATATGAGTCAAGCGAACAACACAATTGAAAAAAAACGACATCCAGGTCCGCGCATTGATGACATGACAACATACTGGAATGGTGAGAAAGTCTTCTCTCACCTTGATTTGAATAAAGGATATCATCAGTTGGAACTCGAGGAGAGCTGCAGGTACATTACAACTTTTTCTACATATATTGGTCTGTTCCAATACAAAAGACTCAGGGCCTCATTTACAATGTCCCTGCGCTGCTAGAACGTCACTTTTTGTGATGGTCCACCGCGTACACTGCAAGGCCATATCTACAAGGCCACATAAAGCCACCCTTTGTGGCTTTTCATGTCCTTGTAGATATGGACTGCGGCAATGTAGTGCAAGTCGCTGCGTTGCCTCACCCTGCGATAGGGAGACATGTCATGTGTGTTGCAGTAGGTGTTCTCACGTAACACCCTTGGCATTTGACACATTCCCAAGTATAAGAGATTTTGTAACCCTGGAAATGTGTCAAAAACCTACGCTTCCCCAGGGATGGCATAGGGGAGGCATATCGAGGAGAAATAACATTATTTATCCCTGTTTTTTTTCACTTTCTATGTGTGCTGCAGTCAGCAGCACACATAGAAAGAGGAAATTGTCTCCATTGATTGTTTTTGTGCAGGAAGGTGACACCCGATTTTCTTCGACTGCCTGTCCCCAGTTTCCAAAGACAAGGTCGGGATGTGATTAGAGCACCACAAAGACTCATCGAAGAGCTATTATTGTACATATTTTTAAAAATGTTAAATTTTTATTTAACACAGGGGCAGATGTAGTGTCATGTGAGTTAGCAATAACAGAACCCCTTTGGCTCCTGGTGGACTCTGTAGAACTGTGACATAAGTGTTAGAGCACAGTGAAGTGAATGCAGGTTTAGAATGTTGAGTTCATGGTTACACACCGATGAATAAATGCATGTTATACTAAGCTTCGTGTGTGGCATAGTCATTAGCGGTACCCAGCCTGGGGAGGATGCTATAAAGGTTACTACCTCTGTGACACCGCAGCCCTGTGAAACGGTCAAAGCTTTCTGACAGCAGAGCTTGCTGCACCTCCATCATCAAAACCCTCATGCTTCCACACCTCTATTTGGCTGAAGCGTCAGGGGTATTTGTCTGTTTTCCTGCCTAGTACTCTAGGCCTCACATGGTGGTGGTGGGCAGGAAAACTCAGTGATGGTAGCCCTACCCTACAGAGAACAGGGTTACTACAACTGTGACATGACAGCCCTGTGACAGGGTGAAGACTTTCTGAAAGGGGAGCCAACTGCAGCTCCACCAACAAAACTTGATGATTCCCAATCTCTAATCAGGACACAGGAATCACAAGTATCCTGGGGCGGTGTCATGTAGTTCCTATATTACCCATACAGGATCTGCGCGTTCGGATAACATAAACTGTAGGACTGGTGGCAGACTGGCTCTGAGCACCCCCACCAAGAATGTTAGCCTTTCTGTTTTAGCTAGCTCACAGTGCCACTAGAATCTCCTCTTATCGGGGAGAGAATAGTTTCTGGCAACCTCAGAACATGGCAACCCTGATCCCCCAGGATCGTGGAAACAATATACTACTTTTCGCTCAGTCCCTTGTGCTCACTTACTCGGTCTCAGAGAGTTACAATAAGAATTTATTGCACAGTTGTTCTTCTAGTGTAAAATAGATGTGCTGCAACAACCGTTAGACAGTAGCAGATATATATGATTAGCAGTACAGTGAAAATAAAAGGATAGTACAGTTCTACCATCTTGCAATAATCATGAATACATACATGAATATAAAATGCCTGATAAAAATGCGCGTACTCCTACGATGCCTATCTAGATGTACCTAAGTGTACCTAGCATGTGAGTAGGTGTGAAGCCAAGAATCCCTCTAGGATTTAGTCTAACCCCATTACCTGAAGTGAGAGAGTGTGGGACCCCGTCCTGGTCTCGAGTTGGACACCCCGCGAGGGATGTGTTAGACCACTGTCAGCTGGAGCGTCTGCATGCAGGAGCCTCAGTGTCTCAGGTCAGTGTGTCAGCCTGGAAGTCTCGGTCTCCTCTCCCAACCCTAGCAAGATGTGCTGTATTTATACAAAAAGTATCTAGAGTTTCTTTGTCCCTTGTTTCTTGTATTAGCCATTGTTGGATTTGAGGATGACGTATGGGATGAACCTTGTACATAGATATTATGCAGGTGGTGTGTAGCCCCTGCCTGGTTTCCAGGAACCCTCATGAATATTCATTCATACTGTATGAGTCTATTGATGGAGTTATAGGACGCTATTGTTCAGGGAAAACCCTCCTTCTGTGCCCAGGACTAGAACTAGGTAAAGGTTCAATCCTAAAGGCTCGATACTGTGTAGTATAAGGGAGATAATGTAGGTGAAGGTGTATGATAATACCCGGGCCTATATTAGGGTACCTATATGAAACATAACACCCACTCCTCTTCCGAACAGTCAATAATGATAAAAATGCAAGAGAACTACTCTTTGTACTAGGTAGTGGTGCATAAAACTATCAGTGAGCTTCATAAAATAATGTCTTTAAAACGATTTTAAAATAGTCTAATGGGGGAAGAAAATTATTTTTGAAAGTTTTAACATTGGAAAGGTCACTCGAAGCCAAAGTCCTAGTTGAGTTAGTTTATATAATTCGAACCACTACAAGCGTCAGAAGGCCATGCTTTCCCAGCGAAAGTGTCAATTAAAGGAAATGTTCCAAATTTAGTTGAGTTTTCAAACAAAAAAGGAAAAACCGAATTCTTTCCCAGCACACGATGAGCCAATTATAGATTAAGTGTCCTGGCTGGGAGACGTAACATCGCCGTTGCTCGCTGTTGCAAAGGACGATCCCTGTAACACCTCGCAGAGCACGTCAATTGAGCACAGATGATACTCAGAACTGCCAATAGCTGGTGCAGAGGCAGCCGGTGCTGTAGTCGATACCTGAGTGCTAGTAGAAGAGCTGATGTTCAACCCAGTTGTAGCAAAAGGCACCTGCGGGTTCTCGAGGAATGCAGCCATCAAGATAGGAATACGCTGGGGACACTGCCGAGCATGGACCCTCACCGGTTCCAGCATGGTATTCATGTCCGGTGGCATTGCCGATGGAAGTGTCAGACAGAGATCTAACACGCATTTTTCTCCGCAAAACAGGCATCGAAGAACAGGTAAGATGCAGTCCACCCAGACTGGTCTAAACGATAGGAACCAAGAGGCACTCAGTTCCCACAGGCGAGGTGTGCCCAGATGTTGTACCATGCGTTCACGGTATTTACGCTCCAGGAGTGTTTTTGCCATCTCGTTGGTGATTGGGCCGTCCATTGCGTAGCAGAAAAATAACAATAAGGATACCTGCTATTGAGAGCAGGATCAGCGGAAGACCTCCAAAAATACTTCCCAATACGGAGTGTATAAAGTTTGGAATAACTCCAAGGACAGGCTGAAAGGTGCTCAGAAATCCTGACCGTATGGTCTTAAATAGGTGTACAATACCACTCGTATCAGACATATTAAAGATACGTCCCACCATTTCCTTGAAATGAGAGGGGCAGTTTGTACGTATGAGTGCCTGTATCTCAGCCGAGGTCCTTGCGATTTGAAGATCAAGGGTCTCCCGGGCAGAGGTTAAGGGCACAGTTTGCTGGAAAAGCATAGCTTTCATTCTGCTCAAAGTATCAAACTGTATAAAAGAAACATTTAGCGAAGGCCATAGTGGCGCCTCCCTGACTGTACTTGTTGGGGGAAACAATACTTGCATGCAGCAAGTAACCCTGGAGTTCACTGTGACCAGATAGGCAATCCCCGGAAGCATCCCACAACAACCTTGATCATTCAGCATCAAGTAACTCCCATTCGAGAGCAGCTTGAATACCGGTGTAATCACGGCTGCTGGAGTCCCTTGCAGGTGGCAGGACAAGTTCGCTACTGAACCATTACAAGCTCCGTATAGTAAAATATCCTGGCACATGAGAGAACCACTCAAAGCGTTCTTGTAGTTTGTACCACTTAGAAACACTTCTCGATCCCCACTCCGGCAATGAAATCTGTACGGTAATTTCCAAGATTCCTTAATGTATTCCTTACCCAATTTTTCCTATTTGCCTGCCTGTTTTTGTTCAAGGCAATACTGAAACTGAAAAGTCGTGACCGGTAGAGTGATGTGGCCATGGATTAGCCATTCTGTGGATGGTGATTCTGCTACCATAAATGGTAATCTATCCAGTTTTTCAATACGCAGCATTGTATATTTTTCTCCCCTTTGTGCCATTTCTAACTGTTTATCTGTTAGATTATATTCAGAAATCAGAGACGTACTGTTGATAAAACGCCAAGGCCTACACGCAAAGATTGCAGTGTCCAGCTTAACAACATAATAGAACGTAACTGAGATTGCCCGTGTTGTAATATGGCCAAATCTTGTTCCAGTATGTCTATTGCAGAAGATACATTGTTGCCTAAGGAATAGATCCTGGAGGTCAAAGTTGTTAACCCATTATCCACTACTGCTAATGCCTTCTCTAAGTTAATGCGGTCTATTTCCCGTATTCTCTCTGCGGCCTCTTGTTGGAATATTTTCCAATTTTCATTGTAGGCAGCATAAATGCCATCATATATGAAACGTTTCTGACGTGATTTCCTGGGACCTATTAAAAATTCCCTATGATCCATGTCATGTGTTAGTAAGTATAGGTGATGTTTCACTTCTGTGAGTGTTGAGGTTTCTAGCCAATCAAGGCACAACTTCCCAACGCTGTAGGATGTCACTACCCCTGGATGTTCTCTTTGTACATTGCGTGGGTCTGACCTATGGATACTGAACCCTTCGGTGGTACCCCAGAATTTTTGCTGACATCTGTTCGTGTCTAAGGGCCAAACCAACCATCCTTTCCAATTAGGATCTGATCTATTGTACCGAAAAATGTCATCTACTTCTACCCCTTCTTGTGAAGTTGTATTTTGCCACCCCTCCATCTGTGATGGTGTTGGAAACCAAGGTGTGTTCAGGTCCTTGTTCTTGGCTAGTCCAAGACAGGATGCACAGTGTCATTTAGGAATATCATCTGCTGTGGAATGAGGCATGCTCTAAATAGCGCTTCTGTTCCCTGGACTTGCCAGTCTCTAGAACCCCAGACTGATTTTAAGTCTATTGTGTCCTTCCATAGGTCAAAACCCTGTTCAGACAATCGGGCGATAAAGGAAGCAGAGTAAATCTGTTTGGTGTTAGTCAACATAATTTTCTGCGCCGATGTGGGCGTGACTTTATAATAAAATGACTTCGGGTCAGAAATGTTAAACCCTGAAAAATATGAGAATTTCTGTGCAAATGTTTGCGAACTACCTTTCGGTGGTGTAGGGCAATGTTCCCATTGGTGGTACTCAAAAACATTTCTAGGTGTTATAGATTTGTGTAGGAAATGATGACCATAATGTTGGTAACAGTACAAAGTGTCATAGTCTGAAGTACGTTCGAGCATTTCAGTGTGTGGAAATGCGTCAGTTTTCTCTAAATCAGACAACATGTAATTAACAGTTTCAGAGAACCAATCATCAGAAAATGTACTGGAGGTAATGATATCACTCAATGAAATTTTAAATACATGAGAAATTTTTAAAGTTCAGTTGGACCGAATATATTGAAATCAACCTTGTCCCAGACTATACCATCCGGTATAGGAACTGCTGTAATGTTCACTGATGACAAGTCTCTTTGTTCACGATAAGAAGATTGATGTGGTTTCAGAATCAAATTTACTTTTTCGGCTTCAGGTCTTTGTTGAAGGTATCGTCCATTAATAAGCATGCTAAAAGTTATAACTAAGCCTAGCCAGAAAAGAAAGAACAGTATCCCAGTAATTACCCAGAGTTCTACCCAAGGCGATACCAGGTAAGTCTTTTTGAGAAAGTTCAGAAAGTCAGTAATCTGCTGCTTGAGTGTTTGTTGGGCTGGCGTCGTTTTTGGTTCACTTGGATCCAAGGAAAACGTAACAAAGTTCATGAAGTAGCCAGAAGCAGTTCGATCAATTGTTGGAATTGCATCAGGATTTGTTGAAATCGTAGTTTGCTCTCGTCGAGGCATGTTGACGTAGATATCTGTATTAGGTCTTATTGCAACTTGTGTGTTATTTTGAGTTTAATTTTGAAGTTGAACTTTGGGTTCAAGGGGAACGAGTTCCATAGCATTGTTGCATAGTCCTTCATTCCTTTGAGAGGACTCTTCAAATGTGATGAGTCTTTCTGTTTGAACCTCTTGGATTGTAGCTAGAGGAGGGCATCTGCTACAGCGGAGTCCACGAGGCCTACTGCTCAGTATCGGCCACATAGTGTGGTTTGATTAAGTCAATTGAGACAAATCTTTTCTCCTTTTTCCTGGCAAGAGGTGGTAGAAGTACAGTTCTTGTTCCTTGAATTGCTAGGACCGGTACAGGTTTTCTGTAGGATGGCCCAAATTCTTTTTATCTGCTATTTTCTCTCTGACCAGATCCCCGACTTTTGGGATCCAGACAGGTCTTGCTGTGACTGCTTTGACTTCCCCAGTGGTGGTCTGTTTCAGGTGGAAGTTACTTTGTTGTGTCCTGGATTAATTTAGATCCTGTAAAACAGCCAAACGATCATGGATATCAAATGGTTTCTCATCCGCCACTGCGCCTTCACAATCAAGATAAGGTACCCACATTCTTGTCCCAAATAGGACCTCATAAGGAGTTACACCCCCTAGAGAGCTTCTTGGCTGGTTATTGAGAGCTCGTTGTACCCCATATATATGATTGACCCAACTACCGCCCTTGCCTAATACCCTAGCTGTTAAAGATTGCTTGAGGTCCCGGTTTTTCCTTTCTACAACCGAATTTCCCTCAGGATGGTAAGGAGAGGAGTACCGCAATACTACGCCCATACTTTCCATGGCCTCTTTGTAAGCCCGAGAGCTAAACGCCGGGCCACGGTCAGAATGTAACGTGCCAACTGCGTATGTCCTGATAAAGACTTGCAAATCTTTGATAACAGTTCGAGCGTTAGCCGAGCGCTGAGGCCAAACCCATAGGAATCTTGAGCATGAATCCACTGCAACCATGATCTACTTGTAAGCCCCATCTGATTGTAAGGGGCCGCAGTGGTCCAGATATACACAAGCGAGAGGTCTGTCTGATTTTAATAACGGTGTCTGTGCCGGGCGTGCTATGGTGGAGCCTTTCATCTGCTGGCAGATGTCACATTTCAAGACGTAGTCTTTAGTTTGTTTTGTCAGACCTGGCCACCAATAGCGTTGTTTCATCAATGAAATAGTCGCTGTAACGCCTGTATGAGCAGAGCCCAAACCCTCGTGTGCTGCAATAATCAACCCTTGCCTACGATCCATATTTGGTATTACTCTGTCCCCCACTCCAGGAATCTGAGCATATGGAATGTTGTTTGCATCTAACTTGTAGGAGTACTTGAGTGGAAATTTCTTTGGTACTGCTGAGCTGCCTTTGCGTGAAGCAATGACAGCAACCATAATCTCACCAGCTATCCTCGTTTTTGAACGAGTGATTGCAGCTATGGAAGCTATGCGTACAACCCCCTTTGCGGCTTCATCAGCCAATTAATTCCCTTCAACGTGAACTCCATCACGTTGATGACTCAGTGTATGAATCACGTGAGCCCTTGGTAGTTCGTTTCTCAACTCAACTACCTGTTCCCATAGCATTTTATGCTTAATTGTGCCACCTTTTGAGTCTTTGAACCCGTTTAGTTCCCAATGATGTAAATATTCATTGTATGATTGCACACAGTAAAAAGAATCACACACTATCAGTGTGGGGAATTCGTGATTCGTATTCCCCAGTGCCAGTATCAGCGCTTTTAACTCTGCCAACTGAGCCGTGCAGTCTCCTAGAGATTGCGTTTTGGTGCAACTTGGATGGAACTTTCCATCCCGCATGCGACCTTTAACAATAGCACATGCTGCGCTGTATTGTTGCTTACTCCCTATGGCCGGTTGAGCAGATACGTCAGTGTAAATAATATATTCATACTGATCTAGAGGCAAGATTTCATTCGGCAGAGGGTATTCTTGTTCGTATTGCAGAAATGCTTGTGTTTTTAGACTTGGATCAAATCTGTATTCAACATCCGTAGCAGTAAGAGAATTAGCCCATTGTATCCATCTCGGATGCAAGGCTTTTGTATTTGGAATGCTAGCCTTTGTAACAGCTTCTAAAGCCGGTACCGGTGTTACAACAATTATGCGCTTTCCCTGAGCCAGTGATCTTTCTCTTGCTACAGCGGTCTGAACTGCTGTCAGGATTTTTTCTGTTGAAGTGAAACGCATTTCTGCGTTTGTGTACAGGTGTGATTTGTAAGCGATTGGTACTGTTTCGCCTTCATTGAAGGTTAAGTAGGTGTACCCGCATTGACCCGCTATTACACGGATTACTA
The DNA here is from genome assembly GCA_963921515.1 of Calotriton arnoldi. Lineage (NCBI taxonomy): Eukaryota > Metazoa > Chordata > Amphibia > Caudata > Salamandridae > Calotriton > Calotriton arnoldi. The sequence continues at coordinate 136,608 of CAWUFW010016155.1, read as the reverse complement.
AGTTGCGTACGTTTACCCTCGTCTGTAAGTGTTTTGAAGCTATCATGTCTTCTTGTAGTGAACGTAGGATGTTTGTGTGTTCCTGTGTCCATTGTCTAACTGAAAAGTCAGGTTTTATTAAGTCGTAGAAAGGTTTTACTCTTTCCGCGTAATCCAAAATGTATGTTCTGCCGAAATTTAGGAATCCCAGTATTGATTGTAATTTTTTTTATGATTTTGGAGGTTGGAGCAGCGCACACTTTTCTAAAAATTTGGCTGCCAGACTTTTCCCTTCACTTGAAAGCTCATATCCTAAAAACAGGACATTGAGGTGGGCGATTTTTGATTTTTTTTAAATTAAATTTGCAGCCCTCAGAGGCGAATCCCATAATTATGGTGCTCACCCTGGTCAAGTGCCTTTTTAAGTCATCGTCCATCAGATAAATATCATCCACATAGGACAATGCTTCCTCATCAAAATTTTGGAGTAATTCAGTTACTCTTGCTGAAAATAACCCTGGGCTATTCTTATACCCTTGGGGGAGATGACAAAATTGTCGCTGGGACCCCAACGCTGAGAATGCGGTCAATTACCTGCTTTCAGGCGCTATATTTTGGCAGAAAAATCCATTTGAGATATCAAGTGTAGTTTTGTATTTTCTCCGCACAATGCTATTCATTAATGCGGCACTGTGTGCATTTTGAACTGCAAATGTCTTAGTGCAAGTGTTTAAATGTCTGTAATCTAAAACTAGACAATATGTATTGTCAGGTTTCATGACAGGAAACAAAGGATTATTCATAGATGAGGTGCAATTTTCGATCACCCCTTTGTATTCAAGTTGATCTAAGATCTCCCTGACCTGTATGTTTTAGCATCTTGCTTTATTGGATATTGTCTCTGTGCATTTGGTGAAACTTTTAACGGGATCACGTGGTGGGTTGAATTCTCATCCCATCCGGCATGATTTTTGTACAATGCTGGAGCTAGGGCAACTGCCCACTCCTGTGCATATGTGTGTTTTAAATTAATGGGAATGAGGTCGGAGAAGGCTGGAAAAATTACTGTTGCTCCCCTAGGGCACTCCATAACGAATGCGGGCGGCCAACCTTGTTCAGCTAATAGGATGTCATAACCAGATGACAGATTCTTCCAAAAGAGACCTTTAACTTTCCTGGGCTTGTCCCCCTCCATTTGGAGTGTTATTTCATATAACTTACATGGGACGCTTACCCTCGTATCTGGTGTTTCCACCGTGATGTAATCATTCAAGCCCGCTGTCACCAGAAATTCCATCAGGTTCTGGCGAGCTATTGTTACTTCTGCCGCACTGTCTAGCATCGTCTGAGCCCATTCCTCGTTCAGAAGTTGTGTCCTCAGAATTCTGGGCATGTCTGATCTTTAGACCTGCAACTTTCTTATTCTTAAACTGAGGTTTTGATTTTGGCTTTTCTTCTTTTTTGGAAGTATAGTCTTGAGCGTGCTGTTTGTCTCTGGACTTTGTACGCTCTTCCTTGTGTTCTGACCGTCCTTCTCTCTCGGAGTTTTTCGTCGAACCCTGAAAGGAACGAGAGGAACGTGTATCAGTATCCTGATACCTGTCAGGTTTCCTAATATTATCCCTATTCCTGAGATTATACCTCCTTTCGAAGGGCTCCTGTGGAGGAGATCTGCCTCGGGATTGAGATCTGTTTCCTTTAAAGTTTTGTTGTTTTTTATTATCCCACTTCTTTTTAGAAGAAGCTGGTGTCTGCTTGGAAGTGTCCTTTTCAGGACTGCCCATCAGTTGTGGTTTTAAAGCTTTCCCACCTAAACTGTCTCTGCTTAATTCTGCATATGCAGTTTCAATTATTTTGGGTAGTTCGTGTTGTTGATCTATAGGACTGAACTCCCTTAGGCGTTGGCGGATTGCCACCGAAGCTGCTTCCCCTTTAATATTAGCTAGTATTATGGCTGATACCTGCTCATAGTTACCTAGTAACTTCATCCCTAAGTTTAGGGCAGGTTCTGCTCCGTACTCGTTTTGTATTCGTCTTAATACATCTGGTACTACAGCTAAGGATGGTATACCATGAGTTCTGGTATATTTGGCAGCAAAGACTGTACCCCAAGTGGTACAATCTTCTACTTGTGGTGTTATCCCCATGGGCAAGCAGATTGTTAGCATTCTGTGTTTTTCATACGGGGTAGTATTCGGGAATACTGCCTCGAGCTGAGTTATTTTCTGAGCTACCCAGAATGGCATTTGTTCATGTTTCATGGGCATTTTGCCCATTACCGCGTGTAATGTTTGTGGTGTGATTTTAGTTGCTGTACCTTGAGATTGAGTACCATTTGTTGCAACTGTTGCAGGTTGGACTGTGAAAGTCCTCGTGACGAATTGCGTCAAGTTTCTGTAGATTTTATTTAAATCCTTGTGTTGTATGAGTAAGTCTACCTGTGGCATTGTGTCAATGTCAGGATGTGGTGTGTAGGCCGCTAATATCGGCCATGTTGCCCCTTCTCCTCTGAGCGGGCCTAATCTTACTCTTCTTCTTATGTGGGGTAGGGCGCCTTTAAACCAGTATAAGTGTTCCTGGTACGTGAGTGGAATCTCTATGTCCTCAAACGGACCATATTCCACTGGTGCATCTCCTTCTGTGTAAGAGTGAAATGTCTGTGTTCTTGCATCTGCTGCTGAGAATGTAACCCACGAATAAAATACCTCTGTTTTATTTGATTCGTGGGCCTCAATCACGAAAGCTACTAAGCCACCCCTAGCTGATAAACCATTTTATAACAGTTTTAGGGTGATTGTATGTCTGAATTTTTCTGCAATCGGAATTGCGTCTGCATCTTCTTCTCCCCCTGAGAGGTGTAGATCTACTACTACGCTATCTCTTGTCTCAGTCATTTTTGTAAAGAAGAAGTTTGTTCAAGGGAACTAAGATAAGGTTTTTATGCACAATTTTAGGAACACTGTGTCCTTCAAGCTTGATTAACCAACAGCCAATAAATCGGATTGTTTTGTTTTTTTGCCTACTCAGCTGTGGCGGTGTTTGTGCCCACCCACTCCAGACGTCTCTGGTGTTTTGTGAGTAGGGGTCTCTGAGGTTAGCACGACTGAACTACTGAGATTCTGCTGTTAAATAAGTACCCAACCAACGTTGGTGGCGCCATGTCGTGTAGTTCCTATATTACCCATACAGGATCTGCGCGTTCGGATAACATAAACTGTAGGACTGGTGGCAGGCTGGCTCTGAGCACCCCCACCGAGAATGTTAGCCTCTCTGTTTTAGCTAGCTCACAGTGCCACCAGAATCTCCTCTTATCGGGGAGAGAATAGTTTCTGGCAACCTCAGAACATGACAACCCTGATCCCCCAGGATCGTGGAAACAATATACTACTTTTCGCTCAGTCACTCGTGCTCACTTACTCGGTCTCAGAGAGTTACACAGAAGAAACAGTCGGGCGTGTTACAATAAGAATTTATTGCACAGTTGTTCTTCTGGTGTAAAATAGATGTGCTGCAGCAACTGTTAGACAGTAGCAGATATCTATGATTAGAAGTACAGTGAAAATAGAAGGATAGTAAAGTTCTACCATCTTGCAATAATCATGAATACATACATGAATATAAAATGCCTGATAAAAATGCACGTACTCCTACGATGCCTATCTAGATGTACCTAAGTGTACCTAGCATGTGAGTAGGTGTGAAGCCAAGAATCCCTCTAGTATTTAGTCTAACCCCATTACCTGAAGTGAGAGTGTGTGGCACCCCGTCCTGGTCTCGAGTTGGACACCCCGCGAGGGATGTGTTAGACCACTGTCAGCTGGAGCGTCTGCATGCAGAAGCCTCAGCGTCTCTGGTCAGTGTGTCGGCCTGTAAGTCTCGGTCTCCTCTCCCAACCCTAGCAAGATGTGCTGTATTTATACAAAAAGTATCTAGGGTTTCTTTGTCCCTTGTTTCTTGTATTAGCCATTGTTGGATTTGAGGATGACATATGGGATGAACCTTGTACGTAGATATTATGCAGGCGGTGTGTAGCCCCTGATGGTTTCCAGGAACCCTCATAAATATTCATTCATACTGTATGAGTCTATTGATGGAGTTATAGGACGCTATTGTTCAGGGAAAACCCTCCTTCTGTGCCCAGGACTAGAACTAGGTAAAGGTTCAATCCTAAAGGCTCGTTACTGTGTAGTATAAGGGAGATAATGTAGGTGAAGGTGTATGATATTACCCGGGCCTATATTAGGGTACCTATATGAAACATAACAGCGGCAGCCACGTCAATTTATGGCAGACCTCCCACTTCACAAAACTTTAAATGAGGCCTCTAGACAGGTAAACAAATAAATTGACAAATTATTTTCTAGATATACCGCACATGTTGGTTCAATGGTCCTTCCAAGAAGATATGTAAAGACAAGGAACTCCAGGAACAAGATCTATCTGGCATTCAAAGGACCTGTCCATTGGAAGAGTTTCTTGATCTATAACATTGGCATATTTCTGATAATAGTCATCTTTTGTTTGGGTGCTGATATCAGATCTATCTTATGATTCCCTTAAGCTCAGGCCAATTCCGGTGAAATAACTTCTACAACAAGGTGGTAAAGATGAAAATGTTCCTTACAGTAGGGTAGTTCACAGCATTACCAGAAAGATATGAAGCTGATTGAGGAAATTGAAACTTATGTTTTCATTTTGTGTTTGCCTGACGCATAAGGACATCTTAGCATTGGACACATAATGGGACCAAATGTAGCAGAGTTCCATGAAAAGCCCTCACAATTTCAGTTTGGCATTTTTGGATCATCAGTAATTCTATTGTCCAAAATTACTGAATGTCCTAAAAAGTCATCAGTAGATCATGACTCAACTAGGTCTATCTGCTATATAGCAAAGAAACAACAACCATGAAATGTACTGTTATGCTCTTAAGAATGTTGAACATACAGTACATATATAAAGGAAAGTTACTGAATGGATACCCCTAAGGTTGATGAAATTGTTTACTTTTCTGTTGAAAACATCTTGGGACTATTTGGTGCGCTTGAGGCAATATTACAGAAACTCCATTTTCCTTCTTCATGCCTTGTCCCTGTTCCTTACTATGAGAATCTTGAATGCATTGTTTTGAATGAAGGGGCATTCTCTATTGTGACCTCTCAGGGAGGTTGATGAAACTGAGAGGGTATGATTTTATAGCCATATTTTCTCATTTGTTTCACATAGGTAACTATATTTTTCTTGGCTGAAATATAAACAGCTAAATCAATAACATTTGCACATTCTTTCTATAGAGCTAACCCTCTAATTGAAAGGAACGAAGATACTTTCCAGATCCACCTTTCAGAGATTTAATTCGTCCACTGGCAATCATCAAAGACCAAACAACAACTAAGTAGTAGGCGTGGGGGAAATGTAAAGTACGCTGGGTCAATTCTGGTAATTTTGGGAATTTCATGTTACGCTTCTTCTGCAAAATTCCCGAAATTACGCCATTATGTCATGACGTGTAATTACACCACAGTACATAGCAAAATGAAAGTGCTTGTTTGTAGAATTTTTTTTGTTTCATGCTAAAAAACAGCACTAGATTTCTGCGCATGTATTGCATGTTATTTTCATGACGTGTCACGTTATTATACAAAAGCGAATTATGCAAATTTTGCAGACACCTGCTAAGTAGCACTTCACAAAATGAAACAACAGAATCACAATGCTAACTTCCTGCCTCAAGGGCCCCACGGTACTGTTTGAGCACTCATGATCTGGAACCACCCTACCTAACCATGGACAGCAGAGTATTAGAGTAGCCATATATACAGGACCCAAAAGCTCAAAAAAGAATAGTACATTATTAGTATTACATTAGCATTATGCCTACAATGGTTATGTTGATTCATAAAACCCCAAGAAATGGTGCTGGCTCATTTGTCCAGTCCACAAAACTGCAGGGCCAGAGTTCACCCGCGAGCACAAGGTGCCGGACTACCAGAACAATGCACTACATGCGAGAAACCTTCATGCTGTAAGTAAAGCCAATGCTTTAAATGGGCCGGTACTGTCCAGTACTGAGTACCGCCACTTTTTTTATTTTGAGACGGATTTTCCTGCACTTCTCAAGAGTGACGTAATACGTTCAATTGGAGAGTACCGGCACTTCTCAGGAACAAGCAGGTATCTGGTACAGAGCACCTGCACTTCTATTTTTCCATTTTAAGCACTGAGTAAAGCATAACTCAAAAGTATATTGATATACACAGCACTGGCAGTGCCAACAATGACAAACACTACAAATCTTGTGAGTGGACTAAAGTGACCATCATCGAGCATTGAATTTACCATAATGCATCTGAGAGAACATATGTGCTGGCATGGCAGGCAGTGTGCTCCCCTCCCCCTGCATAACACAAAGTACCTGACAGCCCATCGAAAATTCATAGGATACTTATCTCCAAAAGAAAGAAGCAGAAAAAGGGGACTTGGTGGCTCCATTATTACCGACTGGAATGGGTTCTGATTGGTTAACTATAATTGAATCTGCAGGGAGTCTATCATGGAAATAACATTTTTCTTAGGGCTTTGTTAAATTTAAAGCAAGATAAGCGAGAATATGATATGATGATATGACCGTAAAATGTCTCCCACTCACCGGCATATTCTTTGCAAAATGTTGATTTTTGCGGTGTAGAATTTGCTCTGAAACTCAAGGAACAACTTGATCTGTTGGCATGCCAGTTAAACGCGAACAGACGCGTTGAAGAAGTCTGATAATCCTGATCAAATGACATTGTTTCATGTAATTTACTCATGTGATGAAAAAGCTGTCTAAATGTTTTTATGATCTCTGTTCTTTAAAGTGTGACATTAATATCTTTCTATCTTCAGGGGAAGTATCATTGGTACGAACATGGTAAATTAAGCATTGTGAAGCGGCGAACGGCACTCCACTTGACTGAGCACTGAGCATGCTCCTGAGTTCTCAGAAACAAAAACTGATTCTAAATGGGATTAGTTCGCTTCAGGAGTTTCAGAGCCACTCCGCAAATAGAAACCTCGCTCAATAGTATTGGCCTCCTTGATGGCTATTATATTTCAAAATGATAGGTGCTGGAGACAGAGAAAAAAAACAGAAAAACAAAATAATTGTTCTTGTGCTAAAATCGATTACCGCTGCATTACGTGTTGTGTCTCGGATATCGCTAGACGGTAAAACTAGTAGCTTCAATAACCACAGCAATGATTCGTCAACGTTTTCTGCACGTTTTTCTTCTTTTCAGAGCAATGAACATGGAAAGTAGTATTTATAGTTTAATTGCATACATACCTTTAACGTGCAATGCCATGCATGCTTTGATTTAACCAGTCCCACGAACGACGAAACACTCAGCAAGTATTTCATCTAAACACATTGCAATGAGCTGCATATTTATGGAAGGGCTGTTACAATTAAATGCTTGTTTATGGAGGGGTCAAGCGGGAAATGTATGCTTTTCTTTGTGGTTTTTTCTCCGGGATCCTAGAGTTTGGCTTGCAAGACCAGACCGGAGATCCAAAAGTAGGTCGGCCCCCGCTCCCTTCCCCTCCCCTCTCAATCTCTTTCTTTCCATTCATCCATTCACTTTCCATCGCATCTCTCTCTTCCATCTCTTGCTCTCAGTGCACACTTTGTAAACAAATAAGTGCCATGGCCCAAGGTTTTGCTCAGAAGTTTCATCCCTGCTCTCTCCCTTTGTCACAGTTTTTTTCTCTTTCTCTTCCTCTTTCTTTACCCATTTTGTGTTCTTTGTATTGGTCTGGGTCATTGTCTGATGAGGAAAAATGAACGCTAGTCCCCAAATTTGAGGGCCGAGGGGCTCCACCTTCAACCACCGACTTAAATTAAGCACTTCTTTCTCTTCTCTTCACCTCACTCCATCTCTTTCTGTCTCTTTAATCCCCCTTGTGCCTGCTACAATTAGCCTCAGGGAGCTGGGGATAGAGACAGAGCACTAGGAGAGGCTCCAGCCGGGTGGGATAAAAGACCTGTCTGGTTCTGTTGCCTTGCTTTGAATGTTTCAGTGCAGGAAAATGAAAATATGTACTAAAATAGATAGGAGTGCTGGTGGCAGAAAGGGCCTGGATTCAGAAACAGTGGAGTCATGAGTGGCGGAATCAATGAGCTTTCTTATGTCCTGCCAGTAAATGTGCATTGATTTTGCGAACTATGATGCCATAGAGAAGTAAACAAGAAGAAATATAGTAAAAAAAACTACTCTGGCTGCTCCCAATCTTATTGACAAACAGACATTTTAAGATATTTTATGGTAGTAGACTCCATCTACAGTTAGTTATGCGTTTCCAGCAAGTCTCAGGGTATAACTGAAATATGATAGCTCTTCTGTGTAATGGACTTGCCTCTGATTTATGTGTGAAATCTGTGGTTCATAGTTTGAGTCATAAAGTAGCTTGGATCAATGTGCCGGTTGCAGAGCACTACATTTAATAGGTTTCTATCCTAGTAAATATCTTAGTGGGTTAATGGCTTTGTTGCAGAGATCCCATCTTCAATCTGCACAGGACGTAACATCTCTGGTTTCCCCCAACACCGTCTTTAAAAGAAGAAGCTAAACAAGAGGATTTAATTTCCCATCACCCATCTTCATAGAAAGTGACATCACTGGATTTCCCGTCATGTATCTGCACAAGAAGTGACAACACTGGTTTCCCGCCCAGGGCACCCTATGCTGCTCCCCCCTCCCAGGACTTACTTTAGGGCGGCAGCAGCAGGGATGCGTTGGTGGCATGCCAAAGGCAAGCCCGTCTGTGCCCACCCACGCCTGGACCACACCCAGTGCCAGGAACTTTGGTTAGCCGCTACCCACCACTATCCTGCCATCTCTTGCATGATCTCAACCCCAGCTGCCACTTGCCACACTGCTGCCACACCCCTCCACACAACATGGAAGGAGTGTTCACATGCACTCTTCCACACCCTACACCCACCATTCCTGCACCAACAGCACCCCACTAGCTAACACTCACACAAACCAGCCACCCGTTCACGCTCACACAGACAAAACCTCACCCACACAACACACCACAATCACACGCATGCTCCTCAAGACCCGCTCGCTTAGCAGACATGCCACAGAGATATGGGACGCACTGCATGTACCCCTTCTGGACCTGCTCTTCCTCACGGAAACATGGCTAAACCCATCCTCTGCACCAAACATCGCTACAGCCATCCCCACAGACCACAAGATCACCAGGCAAGACTGTCAGCAAAAGGCCAGGGGTGGAGTTGCCATCATATTCAAAAATACCATCAGCTGCACCACCTGCATGGACATCTGCACCAGATTCAAGGAACACTTCATGTCTATGCTACGCATCACTGCCAACTTCTCCCTAGGCGGAATCCTTGTATACAGACCACAATCACCTAAACCAATTTTAACAGTGGCTCACAGACTTCGTCCCACCCCTCATCATCAATACCAGCATCTTCATCCTCCTCGGAGACCTTAACTTTCACTTAGAAGATTGCACTGAGCCAAACTCTATGGCCCTTCTAGAAAACCTTGGAAAACATAGCTTCACTAAGCACATTGTTACACATGGGAATTCAGGATGTCAAAACATAACTGCAAGCAACTGGAGCACAAATGGAGAACAAGTCAAGAGACCACAGATAAACACATCTTCAAATCGGCCATAAGACGCTACCACCAGCAGATACGGAACAACAAGCACACAGCTCTTGTAGATTGCATCGATGCCAGCAGCAGCAAGGAAATCTTCCCCATCATCAAAGATTTCACTGTGCCTCCTGCCGTATCCAGCAACATCACCCCCTCATAAGACCTATGAAACAAACTCTCACCTCAATATATAGACACTTTAAGCCTTAACCAGATCCCATAACTGTTGAAAATCAATTTGCTAACAGGGTTGAAGAACCACCATCAAAATCACTGCTATCATGAAGACCAACCACTTAAAGGCCTTATCTGACCATTGTCCTCACCATACCTACATCAAAGGACTGCTACTGATCAATTAAGCACTAACACCCATCCTCAACGCCTCCATGACTCAGTTACATTCCCAGACACCTGAAAACCATCATGCCCTTGCTCAAGAAACCATCTGCCGGCCAGGCACACTTTCCAACTACAAACCCTTCTCTCTCCTAGCATGCTTAGCAACGGTATTAGAAAAACTAATCATCTGATGCCTCACTGACTACCTCAGTTGCCACCATCTCCTCTACACCACGCAGTCTGGATTCAGGCCCAACCACAGTACAAAAATACCACTCATCGCCACCACAGATGACACTGCACGATTATTGACAGAGGAGACACAACAGTCCTCATTCTCCTGAAGCTCTCTGAAGCATTTAACATGGTCTCACACCACATCCTCATCAGATGCCTGCTTGAGATTGGCATTTAAGGACCTGCTTTCCGCTGCATCTGCTCCTTCTTAATGGATAGAAAACAAGCTGCCAGCCTGGCACCTTACTCCTGGGTAGTACGCAAGTTCATCTGAGGAGTGCCTCAAGGTTTATCGCTCGGTCCCACCTTCTTCAATGCATACAGGATCCCTCTGACCTCTTCATCCATGTATACAACATTCTCTCATATGCTGCTGACACGCAATATATATTCTCCCTCTCAGACAAACCCCCAACACTAGAAACAAGTTCACCTTCTGCATGATTTAAAGTCGATAACAGGATGAAAGTCAACTCCCTCAAGCTCAACACTGACAAGACAAAAGTAGTGATCTTCTGCAAAAAGCAACTCACCATGGGACTCCAGCTGGAGTCTAGCTGAACCCGGACCCACACCCAGCACACATGCCAGGAACCTTGGAATATTTATCAACAGCATACTGGACATGTCCTCACAAGTCAACTCCATCATTGCATTCTGTTTCCACAACCTGGAAGATGCTGAGGAATATCTTCAAATGGATGACAAGCAACACTTGAAAAACTGTCACTCATGCCCTAGTTATCATCAAGCTGGACTATGGGAACACCCTCTATGCTGGGATTACTAAGCAACTCAATAGAAGTCTAAAAACCATCCAGAACTCAGCAGCCAGACTCATATTCAACCTTCTACACAGAACACACATCACACTACTCCTCAAAGAGCTCCACTGGCTCCCAATAAACAAGCGCAATCATTTGAAACTCCCCACAAGGCACTACACAACTTAGGCCTCACCTACCTGAACAGTTGCATCTCCTTCCACCAACTTCCCAGGCACCTCCGCTCCACAGGACTCCTACTTGCACACATGCCACACATACACAGGATAAGATCAGGAGGACAGGCATTCTCTTACACCACTCTTAAAGCATGGAACGGCCTCCCACTCCACATTAGAGTCACCTCTTCTCTTTTTGAATTCTGCAAGAAGCTGAAGACCTGTTTTTGCAATAAAACCCCTACCAATAGGCAAGGCTAGGCACACACCTGCTCAGAGTCAGGATACCCTTGCAGGTAAAAGTGCACTTTAGAAATGCACACAGCATAACATAACATAGCATAGCATAACACAGCGTAGCATAGCATAACATAACATAACATTGCATGACATAGCATTGCATTGCATAGCATAACATAACTTAACAGCTTATGAGGGAAAATGCGAAAGATTTTTTGTGCCCTTTATAAAAAAGTAGGTGTGAGGGTGATGTGCATAAAGGAAGTGAGTGTGTATGAAGCAAAACTACCTACTAGAGGACTGCCTGACATGTATTGTGTTCCCTAGTTGAAAGTTAAAAGAGAGTGGGGGTTAATTCTACTCACTGGTGGAGGTTGACATGTTCCTGCCTATTCAACTCTCTAATGAGGGACTGGGTTGCCCCCGTCTCTGCTTGAAATGTATAGACAAAAGAAATAATAACATTATTTTACAACTTGCATCTGATGAGTTGTAAATGTCAAGTGTCTCCTTCCGTTATTTGACAAGTAGGTCAAACATGTTTAACGCCTTCGCTGCAAGCGGAATTCCAGCCAGGTGCTGGACATTCCAATCACGGGCGGGGTCATGACGAGCTCAGCTCGTCATGCGCACAGCCCGACCGTGAGGCATGACGAGCTGAGCTCGTCATGAGCAGGGAAGGGGTTAAAAGTTAAATTACATCCAGAATATTGGAGACTTGGATCAGAACTCTAAATGTAGTGTCTGTCCCGGCTCAAAGATGTCTCCATTGCTTTTACTTTTAAAATTGAAAATGTTGATCTTAGAGTGTGGAATGGTGCAAAGGTGGTCCCAACTATGATTCATTCTCCAAACCAAAAACATTGTAATACATGTTGGACCAAAGAGTTTGGGGGAAGACTTACTATGCCAAACTAATCAACACTGAAGAAAGTGTTAGACTTTGGGAAAGCCTGATTTACTATATCACCAAACTAAGCAAAATTGGTGAAATTGTTGGACTCTTGAGTGGGAGGGGTTGGTATTTCTCCCAAACTAAACAACATTGAGGAAAGATTGGGGCTCTGATCGGTCTGATTTATTATTCCCACTCTAAACTAAGGGACCTTTAGCAAAGTGTTGGACTCTGGGGGTTCAAAGAAACTATGCCCACTCCAAACTCATCAACACCGGGGAAAGTATGGGTCTTTGAGGGGAGAATGGGTCCTATTTACTATTCTCACCACAAACCATGCAAAGGTTTATGGGAAACAAGTATTCAACTAAATAGTTGATAATTACCATTAAAATATGATTCATTTGGGACATCATAGAATAGAAAACAATCCGAATTACAGTAACATACAAAATACAACCTATACAAGATATATAAATTAAGAAAATGAAATCTTCTCGTGTATGCAAATTATTTTTAAAGCTGAGTACAGAAATAAAATAAAACATTACATAAACTAATCAATTAACTATTATTTTCTACTAAAAAATTTAAAAAACTATATTTTAAACAATAATAAACATTGTTTCACTAAAGTTAAACTTTTAATTATTCACGAAATCATCATTCAAACATTTTAAATTAAAAACTAATATGAACAAATATTTAAGAAATAGTACATTAATTTACTAAATCAAAACGGAATAGAATATATTAGACAAATGCAGAAAAGTTTAAATATTCTCTTAAAAACACTACCTACCCAAAAAGCCCTCCCCAGCAATCTGTAATATAAATAACACTAAAATGCAAAACATTTTATTTAAAAGTGAAACATTCAATTAAATAATTAAATCACAGATATTCAAAAACATAATTTTACAAAACTATCCAACAAAACCCCTTTAAATCCTAATTACCAAAAAATTAATAACACAAAAATTATAACATTTTAAAAATCATATCTAAAAAGTAAAAATTCAACAAAAAAAATCACAAAATATTAATTATTTTAAAACATTATTACCCATGAACAACCACTATAAAAACCCTAAAATGACACATTTTATATAAAAAGTGACAATAAAAATTTAAACCAAACATAAATACTAATGCTCTCTCAAAAATACATTAAAATCCAATTATAAATAAGTAATTTAAACATTATTAACATAAAAACACCTACTGATATTTAACACCATGCTAGTAATTGATATTTTACATTTCGTTATTATTATTACAAAATTAATACAGTAACATTACCTTTGATATTCACTACCTTGATGTACTGGTAAGTATGATATTATGACTTTGACATTTATACCATACATAATCTTCCCTCGATATTTAGGATGTACACCTGACTGGTGCAAGGATGTGTTTGTGTAATAAAAACTCGGCACATCCATAGTCAGTCAGCATCTATTTTATGATTTAGTGGACCTACTAAGAGCCCAGTATCCACTGTGACTTAAAGAAGTGTTGGCCAACGGTGGAGTAATCTGTAGGTTGAACTCACATCTAAATGGGCTCGCCATTTATTGGAAAAAGTTCTAGTAGACAGCAGCATAGCAAGGGGGCCTCTTACATTTGGCCGTTGCAGATCACCAGCACCCCTCCCTCCCCGCTCTTTCTTGCTGCGTGGCTAGGTATGCCACTGCTAGTAGAGTTTTATGGCAAGGCATGGCCAACTTTCCACGCAATGTCACACGCCTGGCCCAGATATATTTTTTTTTATTGCTTTTTAATTCTTACTTGATTATTTAGAAGAACTTCATTAAACTAGATAAGCATTGAACATCAGGTAATTATTAGTTGTGTTTATGGTTTATGATGTGGGTGTACAATTTAGGATGAGTCATGGGCAGAAGTCGCGTTCTTCATACTCCTTCTTCCAGGGGATTTTCCATTACTGTCCTGAAGACCTTTACGCAACACTGAGAGGACACCAGGTACCTCAGTGTGCTTTGTGAACGCTTTCTAAAGGGATAGAGAACAAGTGCAGGTAACAAAAGTGATTTAAAAAAAGCTGGTTCCAATTTCACACAAGCAAACCCTTTCACCTGGGTCAAGAGAAAAAGCCATGAGTCCTGCAGTCCTTTCATCATCACACTTCTCCAGGACACTATACTGAGGTGTCACAGCAAGAAGCACCTCTGGCCAGAACGTCAACACAATCACGGATATCAAACCTCCCTGTGTGTGGAGAAAGGCCATACACAGTAGGGCTGTAGTTCTTTCAATAGAAAAAATGCTTCATACAAAAGAAGCAATGAAATGACCGAAGACTGGCCAACAAATCAATGCAACTTTAAACTGTGTATTCGTGGATCCTGTATAACCTCTGGCTGGCCGCTGCTTATTAATAGAAAATGTGGGGGTCGCGAAGAGAGGGGTGTGTGGTTTCTACTGTGACTGGCGCAAGGACAGAGGAGAATATGTCAACTTATAACCATGCCTATATGGTGTGCCATAACACAAAATCTTTTTGGGATTTGATTACCAGCGGGACCCACTCATGCAATATTTTGAAATGCAATAATGAAAGGATTGATGCTTGTGGTATATCCGCTGAGTGAGTGAAAATGCCAAATGTACTTAAGCAGTTAAGAGTGATAGGTAAAAAAATAACAACCTAAACATGTTAACTTGATATGTTAAAAATGTTAAAAGCTTTTTGGGACAAAAGATGACAGATTTCAATAGACGAGATTGTCAGTAATCTGAGGCCTAGATCTCATAACACTTTTTCGGAGCAATACAAAGCTAACAACAACTGAGTTGTGTTGTGATACCGGTGTAAATGCACATGAAAACAAGGAAACCCTCCATCAAACATAAACGTGACATAAGCGCAATATTGCACTGTTACCCGGTTAAAAAAAAAAGCAGCAACTGTTGCTCTCCGAGCTCTGTGGAATTATACCTGCTCAGACTGATCACATCCAATTTAGAATGAAGGACCAAACAAGGGGCAGTCTGGGAGACAAGACCCATAATGTACCGACGGGAGGACAAAAAACGCCTGTCAACTGAGGAAGTGGACATGCTCATTGGTGAAGTTAACAATACAGAAAGAAACTCTATGTGAGTTGCAGATTTGGTCCTGGGAAAAAGTTGCATTGTGAGAAGAGATCCTAGCAAAAATCAATGCAGTTGCATTTACCAACAAGCATTTGCAATGCAATAGGTCTCGCATTTACACGAGTTTAAGCTATTGGCATTGTAAATGACAATGCCTTTTATTTATGTTTTAAAAACGAAAACAAAAATGAAAAGCATTGTTATTTGCAATGACAATAGCTCGAACTCGCGTAACTGCGAGACCTATTGCATTGCAAATGCTTGTTTATCATTGTAATGCCCTTTTCCTTCATGAGCTGTCACCTCAGTACTTCCAGTAAGACGGCACGGTGCTTCTCAGCTCGGTTGCTGCGCTTTTAAATTGAACAATGCCAGAACTGATGAAGGTGAGTGCTTTCGGGAAATGCAACAGCACCAGCACTTAGGAGGCATTTATATCAGACTGCATCAGCACCCCTGAGGAAGGGTGTTCATTGGATAGTACTGGCGCTTCAGAGCAAGGTGCATGTATTTTTTTTTTTAAGTTTAAAAAGCTTTATTTCGAATAAAGGTAGTACAAATAACAAGAAACCAATGATACAAATTTACTGCAATCTGAGAGAAAAAACATATCAAATGAGAGGTTTATGTAAAGAAGAAAAGAAAGCTATTTTAAATTTTGAAGGGAATAAGGGGGAGGGAAGGAAAAGGGGGAAAGAAGGGGAAGAAAGGAAGGTAAACATTTCAAAACTAATAAATTAAAATTTAAGAAAATTGCATCTTACATCAGAATAAAAAAGATAAAACTAATCAAGCTAATATACATGGTGATCAAAGAACTGTAAAAGGTAAGGAATGAAGAAAATAAACGTTCAAGGAGGCTTGAAATTTTCAGCATTTAAACGAGTGTTATCAGTTAATACTAAATGATCTAAATAAGTGACAAGAGGTAGCCAAAAGAGATCTCTATTGAGCACAGGTTTACAAGAGGAGGCAAAAGCAATATCAAGTCGATGCATATGACAGAGGCTGTTCCACCAGTGTTGAATGGAGAGTTTTGTTAGTGTTTTCCAATTGAGAGTAATGTGTTGGAAAGCTAAAGCGAGCATAAGGTCAAAGAGACCATTTTTATGAGAGAGAAGGTCTATGGAATCAGAGAGACTTCCAGAGAAAAGTAGGGGAAGGGAATAGGGAATAGAGATATTAAATAGGCGAGACACACAGGACCAAACTTTCTTCCAAAAAGAGGAGACTGGAGGGCAGAGAAAAAGAAGATGAAGAAGGTCGGCATTAGGGGAGCCACAGGTCCAACAGTTTGTATTAGTAGAGTGAGAAAATTTAGCAATAGAACTGGGAGTAAGATATAGTCTATGATAGAGAAAGAACATAGATTGAGTAAGAGAAGCGGAACGAGAGATTTTGAGAGAACGCAACCAAAGTTTGTCCCAAAAAATAATAGACCATTCACATCCCAGGTCAGATTCCCATGTAAGCTCCAACTTGGTTTTGATACGTTCTGGATTAGGAGCTGAGAAATATTTATATATAGGAGATGCTTTAGGTGCTAAGAGAAGAATTTTGAGAATAGAATGAGAGGCAGGGGGAAGAGATGAGGAAGGAAGAGAATAGAAAATATCAAGAATGACCGTCATTAGAGCAGTACATTTCTGTAGAAAGGAGCGGGGACATTGAAAAGTGGATTGAAACTGGGGAAATAAACAAGGAGTTAGACCATCAAAAAGGTCTTTGACCCAGGTTATACCCCGTGATCTCCAAGAGTGCCAAAAAATAGGTCTACCATTAATAGTAATGAGGAAGTTATGCCAAATAGGAGATTCTAAAAAGGATTCTCTAGAGATAGGATTGGGATGTAATAAAGGTTTCAGTAGAGAACAAGTGTGTTTAAACAATGGGAGAGAGGTAAGAGGTGTTTTGGCAGAAAAGGCCAAGACTTCCTTTAAAGAGAACGGTAATGATAGGGCTCGCTCAATGGAGCGCCATAAGGGAGTGAAGGGGGGAGTAGTCAGAGAGGAGCCACTTGGAGGCCTGTCGAAGGCAAAAAGACTTATGATATAAACGAAAGTTAGGAAAATTTACACCACCATTAGATTTTGTCCTACGTAAAGAAGAGAGAGAAATCCTTGATTTTTTATTTTGCCAAAGAAATTTAATTAGACGAGAGTCGATTTGTTTAAAATAGCAGACGGGAATGTGAACAGGAACCATAGAAAGAGTATAAAGCAAAATAGGAGTAATCATCATCTTGATTGAGTCCAACCGACCCCACCATGAAAGAAAGAGAGTATTCCAAGAGGAAAGTAATTTGTCAATCCGAGACAGGGTCGTAGTCATATTTAATTTAATAGAAGAGGCGATAGAATTGGAGAACCATATACCTAGATATTTGATTCTGCAACTATTCCATGCAAACCCAGTGGAAGAAAAGGAATGAGGAAGACAGAATTTAGTGAGGGGAAGAATTTCTGTTTTGTCAGAATTAATTTTATAACCAGAAACAAGAGAAAAGGAAGCAAATTCTTGTAATAAGGGGGAATGGATTTGTCAGGATCGGAAATAAAGAGTAGGATGTCATCTGTGTAAGCAGAGAGTTTTAAATGCTGCTCACCGTACGAAAAAACAGAAATAGAAGCATTGTTGCGGATTGAGGAAATAAAGGGTTCAAGAGCAAGAACAAAAAGAAGAGGGGAAAGAGGACATCCCTGACGGACACCACGCTGGAGGTGAAAGTAGGACGAGACACGACCGTTAACTAGTACTGACGCTCTGGGGGCTGAATATAACAAAGATATAAGAGAAATAAATTTGGGTCCAAAGCCATGCCATTTCAAGGATGCAAATAAAAATGACCAATCTACTCTGTGAAATGCTTTTTCAGCATCAACAGAAATGGCCGCTAAAGATGTGGAGATTGAGGGGACTTTGTTTAAAACATTAAGAAAAAGACGAGAATTATCCGAGGTCAACCTACTTCTGACAAAACCACATTGCTCCTTACCAACTAAATGAGGTAAAAGAGGATCTAAACGTAAAGCAAGTGTCTTGGCAAAAAGTTTGTAATCGACATTAACCAAAGAGATCGGTCTATAATTTTTGCAAAACATAGGATCTCGTCCTTCTTTATGGATAAGGCAAATTGTGGCTTCTTGAAAGGTACCTTCTGTTTTGCCAGAGAGAAAAAGAAATGAAAGAGATTTAAAATCTTAGGAAGGAGTAAGTTAGAGAAATGTAGGTAGAATTCAACAGAAAAACCCTCAGGGCCAGGTGTTTTCCCTTTCTTTAGAGCGGACAAAGCAGAGGAAAGTTCATTAAGAGTAAGGTCAACCTCAAGACCAGAAAGATTAAGATGAGAATTGGATGAGAATGGTACTTTATCAAGATAGGATTGAATGAGGGAATTAGACGGAGGGGACTCCGGAGTGTATAAATCTTCATAGAACAGTTTAAATTCGTTAAGGATATCTTGATCCTTATGAAGAAGAGAGCAGTCCGCAGAATAAACAGCGTACGATCTTTACGAGATTTAAGATAATTTGCTAGAAGTTTTCCAACTTTATTACAACCACCATAATAGCGAGCACTACTGCAGAGAAGTATGGAAGAAGCGTTGTCAGTCAAAGTTTTATTGAATGCCAATTTAGCGCGAATCAGGACTGCGTTGCCCGATGAGGTATAAAATTTGTGCTCTAAAACCTTGATGTGGGCAAGGGTGGCTTTATGTTGCTGGAGAAAACGTTTCTTCTATTTTGAGACAAAGGCTATAATGAAACCTCTTGCACTAGCCTTCAAGGAGTCCCAAATTATATAAGGGGAGGAAGTAGAGACATTATTATGTCAAAAAATTCGTCAGCAAAGGTGGTGAAAGAAGAAGAGAAAAGAGGGTCAAGTAGAAGAGAGTTGTTGAAACGCCAGCGGGAGGACCTGGGATGTGGCGGAAGTAGGTCAAGGTCAGTTATGATTGGGGAGTGGTCAGAAATAACGATAGGTTCAATAGAAGAGGATAACAAGTTTTGAGATAAGGATTGAGAAAGAAAGATATAGTCTAAGCAAGAGAGAGAGTTGTGAGGGGGAGAGAAAAAAGAAAAGTCAAGGGAATTGGGGTGAGTGAGCCTCCAAGAGTCAACAAGATGTGTTTGGGAGATAGTATCCAGAAATTGTTTATGAGATCTATGGGGTGTAAAGCGTGTCTGTGATTGGCGATCTAGGAAAGGGTCAACAACTTGGTTACAGTCACCTCCTAAAATGAAATTTTCATCTCTAAACTGAATACATTTTTGTGTGATCATAGGCCAAAAGGAACAATCAGGGTGGGTGGGGCCATAAACATTAAAAACAGTCAAAGAAATATTATTAATTAACAACTTAGCTAATATCCATCTACCCTCTGTATCGATTTCTTGCGAAATAATTTTACAATTTAATTTCTTATGACATAGAATTATTACACCATTTTTCTTATTAGAAGTGGGAGAGAATAAAACTGATCCTACCCAGCTCCTCTTCAATTTTAAAGCCTCAATGTCTGTTAGATGGGTCTCTTGCAGAAAAACCAGGTCAGGGTTATAAGAGGCAAGATGCGATAACATTTTCTGCCTCTTAATAGGGTTAATAAAACCTTTCACATTCCAAGAAATAACTCTGAATGTAGAACCATCAAAAATATATAAAAATCAACAACAATAAAAACAAAACGTGTAATATTAACAAAGATGCAACAAATACTGTAGTTAAACTTGCTCTCCATGCCACTGGAATAAAGCTATCCTGGCTGAAGAGGGGTGAAACCCCGAAACCGGTCCTAGGATGCTTGTTTCCAGTCCAGGGAGGACCTGGCTTGTCAGTTCGGGCTGGACTGTTCCCATGAGGCACAGGGTCAAGACTGATTTGCATATGGCTGGGTTCAAACTGGAATGGCATGGTGAGCAAAAAAACGATGGATTTAGGCCCAGATCTCTGTACTGGGGTGAATGTATGACATTGTTCTGCATTCTGTCCATCAACTGTTGTTTTTGCATTTGTCACCCCGTGTGGGACGGGTATGCCCAGACGTGGGTCCCGTGCTCTCCATGCCACTGGAATAAAGCTATCCTGGCTGAAGAGGGGTGAAACCCCGAAACCGGTCCTAGGATGCTTGTTTCCAGTCCAGGGAGGACCTGGCTTGGCAGTTCGGGCTGGACTGTTCCCATGAGGCACAGGGTCAAGACTGATTTGCATATGGCTGGGTTCAAACTGGAATGGCATGGTGAGCAAAAAAACGATGGATTTAGGCCCAGATCTCTGTACTGGGGTGAATGTATGACATTGTTCTGCATTCTGTCCATCAACTGTTGTTTTTGCATTTGTCACCCCGTGTGGGACGGGTATGCCCAGACGTGGGTCCCGTGCTCTCCATGCCACTGGAATAAAGCTATCCTGGCTGAAGAGGGGTGAAACCCCGAAACCGGTCCTAGGATGCTTGTTTCCAGTCCAGGGAGGACCTGGCTTGGCAGTTCGGGCTGGACTGTTCCCATGAGGCACAGGGTCAAGACTGATTTGCATATGGCTGGGTTTAAACTGGAATGGCATGGTGAGCAAAAACGATGGATTTAGGCCCAGATCTCTGTACTGGGGTGAATGTATGACATTGTTCTGCATTCTGTCCATCAACTGTTGTTTTTGCATTTGTCACCCCGTGTGGGACGGTTATGCCCAGACGTGGGTCCCGTGCTCTCCATGCCACTGGAATAAAGCTATCCTGGCTGAAGAGGGGTGAAACCCCGAAACCGGTCCTAGGATGCTTGTTTCCAGTCCAGGGAGGACCTGGCTTGGCAGTTCGGGCTGGACTGTTCCCATGAGGCACAGGGTCAAGACTGATTTGCATATGGCTGGGTTCAAACTGGAATGGCATGGTGAGCAAAAACGATGGATTTAGGCCCAGATCTCTGTACTGGGGTGAATGTATGACATTGTTCTGCATTCTGTCCATCAACTGTTGTTTTTGCATTTGTCACCCCGTGTGGGACGGGTATGCCCAGACGTGGGTCCCGTACTCTCCATGCCACTGGAATAAAGCTATCCTGGCTGAAGAGGGGTGAAACCCCGAAACCGGTCCTAGGATGCTTGTTTCCAGTCCAGGGAGGACCTGGCTTGTCAGTTCGGGCTGGACTGTTCCCATGAGGCACAGGGTCAAGACTGATTTGCATATGGCTGGGTTCAAACTGGAATGGCATGGTGAGCAAAAACGATGGATTTAGGCCCAGATCTCTGTACTGGGGTGAATGTATGACATTGTTCTGCATTCTGTCCATCAACTGTTGTTTTTGCATTTGTCACCCCGTGTGGGACGGGTATGCCCAGACGTGGGTCCCGTGCTCTCCATGCCACTGGAATAAAGCTATCCTGGCTGAAGAGGGGTGAAACCCCGAAACCGGTCCTAGGATGCTTGTTTCCAGTCCAGGGAGGACCTGGCTTGGCAGTTCGGGCTGGACTGTTCCCATGAGGCACAGGGTCAAGACTGATTTGCATATGGCTGGGTTCAAACTGGAATGGCATGGTGAGCAAAAAAACGATGGATTTAGGCCCAGATCTCTGTACTGGGGTGAATGTATGACATTGTTCTGCATTCTGTCCATCAACTGTTGTTTTTGCATTTGTCACCCCGTGTGGGACGGGTATGCCCAGACGTGGGTCCCGTGCTCTCCATGCCACTGGAATAAAGCTATCCTGGCTGAAGAGGGGTGAAACCCCGAAACCGGTCCTAGGATGCTTGTTTCCAGTCCAGGGAGGACCTGGCTTGGCAGTTCGGGCTGGACTGTTCCCATGAGGCACAGGGTCAAGACTGATTTGCATATGGCTGGGTTTAAACTGGAATGGCATGGTGAGCAAAAACGATGGATTTAGGCCCAGATCTCTGTACTGGGGTGAATGTATGACATTGTTCTGCATTCTGTCCATCAACTGTTGTTTTTGCATTTGTCACCCCGTGTGGGACGGTTATGCCCAGACGTGGGTCCCGTGCTCTCCATGCCACTGGAATAAAGCTATCCTGGCTGAAGAGGGGTGAAACCCCGAAACCGGTCCTAGGATGCTTGTTTCCAGTCCAGGGAGGACCTGGCTTGGCAGTTCGGGCTGGACTGTTCCCATGAGGCACAGGGTCAAGACTGATTTGCATATGGCTGGGTTCAAACTGGAATGGCATGGTGAGCAAAAACGATGGATTTAGGCCCAGATCTCTGTATTGGGGTGAATGTATGACATTGTTCTGCATTCTGTCCATCAACTGTTGTTTTTGCGTTAAACTTACAATCCAAATATGAGTACAACATTAGAGAAAAGGGGGAAAGGGAAGGAAAAAGGAAGAAGAAAAGGGAGAAGTACTGAAAAAAGGGAAGAGTGGAGAAAGAGACAGTAAGAGAAGACAGTACATGACAACCACTAATGCAATAAGGGAATGTAAATTGAAAAAAACAAAGAGGATGACGACTGTGATACGTACCTTTTAGGGGAAGACAAAAGAAGGAGTACGAGGAGTGGCGACACGAGGAAGACGGCACAACTAACCGGGGAGGAAGCGTCACAGCGGGGAACATTTGCGATAAACAGGAAACAGAGAGAAAAATGCGTTAGAGGATAAAAAAGTATCTATAAACAAAGAAGGATGTAAAAGAAATGGTGAAAACCAAATAAGACAACATAGTGTTACAATATAACTATGAACAGTAACCTGAAAAGATAAAAAACATTGAGTAAAACCAAGCTGAGTAAATCCAAAACAGAAAAGAAAAAAGTCAAGGTATAGAGGACGAAGAAGAGAGAGGGCCAGAGACATCCATCGACGATGTGGAATGTGACTGGATGAATTTCTTCAGCTCTGCCGGTTCCTCAAAGGTCGAAGTTTTATTCTGGTAGGTAACCTTGAATAAACATGGGTGAAAAAGTCCATATCGAGCTCCAAGCGTGCGCAAAGAGGGTCGAAAATCCAAAAACTCTTTCCGCCGTTTAGCCGTTGCAGAGGAAACATCCTGAGATAAAAATAACTTAGTACCTGACCAGACAAGTTATTTTTTGTGCTTAGCTGCATTTAAAACCAGTAGCAAGTCCGTGAATTTCAAAAACAGAAAAATCACACCTCGTGGCTTGGAGGGAGCAGCTGAAGAGGACAAACGAGGGCCTAGCCGGTGTGCTCTCTGTATATTCAGATTTGTAGAAGCAGGGAAGTCCAGAAGTTTTATGAGAAAGTTCTTAAAGAAGGGAACTGGATCATCACCTTCTAAATTCTCTGGAAGACCGTATAAGCGCAAGTTGTTGCGCCTATTTCTGTTTTCCAAGTCCTCCGCTGATTTCTTCAACCAAAGGACCTCCTTCTCAAGTACAATTAATTTTGTAGAGACACTTTGAAGTTCATCAACTTGCTGTTCCACTGTGGAAATGCGAGAGTCCATAGAAGCCCACTTGGTGTCCATATTCTGTAGGCGTGAATTAGTCTCCTCGATAAAGGGGCGCAAAGCGCGAATTTCCTCAAAGATAGTGTCAAGAGAAATCGGGGAAGCAGGCTTTGGTGGAGAAGGAGGGTCCTGTTTGAGGCGTTTGTTAGCGGAAGATGAGATTTGCGGTTTAATTGCCACTGGTGACGAAGTTGTTGACTTTGAAGAGCTGGATTGCGCCATAGTAGTAGTATTCCTAATTGCAGGAGCAGAGGGAGAAGATACTGACACTGGAGATTGATTAGTGGATCTCTTCTGTGTAAGTAATAGTTTCTTGCTCCTGCCCATAGAGCAGGGAAGGAAAAAACTACGTGCAATAGAAGGAAAACACCAGTGAGGAAGTGAAATGTCTCACAGTATGTGAGGTAGGCTCCACAGGTGTATGCGCAAACAGTTCAAAAGTACAGCACTATTGTTAATAAATTCAAAATATGTCTGGTCAGGTAAAGATTGACAGAGAAATTAATAAGTATCACCAAAAAATCAGGAAAGCAGCATGGCAACTGAGGCAAAATGCGAGGAAATCCTCACAGGGAAATCCAAAATGGCGGCCGCAAAGGAGCCAGAACAACAAAGAGAGGTTTTACCTAAAAAAACAGAGAAGACACCCATATCAGGCACATGAGGCTGCTCAGGAACGGTTCCGATGTCTGAAACTGTCTGTTTCGATGTTTAAAGATGATTTCTTGCCGCGAAATTTACAGCGACATTTCCGCCGCGACGCGGAGCTCCGGAGCTAGGCGGCCATCTTGTTTGGCGCCGCGCGTGCTCCCCCCGGGTGACTGTATTTTTAATAGGACAACACCAGCAATTGAGCCTATGCGCATATTTTAATTGCATTCGCCAGCACTTGAGTCTGTGTATACTTTTAACATGGCACTGCAAGCACTTCAGTCATTGTGTAGATTTTAATATGACGCTGCAAGCGCTTTAGTCTGTAATGTATGCGCTTTTATTAGAACACTGCCGGTACTTCAGTCTATAGTGTGAATACCTTTGATAGGCCAGTGCCAACACTTCCTTATAATAGGACAGCACCTGTATTTTGAGCAGGGTTGTGGATCGTACGGCGCCAGCTCTTTTCAGCACGGGTGTTTACATGACAGTCTTTACTTTCAATAAGAAAGTAAGTGCCTGCACTTCTGAGCGGGATGGTGAATCAGAAAATGCCAGCACTTCTAGCAGGGAGGAGAACCATTAACGGGACAGCAGCAGCAGTCCTAACCGTGTATTATTTTAAGAAAACGCACCAGCAGTTCTTGGCGGCCACTTCTTCACTTTCTTCGACTCTAAGCAATGAACGCTCCGGCTGGAGCAGGTTTGCGGTAGAACCGTGACATCCCACACCCAGAGAGCGGCGCCTGGGGGCGCTCCCTCGGCCGCCAGAACCCCTCCCGCTCCCCCCTCCACCTCTTCCCTCGAGCCCCCTTCATTATAGCCAAGTCTCTGGCCGTCCTACAATTAAGCGAGGTCGCGGAGCAGCGAGCTTTCCTGTCTAACCCCATTATGGGGTTTCACATCCAGGAGCCCGAGCTTCGAAGGAGCGCAGCCCCCAACCCCACCCTCAAAACCTGCCATCTGTTTCCAGGAGGTATTTTGTTACCCACACATATGTACCTGCGCGGAGGACTCTGAAGAGCACAGGCAATTGGACAGCCTACAGTTTAAGTAACTGCACGCTTAATTTCGCTTTTTATTGAGTTATCTGCTGGCACGACGACATTGCGGCCCTGGCCGTTCATAAATCGCCCCCGAAAATGTTTCTAAGCGCATAGCTACCAAAAGTGCGCCAGGTGCGGTGCCGCCGGAGCCTACTGACCTTGGATAATTGCTGTATTTTGCTCTCCACCCAATGATAAGGGGTCCAATTTCCCATGATTGCACTAGGACCCATGACACCTCGGCTAGCCGCTGCGCGCTTACATGATAACCCATGTCAACCGTCTTCTCTTCGTCAAACTCACAAGGCCGAAAGGATGAGTAGGGGTGCCATACCGCAACAGAGTCCATGCAGCCTGCTGCCGGGTTGTAAGACTCTTGCTATCGGTTTCTCCTGTTTACTTCACGCTTCACGGACTGTCGGTGAACTGGGCCCTGCGGTTATGGCGTGTTATGAACTGGTCACGCCCTGCTCCGGAATCAGCGATTTGTGATTAATGCAGTGCTTAATTTGTAAAATATTAAGTGCAGGCGCTCCCAATTTTTAGGAGGCCACACCCACTTCCCCGGCTCCGCCTACTTCTTCTACTGGCCCCATCAAAGTCCTTTATTGGCTTCACCCACAACCACGAGCCTTAACACATCAGAGCCACCTCCTCACTTTTTCAGTTCCGCACGAAGCTGAAGACATGGTTCTTCATACATGTACCTCATGGTCCTCACACCTACACACCTGCCCAATCTCCTGGATACCCTCTTGGGTGATTAGTGTGCTCTACAAATTAATATAACATCATATAACCTATGGAAAGTCTATGAAAACAACTCAAAAGTGAACTCAAATGAGAGAATGTGTGTACATCTCAAAATGCAGCTTTAGGAAAGGTCACTTAAGGTAGCTTTGCAAACTAAAGAGAATGTGCTTGTAGTGTGCTGTTTAGGAAGGGATGAAGGAAGGAATACATGAAAGAAGGCAGCAACAAATGTAAGCAGGAAGGGGAGTACTGGAGTGAGGAAATAGATAAGTAATGGATGAAAGAAGGAGGAAATAAGAAAATAATGTGCAAGGAATAAATGAAGGGATAGAGGGAGAAATTAAGTGAACAATGTGTGATAGATGAATAGAAAGAAGAAAGGAAAAAAGGAAGATAAGCAGAAGGAAGAGTTGAGGATAAGACCGCAAGAAATTAAAGAAGGGATAAAGGAAGGAGCAGAAAAAAAGAAAGTGAGGAACGAATGGAGGAAGAAGGAAGAAATGCACCAAGGGAGGAAGGCTGTGGAATGAATGAGGATGTAGGAAGCAAGAATGGAAAGAAGAAAGGAGGCGTAGCTGGAGAGGCTGATGAAGAGAAAACGGAAAGGAAAAAGATGGGATGAAGGAAAATAAGGAGGTCAGGGGAATGGATGCGAGCATGAAAGGTACTGGGTCAAGGAAGGGACACAGGATATAATGACAGTGTAATATTGCAAGGAAATTTGAAAACAAAATATTAAAATGCATTTCTATGTCCTTAACACACCATGTATGCTTGTACTGCACATATTGACCAGAGGGAGCCTTGCCACCAAATTAAAAAGGTTATTCAGCTCAATAGCACTAATTTTATCGACCTCAGAAAGATGAAAGACTGAGTGGCCACACCAAGATTTAAATGTATGACCCTAAGATCAAACACAGATTCCTGGAGTCGAAAGGAAGAGATATGTCTAAGAAAGAAAAACATTAAAGGGAGAGTTAGGAAAGAGGAGAGGTCTAAAGGCAACGATAGATACAAAGGTAGACATAGAATGTGAAGACAAATGGAAAAAGCAGAGATTGGGAGTGCAGGATTGGAAAGGAACATAATGAGAATGAAAAGGGGAAAGAGTAGAAAGGCAAGGGGAGAAGAGTAGACAAAGGGGAGCGCATAAAAGGAGAGTGGAAGGGAAAGATGAGAAGGTGAAAAGTGAAAAGCAGTTAATGGTGGAGGCGGCGAAACGCGGATGTAGGGCAGAAAGTGACGAACCACGGACGTAGGGCAGAAAGTGAAGGAAGAATGGAGACAAGGGAGGGAGTGAGGTGTGAAGGGAAGAAAGAAAAGCAGATACTGAGGTAGAGCAAGAAAAGAGTACAACTCTGCTGTATTAAATATACAGTAAATAATTATGTAAAATTGAGGGGTGACAGGACTGTAGCGTTCTTGGCCTGTCTGATCAATGCATAGTTGTGCTGTCCAAGACACACAATAGCGATTCTTTAACTGTGTTAAGGTTTTATGCCATCAAAAGATGTTTTGTGCCATCACAATAGGTATTCCTAATAAAAGATAAACAGTGTCAGTTATACCATCGCGATTAGGCTTTGATGGAGAATCGGGCTCTCATGCTTTAAAGAAATACTTTTATTATACGATCAGGCTGTCAGGCTGTGAGACACAAACTGCCACTGCCACCTATTTCAAAATGAAGTAAGACATTCAACTCCATTCAGAGAGGCTTCCACGCTGCCTTTTGAACTAATAAAGCACAAAATTCAACTGAGTCTGCCCGCTGTTGTTGAGATGTGAGCATATACCCCCACTCTCCAAACCTCCACCCCAAATATAGCGCCACATTTTCTGCACTTTCTAGGGTTGCCACCTGACTGTTTTCTAATGGCATCAATGGTATTTAATATCCTGGTCGGTACAAAAATAAGCAAAATCTCCTAAAGCTGGTATTCTTAGCCCTTATCTTTTCATACTTCAACAAGCAAATATAACTAGAAAGCACTTTTAGAAGACTTGAGCACTGAGTTAAGTATCCTTAACTAATAATTAAGTAATAAAAGACGAGCCAAGTTACAAATGAATACATACAATTTTGTTTAAAGTACTATTCAGTATCACATCTGGGTCTTTCTTAAAACAACAACAAACGGTTGGTATTTTACCCGTGGAAATGTAGCTAGCAACTCACATGTTTGAAAGAAAGTTACCCCATCAATGCAATCTAATTCACAGGTGGTTATTTCTGCCTCTCCATGACGAAAGCCACAATTTTCAAAGCTTACAGAGAAGCTGAGTCCTGCACCCTCCTTCCACATAAAGCACTACATTTAAGCGATGCATATCAAATAATGGCAGTTCCCGCCTTTGAAACCAAGCGCATCGTTTGTGGAGAACTCAAAGTGCAGGGAGGCGACAAAAATCACACCAGCCTAACTTGGTGCCACAGCCCTGATTCTTTATTGGTATGGCAATTCAAATACTGTCAAGGTTCACACATGGGGTGAAGAGCAACTCTAACACCTCAAGTTAAAAGTTCAATTGAGTGGCAAGAAGAGATTGTTTTCCGTGCAAGTGTTCTCAAGTCTTGTAGAATATAGGAGTTTTTAAGAACGAAGACTGCACGTTCCTCTTTTATAGTGCTCTGTGAAGCAAGTTGTTCTAATGTTTGCCCTTTGCATTTATGTTTTTTTTTTTACCGAAACTGACAAACAGTTTAGCGGCTCTAGCCTAGTGATGCTTCAGAGAGAACATATGGCAGTTCACTTACCAGTTACGTGTATATTCTAAATTTTGCCTGTTTCCCCCCCTGGCAAGAGCAGACTGTAAGGATACACCATTGTTTATTCACCACCTGAACACGCCGCCTACAGTAGACATGTCTGTCCCTGCAAGACCGTCAGCTCACAAAGTATTTCTGCAGGCACAGATAATTATATCTTTTTAAGACTTTGCCACATTAACATGCGTTTTGTTCTCTAAAACATATACACCACAGATGCACACGGTTGATCACCAGAAGGGAGTCACGCCTTCAGCAGCAGGGACCGGCTGGGCTGCCCTATACTTGCAGACTGAACTAGTGTGAGTCACGTTACCAGAACCACAGGCTAAACATTTAGTCGTAGCATACATTTGACCTTCCATTACTTGCGTCACAGTAACTTCACACACTACTTCTAGCAAGTTACACAATCTTTACTTACTGCCTTTTAGTTTGAATTACTCTGTGGCCAGCCTGCTGCGCGACGTGCTGCTTGCGTATTCTGTGGTAGATTAGACTGCGGCTGCGCAGCATGCTGGGATGGGCCGCGAGAGAAAACAAAGTGGGGACAGACTTGCCTGCACCTGAGGGGTGTTTACCCGCCCGATTCATGTGTTCCCCACAGAGCAGCAGTGCCCTGTGCTGGGGCACGTCTTCTCTCGGTGCAGCAGTGGCAGAGCCAGGTCTGGGCACGGTTCTGGAGGCTGCCTTCACAGCAGCGTCAGCAGCGCTGCTGTCCCGGCCCCACTGGCAGGCAGCCCCCTTAGGGATCATTGGCGTTAGTGCCCCCACCATGCGACCGGAAAGGCAGTGGCCACACTGTCATCTTGTGAAAGCTTTCCGGAGCTCACACCGCACAGGACAACCTTATGCTCCACCAGCTACCCACCGGGTGCTTCCTGCGCACTCAATGCTTTCCCTTGCGTGGCGTGACCCAGCACCTGTCCTGAGCCACATTTGTGGTGAAAGAAAGTTCCAGAAAAACACTCTTGTCTCAGCAGACCTGGGCAATCGCTTGGCTGGGCCCAGGAGGCGTGGTTTAAAAACGTACTATACGCTGTTCGCAGCATTTCACGGCCTGGGGTGGGCTTTTCAAGTTCCACGTTCTCCAAGAAATAAAGAACTGGGACATTTAAACGGTGTCCAATTTGAAATATTTTAGCACACAGTCACATGCGATTATCAGCTGTTCACCGGGGAAACCTGCGTGAACTTAACTAAATCTAATATCGCATGAGGACCCAGCCCTGAGAAATAAGTGCTGGTGCTAAGCACCGGAAAGCTCCGGCACAAATTAAGCACTGGATTAATGTAAAGTCACAGGCCAATGATGGATTTATAACACCTAGTCCGTCGCTGCAACGACACAACACGCACTATTCCCTCCTCAGTCCTAATGCGCTTTACACAGATTGTAGCACATCTATTATCCTGAAGCCTGCACTTGAAACGTGAAGGGGAAGCGACTAGACATTGGCATTTGACTTCTGCGGTTCTGCACTGATCTCTGCAGCACACACTTTAACCCACTGATTTATTGCGGCTGGGTGCAGCTTCCCTTTCCATCTTAAACTCCCCCCCATGCGTTGAACCCCTGTTATGAGGTGCACAGCTACCTTTTTAGCCTTTCTCCCCACAACTCCTTAGGCTAATGGCAACCAGTACTATAAATATGGAAATGGTGGCGTCTTAGTTACAGCCCTTAGAAACAGCAGCAATGAGGGATGAAGCGCTATAAAAAGTAATTATGTTATATTCTGCCCAGGCCTCATTGAGAAGAACGCAGTAAAACGTCCTTTCAGAACAGCAGACCTTCCCTGCTGCTCTTACACATGTCTCCTCTCCAGACAACGCTGAAATCCCCTTGCGCCCCCTGAAGTCCCATTGCCCGTTTCCAAAACACGTATGATCCCTTCAAACACACCACGAACCCAAAACAGACCAAAAACCTTTCCAATCACAGTGGTTGGCACTACACACATGCTCTACCATCGCGAGGTACACGTTCGGTGACGTCTGTGCGCCACGACGCTGTAGACTGTATAAAAAAAAAGCATTTGCAATGCAATAGGACTCGCATTTACGCGAGACCTATTGCATTGCAAACGGGAGTGCGGGCGGGCGGGCGATAAGGCATGAACAACGGGAGTGGGGGGAGTGAAGGCACGGGCCGCAGGAGGGGGGGCACAGGAAGCAAATAGTGCCATTGCAACACTCGAAGTAAAGGGGCAAGTAGCCATGGAAGGATACAAATGACGACATTGCCATCATGAGGAGGGACTAACAAGCCTAAAACTAATCGGAAGGCAGCATTTAGAAACCAAACCCAATGAAAAAGATGGGCGGAGAGTGGGCGGAGCTTCCACGGAGCTCCCACTCCATACTGAATACTGCATGCCTCGCAAAGCGAGTAGCGCATGCGCGCTGCCGCTATAGGCTCGACCTAAAAAGGGCTGGTGAAGAAATTAAAAAGAGACACTACGGGCTTGATTTAACATTTTACTGACTGTACTTGGGGGGGGTATTTACAATAAAATGTCAGAGCGTGGTGTTACTCTAAAATTGCTAATGCCGCGCTTTGACATGTTTTAAACGCAGGGATGCTCCGTATTTACAAAAATATGGTGCACCCCTGCATTTCCCCTAAAGCTGGACCTAAAATTGCTGCCTAGGTCCTGCGCAGGCACCCTTGCACCATGTTAGCAAGGGTGCGTGCGCTGCAGGGGCGATTGTTTATTTGCAGTAAGGGAGACTTTTCTGCACATAAACAATCTTTAAAGGCGATTTGCTGTTTCTATGTGTGCTGCAGAATGCAGCACACATAGGAAGAGCAAAATACAAGGAGAAATTAATAATTTCTCCTCGTATCGCCATCCTAAGATCAGGTTTTACCTGGCTATAGTTTTTGGCGCTGCCCCATCCTTGTAAATATGGGGTAGCGTCAAGAAGCAATGGGTGTTGCAGTGGAATGCCTATTGCAGCACCAAATATACACCGACTCCACCCAAATGCGTCGGTCAGAAATGAATCTGAAAAGCTGATTACGATGCCGTAGGAACGGCTCCGACCGAGGGTGGGAGCCATTTACTACGGCATCGTAATCGGCCCCTTAGTGAAGCTTGAAAAGGTGCCTTATTTATAAGGTGGCGTTAAGCCACGTTAAGTGGCTTAATGCTGCTTCGTAAATAAAAAGAAGGGGATATTGCCAACAGAACGTCACTAAAAGTGACATTCTGCTGGCAATATCCCATTGTAAATATGCCTCTAAGTCCGTCAGGGTAGCGTAGGACATTTCCTCCACCATCCTGATAGACTACCATCTGAGTTGAAAGTTGTTCACCAAACTTATAACATTGTTTTGCTTTTCAGAAACTAACTCCCATAGTGCGAGTTTGTTGCTGAATATCAAAAACGAATGACCCTTAAATCATGGAAGTTTTCCCAAATGGAGAGGGAGTTATTACATTTTTCTGTCCCTTACTGCCAGGTTTTTCATGCAGGTAACTGACAGTAAAGAAACCGACTTACATCATCCACCGTAAAAAGGGCGAATTATGTTATGTCCTTTCTCTGGCTGTCCGTACTCTGTCGGGTCATCATAGGATGTTTTCTGTCACTGGAGCCCACAGGGTATCCCTCGACAGAAAACTCGAGATCTGGCCATCTCTAAATGAGGTGGGCGGACTGAGAGTTTGACGAACAGAGTGCTTTCTCTCATTTGCGATGGACCCTAACAGCCTAACATAGAACAAAGGTCAGACCTTACCAGAAAATAAAACAGATGCAGGGAAGAAAATGTGGGGTAGAGGAGCAGGTGGAAAATACGTCATTAGCTGTAATGGGCAACCTAAAGCCATGCTTACAATTACATTTATGTGTATCACACTATACCAAACCCAACATGTGCAATGAATGTTTATGTAATTTTGAGGCATACTTATGCAATGTGATTGTCTTTCAACATGCACAGATAAGCTCAGTGATATGAGGACATAAAGCACTGACACACAAATGCGACATCAATGATCATTGTGTCTGACATTGATCCAGAATTGGAAACTCCACTCCTTCTATGAGGCTATTGTCCAAGGCAGTGCTTTATCCATCATATGTTTTAGTACATACACATCCCTTGTAAAACACTCAGGGGCCGATTACGAGTTTGACGGTACAGCGGCGGGACCGCCCATCTGCCGCACCGCCAAACCCGCCTGAGAACCGCCTGCCATCAATGACTTTTTTTGTCATTGGTGGGCAATTCCTTTGGCGTTAACACAGCAGTGCATACAAAATAGGCATCGGAATGGGAACAGCACATCAAAAAAAGTTCCAGCAACACGGCATGGACTGAAAAGTCCATGCTGTGCTGGAACCTCTGTGCATACACACAGCACATGTTATGCCCCCCTGTGTGCATCCACAGGGTGTGGGGCACAACGGGGCCCTGTAGAGCCACCTTTGTTTCCTCCCTGCCAGGGTTTTCATTGAGCAGAATCCGCCATGAAAACCCTGCTGGAGAGGAAACTCGTAATATGCTTGGCGGGACCACAGCGGTCCCGCCAAGCATATGGATGCCCCTGGACCACCGTGCCACCGCCATGGAATGGCGGTTCCCTGGGGGAGTCGGCGGCACAACCACTAGGGACGTAATGTGGAGGTCGTAACACCACCACAGCCGCTCCACCACTAGTCTGACAGTCCGAAAACTGCTAGACTCATAATTAGGCCTTTAGTGCAACATGTGACACATTACAGTGCTGCATCTCCATTAGTCAGGTCAATGTAAACCCTGGGCATTGCTTCATAAAACATATGGCAAAAATCAAACAAAAGCTGCAATGGAACCGATAACTCATAAAAAATGCATGATGAAACAAAAGATTACACTTGAACTTCCACTCCTGTGTAGTTGGAACAAATGCAGCATCTAAAGTCACACCACCTACTGAAGACATTGCAATGCTATGGCCAGTAATTAAGCGTGATGTTCCTGCTGAAGAACATTCAAATATCACCTCAGGTTCAAACAAATAGTTCCATAGCATCACACCATGTTAATAAACACCTTCCACATCAACTGCTAGGAACATTGTGACCCCAAAATTGACACATTAGGATTTTCACAGAAACACAAGAGTAGCTCACAAGAGAACTATTGTGTTGGGGCGGAAATGTCCCCTGTATGGTGTACAGCTGTGTTTCCTTACCCAAATGTCCAACTGCGAGTATCTGGTGTCCTGGTTTTTGGATATTTGTCCTCAGCCCCACGATAACCTAGCATGTGCATGAAGATCTAGGTCTGTGAGTGCAGTCCTTGAACCGTCCTGGATCTGGAAGGATGCACTAGGATAACTAGGAACACATAATATTTAGAAAAGCACAACACATGTTTCAAACTTTGAATGTTGAATCATCTCTAGCCAATAAGAAAAGATCTTCCGATGGTCTGTCGTCTTCTCTGTCGATTCCCACAGTAAATGTCCATGTCGACATAATGTTATTTGAATGTTGCTACAGCGTATCACTAAACGTTACATCGAGGAAGGTTCTCATGAGAACCTTTGCAAACCTACTCTGTTAGCTATCAGTGTGGTGTGTAACAATGGACGTCTCTATGAAAATGAAATATTAATATCTCGCATGTCCTGGTTAGCTCATGAAACTCAAATTTATAGCAATTATTTTCTTTCACCAATTTATTTGTTCATTATATGCATGTTGCAGAGAAACTATCTAAAATACGAATAAGTCATATGGTGTGAGAAAGTAAAGAAATACATTTGCAGCCGACAGCACATTTCACGAAGATGTCAGGTTCTGCAGTTCAATTATAAAGTTAAATTATCATTTACAAAAAGGCATTTATTTTGTTAAAGTTAAAGGGGAAGAATAAAGATAAAAATATTGAGGCCTTGCAGCGAAAGCATGACAGAGATGGGAGCTTTCGGCAGAATTAAGCAGCATTTTTACTTTTTGCACGTTTAATAAAAGCACATTTTTTTTAACCTCTACTTTGACAAGCATTTGCTTCGTTAATGTTAAGGCACATTTCTACATTGTCAAGAAGTTAATTTACATCAGAAATGTTCAACTTCCACAGAGACGACCCTGCTGTGAGGAGCATCACTCTAGATAAAGGCTGAGTGTGGAAGTCATCCTGGATGAACACATGAAAGGAGTACTGACCCAAACCGATTCTGAAAGTGCAGACCAATAATACATATCTCCTGCTGCTGTACCTGTATAAAAGTGGGATCTGTTGATACACTTGGTCCAGTTCCAAGTTGTCTCTGACCAAGGGGGGGGGGGATCTCCACAGAGTACCCAGAGGACCCCTGTACAACCATGGCTGGTGTCTAGTCTACCTGACAGCCAGCTTCCCAGAGGTGAGGAAACATCAACAGAAGTCTGATCTGAATATTAGTGTCTAAGGTCCTGGAACACCTGGAAGTGACTTGCCTAAGATAAGGTGAAAAGAGCGAGCCAACCCTGAAGGAGGAGCCAACTGCCTGCATTGTTAAGAGCGATTGACCACGGAGCTGAGGATCTGTCCACCAGAGACTCACAAGAGTCTGACAAGTGTGCTCTGGGTTCGTACCCTGTGACCCTCGCTGAAGATCTGCGACACTGCAGAAATGTGCCCAAGCGGCTTACCCCAATGAAATCTGCCTGCTGCGGGACCATGGCACTTGTCTTAAGTGTTAACGAATGGATGTCTGCTGTCAAAGACTGTGGCATTTGCCGAAGTGTCTGAGCAGCAAGTGTCACTGAAAAATTGACTATTATGAAACCCACACCTTGCCCAATTGTATCAGAACAGATTTGAGTGGTTAGCTTGCAGCACCTACCCAATATGTTCCTGAGTGAACTACACTGCAGTAAGTGAAGCTGCTTCCACATGGCACTTGCCCACTGTGTGTGCGAGTGACCCTGCAGTTCTGGAAGGTGCTGCCTGGAAGTGTTCCTGATAGGACTATGCTGCTGCAGCTGAACTGTAAATAACCTAGAAGTGGTCTAACTTTTGAGAGACTTGGCATATGACTTTCTAGGGGGGCACTGCACCTGTGCCTTAGACCCATGCCAGAGTTACTCAATTGCTGAGAGAAAGTAAGGAGAGGTAGATGGGGAGCAGAGGGAGTATTCTTGCTGTAGGACACTTGCCCTATATCGATTGTATGATGAAATATCATTAACAAAAATACTAGAGACAGGAATATCGCCAAACAATATTGAGTACACAAATAATGACTTAACATATCTTGCATGTAAAGTTTAAAATATTGCCCAAAAAAAGACTGCAATATCATCAGAAAATAGGTAAGTTGATTGAATTTTAACTTTTATAGTCTATATTAACTTTGAAAGATAATAGGCAAAATATATTAGAAAGTATACTTTACAAACATAAAATAATAATATATACTTTAAGATAATCACAAAAAAATTAATGCAACATTTAAAAGAATAAAAATAGTGTTTGAACAAGTAATAAAAACTTACTAATAATAAAGTATTACAATTGCTAAATTACTAAAACAGTAGATAATAAAATATTTTTTTAAAGATACAGAATAACAACATTGAATTAAAGAATAAATTACTAAACAATTGCTAAAATAAAAATAAATATTTTAAATCAATTTTAAAAAATCTGATAAAAAATTACATTTGGAGGGTTCATTTTCACTTATTCCCACTTCAGCCTGACCAACAGTAGGGTACGTGTTGGACTTTGGAGGGAACACATTTACTATTCCCACTTCAACAAAAGAAACAGTAGGTAAAGTGTTGGGTTTTTGAGGGGTCATGCTTACCATTCTCACTCCGACATAAACAACAGCAGTAAAAGTGATGGACTTTAGAGGGGCCAGGTTTACTATTTCCATTCCAATCAAAGCAACAAGAGGGAAAGTGTTGGCGCCAAAGCTGACCACCTCCCGCCAGGCAGATTACGAGTTTTCTCATGGTCTGGCGGGTGGGCGGTGAGGCGGTCCCATGGTTGTGCCCATGAGAAAGGCACCGCAATAGGAGCGTCAAAGGCCATTCCTGCATGGCATGGACTGTATAGTCCATGCCATGCAGGAAAGGGGGTGCATGTACACAGGGGGGCACAGCATGTGCCCCCCTGCAGGCATCCCATGCACAGGTCCAATAGGGGGCCCTGTAGGGCCTCCTTTACTTCCCCACTGCCAGCATTTTCATGGCAGGCTCATCGCCATGAAAGGGCTGGGGGTGGGGAAACTCATAATATGCTTGGCGGTGCCGCAGCGACACCACCAAGCATATTGCTTCCCTAGACCGACTGGCCACCATCAGGGATCTCGAATCCCTGGCGGTTGTGATGTTTCTCTGGAGATTTGACTGCTGTATTCGTAATAAGGCGGTCGGACCACTGGTGAGGCTGTCCCCGACTGCCACTGCACCACCACCACGGATTCAGCAGTCCATTGAAATCGTAATCAGGCCCTTGGATTTTATGGGTGAGGGTCAGATTTACTATTCACAACTCAGGGGCCGATTCCGATTCGGGCCGGAAATCTCTCCGACCGAGCCGGATCCGGAGAGATTTCCGACCGAGCCGGACTCCCGCAGTCTGACCGGATGAGTACGATGCGGCCGTATGCTGCCCGACTCGATTCGGTCGGACTCCCATTGAAGTCAATGGGAGCCGGTCGTATAACGCGT
This sequence comes from Calotriton arnoldi, assembly GCA_963921515.1. Lineage (NCBI taxonomy): Eukaryota > Metazoa > Chordata > Amphibia > Caudata > Salamandridae > Calotriton > Calotriton arnoldi. The sequence goes on along the minus strand of CAWUFW010016155.1, from coordinate 98,853 downwards.
ACACGGGCTCCCATTGACTGAATGGGCACGTCGCGAACAGGGGGGCCCCCTGCAGTGGGTACGCGTCGGTGCGACTCGCACCGCACATGCATGAGTAGGGGGACCCTTGGGTCCCCCCTGTGTGCGACTCATGCGGCTACACGTGCATGGGGGTCCGACACGGACACCCGAAATCCGGCTCCGACAGCTCTTTGGAGCCGGACGCTACGAGTCGGTCGGGCTGTTCGAAGCGCGCATCGTACTTGCTCGGTCGGGTAACGTCTCCATTGCGTGGTGCGAGTCGTGTCCGTACGAGTCGGTCAGAGCGGTTCGGACCCGGGAACGAGTCGGTCGGCGATTTCGCGTGCGCTCGCATCGTACTTGCTCGCGCGGACGCCCGTACGAATCGGTTGGAAACTAGGCCTCCGAATCGGATCCGGTAAAGCCGAATCCGATTCGGTGCCCTACCGGCCAAGATCGGAATCGGCCCCTATGTGTAATCAACAATAGGGAAAGTGTTGGAATTTTGAGGGGTTAGATTTACTATTCCCTCTCTAACATAAGCAACAGCAGTGAAAATGTTGGACTTTGTAGGGGTTTGGCTTACTCTTCCCATTCCAGTATAAACAACATTAGGGAAAATATTAAGCCTTAAAAAGCTTATTTTAATTCCCTAGGATAAATTAACACAGAATAAATTACATGTATGTCAAATAAATGAACATAAAATATATTTCCATAGACATATTAAAAATATTGCTAATCTTATATGATTTATATGAAGGTTCAAATACTTAGGGGCCCATTACGATAACCGGCGTTAAAAAATCCGCCATCTACGATAGCATGAGAAAACCGCCCGCCTGCACCATGGGAATACCGACCGAGCAATTATGAAGTCGCGAAGCAACCTCCGCCCGCGACGGTAAAAACACACAAAATTCCGCCCGTCCATGTCCGAGTAGAAGATTAACCGTCCGCCACGGACGCAATCCCGCCCGAAAACCCAAATCCGCCCGCTCTGACGACCGAGACAACGACCGTGAAATTATGATCTCCCGACATGAGCGCGGAAACTCCACATATTCCCCGCCCGCCACGGTTAACAACAGCGATGAATAACTGACACGGCGGAAGGCCTGGCGGCCACGTCCATGCACGGAAATCATTTGCGGAACAAAGAAATACACACAACATGGCCAACAAGTCCACACAGCAAACTACGCCAAAATACCCAAACACAGAACACATCCCAAAGACACATGCCCCCTGCCAAAACTCATAAACGACAAATCCCAGAACAACAGACACAACACACCTGAAAACGACAGCCCATCATGACACACCCACATAGGTCAGTAAAAAAGCAGCCTCTTCACAGACCACAATCCCTTGCACTACGACAAAGCGAAGACGCCATCAGAGAACACAGAGAGACACAAAGGAATGCAGCACACCACACGCACGCACACATCACACTCATCACCACCACTACCACCACCATCACCACTGAAACAACGGCACCACGAACCCCCTGCACATCACACACCACACACCACACAACCACCACACCAGCACCACAAATAGCAAACCACACACCATGGCAACACAAAGAATGCCAAAGTACACTGCCACTGAGTTGACGGTCATGGTCGACGAGATCATCAAGGTGCACCCACAAATCTATGGGAACCAGGTCCAACAGACACCAGTAGCCACCAGAAACAGAATGTGGAGCAGGATCGTAGACCTGGTGAATGCAGTTGGGAACGTGCCACGCAACCGGGGTGAAATCACAAAGAGGTGGCACGACCTGTAAAGCATGGTCAGGAAGAAGGAGGCCAAGAATCATGAGCTGGCTGACAGGACTGGTGGCGGAAATCCCGCACTATTCAAGACTTTCAAGGCGTGGGAGGAGAAGGTGCGAGGCATTCTGCATCCAGAGACTCTCACCGGAATACCAGGGGGAGTGGAGGCTGGTAAGTACAAACAAATGTATACCAGCACACCGCTATGTACTGTCATGCACTACCAGAATGCCATAGCACCGAGGGCCAAACACCCCCATGTCCAGTACACAATACACAAGACATCTCTCACACATGCAACAGACACTCCCACACACTCAGCCCAAAGGTACCAACAAACAAAACCATGGGGGCATGTGTACAGTCAGCCAGCACCACAACTCCCACCAGGTCCCCTTGTACCCCAGATGCGCCGGAAGGAGCACTCCCACACCCACACTCATGTGTCAGCCATTGCTGCACTAACCAACAAGTAACAGGTAAGTAGCCTTACCACAAACTCCCAGTATCGGAGGGGGACTGCAGAAGTACAACCCCCACCAGGCCCCTAGTCCTACAGCGCAGCAAGATGGAGCACTCCCCACACCCATGTGTCAGCCATTGCAGTGCACAACTCCACCCAACAGCCAGATATGTTTCCCTACATGGAGGGGTGTCTGTGGGTGGTAAGCCTTCACCACAACTCACAACACGGCCCCCACTCCCACAGACCAGCAAGATGGAGCACCCCTCCCTCTCATAACCATGTGACAGCCATTGCATTGCTCCCTCCAAACCAACAAGTAGGTAGACTACTGTACAGGGCGGGGTGTCTGTAGGCATGAGGACTGTACTACGACTAACATTTGGGACATGTCACGTAGCAGAGGAACAGGTAGCACTGCTCCATGTCATAATCATGTGACTAATGTGCACACGGACATGAATTACAGAGTCATAGCCCACATGAGCCATCTCAAATACACTAACACGTAAGGAGTCACGTCTGCATGCACAAGTCTCAGTGGAGTACTGACCCACATGCAGTGCACTGTGCCGCCAGTCATCACACACATCAGCAACACCATCGAAGTCTTGTCCATGTAGTCGTGTCTGCTTGTTCCGTTGACATCGTACAACATCACCCATGTAAGTCTATCTTGTCTCAATGTAACAGAGTGGAACCACAGTAATGTCACATACACCACTGGACCCATGATCCACACAGCTACACAATGCACATTCAATATCTCATCCATCACATCTTTTTAGCCCCAGTGTCATGAAAGGTATATCATCTAATCAGTTGTCCCATATACAGTAGTTCAGCAAAGATTCCTGCCGATGACCAATAATGTGTCTGTAGTGTCTGAAGCGCACGTCACACTGTGATTTACAACATACCTAATATAGTCAACACCCCAAGAGCACTGCATTGCTGCACATGGCTGAGGGTAGCACGCACACCAAGGAATTGTCCCATCTGCAATACGTTGTGTGGCACACAACCATTACTCACTCACTACAATGCTTGCAGTGTAATGTCCCTAAATGATAACAGTGAGCAGATATGCTTGGTATGGCAGACATACACACACCTTTATCTCTGCAGTGTCGTGTGGCCAAAACACATGTCCCCTCCTGCACCCATATGTCACAGTATGTACCCTAAAACCATATTTCACCTCAAAAGCGTTGAGGGGCTGTACCCCTTTGCCATCTGCGTTTCTAAGCATTCCATTTGAACCCCAAAACCATATTTCACCTCAAAAGCGTTGAGGGGGCTGTACCCCTTTTGCCATCTGCGTTTCTAAGCGTTCCATTTGAACCCCAAAACCATATTTCACCTCAAAAGCATTGAGGGGGCTGTACCACTTTTGCCAGCTGCGTTTCTAAGCGTTTCATTTGAACCCCAAAACCATATTTCATCTCCAAAGCGTTCATGGGGCTGTACCCCGTTTCCACCAAAGCCACAAAATGTAGGGGTACTGCAACACACACCGATTGGCTATCCAAATCCGTCCCATGCCATGTGCACCCATCACACTATTCCATTGCCTTGATCACGCACACACATTGTAGAGCCATACACACGCATCTGGGAAATCAGTGCACAACTGTGCACCAACTGTGAATGTCAGACATCTAACACAAACCTTGCAAGGTGCAACACAATAACCTTTCGTCTCCGCCCCACAGGTGACGAACAGCATGATGCTGGAGAGGGAGACAGCAGCCATCACAGCCAGTCCACAAGCCCTCCACCCGGACTCACGGATGTGGAAGACCTGGACACCTCTTCGGACGAGGACTCCCGACCAGGCACATCTGGTGTGGCAGGGCTCAACCACTCCCCAGGACCCCTCCTACCCACCAACCCATCTCCCAGGGCTGGTGACCAGTCCCAGGCCCCTGCTGCCACGGTCATTGCGGCCACCACCACCGCCGCAACTACCACCACCACCACCACCAGGGCCTCCCTGACCACTCACCCTGCGCAAGGGGCTGCACGCACGTCGACATCGACCCTGGGAGCCACAACGAGGCCCCGGGTGACCACTGTGGCGAGTGGGCAGGTCGGTGGCAGCAGTTCAGGTGGGAGGAGCAGGGTCAGGCCAACGCCATCAGAGCCTGGGAGCCAAGCCCTGCCGCAAATCGCCAGAGTCCTTGGGGCCTATGAAGAGGCCCAGGGACAATGGGCCCGGTCATCTGCCAATACGTGGGAAGTCCTTGGGGTGTTGAGGTCCATGGACGCCCATATGGGCCAATTCGTTACCCGTATGGGCAAACTTGTCGACCTCATGGGCCAGCTAGTGGTGGTGGTGAGGGCCCAATCAAGGCCAACCACACCACCTCCGCCACCACCTGCTGGGGCACAGGTCCGTGCAACATCCAGTTCCCCTGCGTCCACAGCGAGTGGGCAATCCTCAGCCACCACCAGCAGCCCACAAACACAACCCCCCCCTCTCAAACGTGGAAGGGGTCGTCCGAAGAGGAAACAGGTGTCCAGAGATGACTTTGCACGCTCCAAACGCCAGTGAGACAGCCAGCCACGGTCTACTGCATTCACTTGGACTACTATCCTACCCCACACTGTCATGTGAATGGCATGTGTCTGTCGGACTGTGGAGCCAGAACAACATGGGTACACCTTGACCATCACGTGGACATGTCCGTCAACTCATTGTTCCAGCATGCACCACTTTTGTCATCACCTTGCCCACAATCACATGTCACTGCTCAAAATAAATACACCTGGATCACATTCTGTTGTATCTGCTCTGTGTTTAATCAAGGATGTGCAACCGTCAACATGATCAGAAATGCATCAGGAGTGTGGTATGTCGATAGGCCAGGAGAGGCTGTAGGGACCTAAGGGAGAAAAACAGAACAAGAGTCCATTGAATGTGTGTGTCACACACTCATCACACAGTACTTGTCATCAAGTTCAAGCAATGTACACACATCTCACAGAGCAACAGGGCACAATGCCACAGCCACTGTCAGTGGCATACTACCCTGGACATGGACCATTGCCACACTGCACTCAGTGAACAATAGGCCGCCGTGACAATGCACACATACACCTACACAACTACAGCAACATCAGCCGACGTACATGGTCACTCACCGTCAAGTGAAGTAGCGGGCGATGAGCTGCTGACGCTCATTCACTGCTTCCTCCTCTCCACTGTCCTCGTCACTGGACACGGCCTGGTCTGCAGGCGGGGGCCCTGGCTGATCACCGTCATCCACTATCAGGGGGATCTGCCTGTGAATAGCGAGATTGTGCAGCATGCAGCATGCCACAACTATCTGGCACACCTTCTGTGGGGAGTATGCCAGTGCACCCCGGTGCGGTCCAGGCATCTGAATCTGGACTTCAGGAGTCCAAAGTCCGCTCCACCACACGTCTGGTCCTCCCATGTGCCTCATTGTATCTGACATCAGCTGGTGTCCTGGGATTACGTAGTGGGCTCAGCAGCCAAGGCCCGTTAGGATATGCAGAGTCACCTGGGTGTGAGAAACACAGAGAATCGTTGCAATTCCAACAGGATACAAGACAGCATGTCACACCCAGCACGCTACACGAGTATGCATACTCACCAACAATCCATGCACGTTCTGGTTGAAGATTGGACATCATTCGTGGGAGGATGCTGTGGCGCATGATGTGAGAGTCATGGGTGGAACCGGGAAACTTCGCACACACATGTGTGATGATCATGTCCGCCAGGCACACCACTTGCACATTCAGGGAGTGGAAATGTTTCCGGTTCCTATAGATGTGCTCCATGACCTGTGGTGCAACAAGGCCAACATGGGTGCAATCAATTGCACCAACAACGTGGGGGATGCGTCCAAGGGCATAGAAAGTACCCTTCACTGCCGCCAAATCATGAGCCCTGGGGAATCGGATGTACCGGTTCCTGTACAGAATCATGGCTGACAGGACATCCCATAGCACCATGCTGAACATGGGTTGGGACATTCCACCTCCACTGCCTACCATGTGTTGGAAAGATCCGGTAGCGAAAAAATGCAGTGCAGCCATCACCTTAGCCATGGGGGTGAATGCTGTTGGATACACCCTGCGAGGACGAAGGTGGGGTTCCAACATGGCACATAGGTGATGCAGGGTGGGTCGGTCCAGCTGGAATTTACTGAATGACCTCCACATCCTCCATGTCTGACAGCAATTGGTAGGGGCGATGTATGTTTGGTCTCCTCCTAGGACAGATGGAAGTGGACACATGTCAATGCAACACACCACATGGCACTTTCACATACACATAACTAAAATTACTGACAAAGCAATAGAATCACAGAACAGCTGACAAGTAGGGACAGCACAGCTACAATACTCTTACACAGGTCCCCTTACCAATAGCAATGGCTACTGACACAAACCATTGCTATGAGCATGCACATGGGGATTTAGGCCCTAATAGCTTGAAAGGCATCATGATGGTTTCAGACTGCATAGGTGGGAAGCGACAACACCACGGCAATATACCTAGCTGCTGTGCCAGACACAGATTCCGAGGCTGGGTGAGTATGGCACACACCAACAACACAATGTACACAGGCTGAGCGGCCAAAACAAGTGGGTCCTGTTGCACAATGGGATATGAGACAGTCAATGATGTCCCTAGTTCACCCAATGTACAGCACTGTACGTATCACACCTCCAACACACATTGACAGGTGTACACATTGACAACTCCATGACAACACAGCTGTGTGAATGCAAACACACATCACAAGTGACACGTAACGTTGCACGTGCCAAGTGGGAGATGTACATTGAGAAATATGGCATGTGTGTGCATATGCACATCCCATGCTCCCATGCTAATGTATACATGATGATGTGCCAACAGACATGTGGAGGCTGAGCACTGGCCGTCAATGCCTATGCACACAGCATGAAGTGGTCCTGTCCAGTGTGGACATGCTCCCACACACAAATCATGGCCACACCTGCAGATGCATGGTGCACATTCAACTGTGGATTCCACATGGCACCAGCGGACTGTACCCGCCATGGACCAGGCCCTTGAGGCCAACTCCAATGGCCCTCGCGACTGCATCCTGCATGTTCGACGACAGAGGTAAGTGTAAAGGGACAGCTCGGTGCAGGCCATTGTTTGAATTTGAAGTAGGCAGACATGGTACACCAATTGCAGCAGCTTGGACCCACTGGAACAGCCCCAGGGGGCTATATGAGTGTGGGAGGGAGACCGGCATTACCACAGCTTCCAGGGACTGCTGCCTGGCATCCCTCAACAACACCTGCCGCTGCTGCCACATGTCCACCTACATGTTGATGACTCTGAAGATATGTCCAGGTCCACTCACCAGCGAGGAGCTGGAGATCATGGATTCCGAGCTCCACACACACTGCCCAAGGCCATTTATAGCAAAAGTTGTGTGTGTAAGACAACTACAGTGTGTGTGGGAGTGCATGTGGGGGACACACATGTCGTTGATCCGCAGCACTATGATTCTGAGCCTGTGGGGTTCCTACATTCACTGCTTACCATGCTAACTACAGGTGTAAGGGGTATGTAGGCTCTCTGGCGCTTTCCCATGCATGTCCCTCACGAGTGGTGGTACATGGCATTTCCATGTCACACATCCAGTCACGCAGCCACTTGGCAATGCAGGACTCAGCGCAGTCATTGCTTGTGTGAATGGCTGGCTGGGTCCCTGCTGGCCTTCTCAGTCGCAGCAGACCTGGGCTGCACATTGACCGCACAATCCTAGAAGGAGACAACACTGACTGTACAGTGGGTTACATGTGTCTTTTGTTCAGGACTCTCCTGAAATGCGCAAACTCAGCCCTGTCGATTGGACACACCATGCCTTGTGATAGGGATGTATGTGAGAGATAGTGGCACTGAATGTGACCTCCATTGCGGGGTGAGCCATTCACAGGGCGAGTACGTTGAGGGCTGCGCAGTGTTGGACACAGTGAGTCCACCCACAAAGATGTGTTGCCTTGTGATCTATGTGTTGGTCCACTTGACAATGGACAGTAGATGTGGGCAGACTACACATTGCTCAATGTGCTGGCAACCTGCATGTGAATGGGATGGACAGGTACTGTGTACACACTCCCAGCAGCATGCATTCACGTGTGGTGTACACATGCTGTTAGGCCATGTCGGATTACTTCCTGGCTCTGTTGCACGTCTCTGAGTATTTGGGATGGGTCAGCAGCATGCCACTGTGATTGGTGGATGTGGGTGATGTTGAGACATCAGGATCCTGCTGGACAACGGTGAGACCGCAGCCCTCATCCTGCTGGACCTCTCCGCCGCCTTCGACACTGTCTGCCACCGCACTCTACGCGCACGCCTCCATGACGCAGGGATCCGAGACAAGGCCCTGGAATGGGCCACCTCCTTCCTCGCCGGCAGAACCCAGAGAGTCCGCCTCCCACCATTCCGATCCGAAGCCTCCAAGATCATCTGCGGCGTACCCCAGGGATCGTCCCTCAGCCCAACACTGTTCAACATCTACATGGCCCCGCTCGCACGCATCGCCAGACAGCACGACCTCAACATAATCTCCTACGCCGACGACACTCAACTGATCCTCTCCCTCACCAAGGACCCCCTCGCCGCCAAATCCAACCTCCATGAAGGAATGAAGGCCGTCGCTGATTGGATGAAGATCAGCCGACTAAAACTGAACACGGAGAAGACAGAGGTCCTCATCCTCGGCTCCAACCCCTCAGCCTGGGACGACTCCTGGTGGCCAACGACGCTGGGAGCAGCCCCGACACCCACCGACCACGCACGCAACCTGGGAGTCATCCTCGACTCAACGCTCTCCATGGCTAAGCAAGTTAACGCAGTCTCATCCTCCTGCTTCAACACCCTCCGCATGCTTCGCAAGATCTACAGGTGGATCCCGACAGACACAAGAAGAGCAGTCACCCAGGCCCTCGTCAGTAGCAGACTTGACTATGGGAACGCCCTCTACGCGGGAGCCCCGGCCAAGCTCATCAAGCGACTGCAACGCATACAAAACGCCTCCGCACGCCTGATCCTCGATGTACCACGCCACAGCCACATCACCCCCACCTGAGGAACCTGCACTGGCTCCCCATCGACAGGAGAATCTCCTTCAAACTCCTCATCCACGCACACAAGGCACTCCACAAGACTGGCCCAGCCTACCTCAACAGACGACTCCTCTTCTACGTCCCCAACCGCCAACTCCGCTCCGCCGACCTCTCCCTCGCCACCGTCCCTCGCATTCGAAGAACTACCACCGGCGGCAGATCCTTCTCCCACCTCGCCGCCAAGACCTGGAACACCCTTCCACTAAGCCTACGACAGACCCAAGACCTGCTGACCTTCAGGAGGCTACTCAAGACCTGGTTGTTCGACCAGTAGCAGCACCCCCCCCTTTTCTTTTTTCCCTAGCGCCTTGAGACCCTCGCGGGTAAGTAGTGCGCTTTACAAATTCTGTGATTGATTGATTGATTGAGAAGTGTATGAGTGATATTCCAAGGCTCTTGTGTACCATCCCTGCAGTTTGAAGTCTTCCAGCCCAAGGGCTTGTGATGAGCCATTGCATCCAAGTTGATGCCTCTGTGTATGTGTGACCAACAGTGCAGCCAATTCCACAAAGGGTGTGACGTCATCTGCCGGATGAACTACTACGTGGCGATAACGAATCGGGGGATGCCCCCTCGTATTGTCAGGTCAGGACGGCGCTGCATTTCACCAGTAATGGTCTGCATCTTGACAGTCACACAGCCTGTGCCGGATGCATGTTTGTAGGGGCATCAGCAGCAAGCAAGTGTACAGAATTGTGGGATGGTGTCTTTTGCTGTGAGAGGCAGCATGTGTTCACAGCCTACCCATAATCTGGGTAATGTGATGTTTGTTGTGTGATGCAGTGGGTTGTAAGTGTACTCTGTGCTGTGTGCATCTGACATGCATATGCTATTCCTGAGTCTCAAGATGTAATTTGAGCACTCTGCATTCTCAATGCACTCAGAGTCGTAGCCCTCAGGAACAACCTGTAGTAGGCTGGAGTGGCAATTCACATGTATGTTTGAGGCACTGTGCCTACTCTGATTTTGTTCGGTCATATGTGTGCGATGCCTCACCTCATATCTCTGGTACTTACACATCAGGCACACTGTAAAACAGCAGTTGTGCTCGTGTGAACGACAGGTGGATGGCATGGGCTCATGGCCATTGTGGCCTGTCATGTTGCAGTCTGTGTGAGTGGTTTCCCATTCTGCTCCATGCAGGTATGTCTTTGGCCTAATTACGTAGTGGTCATCCTTGCCACCATCAGGACAGTGGGTGTGCACACCGCAATTTGTGGCTATGGTCGCAGGGTGACACAGGCCGGGTGCAGTGCTATGTGCACAACACATGTGCCACTTATTAGCGGCTTCATTTACTGTACGCCAGCCATTACGTGTTGATTGTGGTGGCTGTATGCAATTGCACAGGTATCGTGCAACATGTGGATTTGGGGATGTTCTGTGCTGCTTCCCTTGCACATGTCTGTTTAATTGATGCCAGATGAGTGAGGCCACCTCGCTCTCTCTCATGTGGCATCTCCCGTGGATGCTGAGGGACAGGGGACGGTCAACAGTGGTGTGGCATCGGATGTAGCAGCTGCACAGGTGCTGAGTGAGACAGATGTGACCAGCGCCTCGGAGGGGCCAGACGTGTGCTGGATGAATCATAGGCCGAGACGGCAATTTCTGAGTCATCTGAGGACAGAGGTGATGCATCCATGTTTGCTAACACAGGGGACGTGGACTCTGGCTCCTCTTCAGCCACGCGGAAGCCAATGCCCGCCCTCCCATCTACTTCCACTGGTGCAACACGTGTCGGCACAGGGATGAAGGGTAGAGTTTCCTTCACACCAGGCACAGCTGCCCCTGCACATGTGACCCCTGCTGCCCTCAGTGCTGGGTCTGTTGAGCTTATGCGCCATCTCTGCGTGGGGCAGACAGCTCTCCTCAATAACGTCATTGCCCATGACTTAACTTTGCCGCAGGTGACATAGTTCATGGAGGGCCCACATGTACGCGTGGGTGGGCTACACCAGACTGTCCAATGGTTGTCCCCCCAGTCAAGGTGGGCCTTCAACTGGGCCAATCTCAGGCTGACATTCCTGACCCTTTCTCCACCCCCTGGGCAGTGGCACATCTGACAACAGCAGGGCACGAGTCCTAAAATAAGAAGTGGGGGACGCTGACATCACGACAGGAAGTGACATCACGGAAGGTGGCTTGCACCGTCAGACTCATTGCCTCCCCTCGCTCACCCCTTATATGCGATTGCATCGGAGAAGCCAGCACGTGCACAAGCAGCTCCGATCTCACCCCAGAGAGGCCAAAGAGTGAATGTGTGGGTCCATTTGCCCCAGTTATCTGTCTCGCGGTAAAATAAGTGGGGGACGCCGTCCACCTGCGTGGTACCCCGACTCGAGACCTGGACAACAGTGACAATGCATGACAGCCTCCGGAGTCCAGATACACCACATGCAACACACAGAGGCTGTGGCTGCCCTAGCGGGCCAGGCCGCAAACACAATCCCAGACGAAAGGTAGACCCACCCCAGCGCGCATAGTCATTACAACCGCTGCCATTGACAAGGGACCCATGTGGTGAGACATGGGCCTCAGGGTGACGGGCCTCCGAACCATCCCCCGCCAACGAGTGTCATGCAACTCACACATATCGCAAAGCCAATAGGACACTTTGCCTGCACACCAGGTCTCGAGTCGGGGTACCACGCGGGTGGACGGCGTCCCACCACTGATTTTATCGCGAGCCCGATAACTGTAGCAAATGGACCCACACATTCACTCTTTGGCCTCTCTGGGGCGAGCTCAGAGCTGCTTGTGCACGCGCTGGCTTCTCTGTTGCAATCGCATGTAAGGGGTGGGCGAAGGGAGGCAATAAGTCTGATGGTGCAAGCCACCTTTCGTGACGTCACTTCCTGTCGTGACGTCTGCGTCCCCCCACTACATATTTAGGACTTGTGCCCTGCTGCACACTGAGAATGTGTTGCCTGCGAGATGTGACCAGGAGAAGGGCGCCATGACCTCCCACCCACCAAGCTCCACTGCTATCCCGTGCCCTGGGTAGCATGTGCAGGCGGACAATGTAGGGGGTACACCTGGTGGACAGGGGATGTGAGTGCCTTGGCAAGGGCCTGGCAGACGCACAGCAGTATCCAGCATGTCCCCAGAGGGAGGGCTAACGTCTACACCTGATGCAGCATTGATCGTGTGCCCGCCTGTTGTGCCCACACGAGTTCACATTCATCCCCAGACAGGTGGGCTTTCCAAATACCCAACACAGTGGAAATCTAGCCCTCCGGAATCCTCCCCACACAGCCTGTTTCAACAATGCATGTGTGCACCCACCCTTGCCACCCACCCACCTGGGCCAAGCGGAACTCCCGCTTCACATGCCACATGTGTGTCTTCCACAGTTGTGCTTCTCTCTCAGGGGCGGACCTCCAAGTGTCCCGTAGCACACAGACAGCACCGAGTTGAACTGGCATCCTGTTTGAATGGTAGGCACACTCACACATCTACCTGTGACACAGTGGTGGCTGTGATGGCTATTGTGACTGCCATGGCAGTGTTGGTGGCCATGTCAGGGTACACTCACACACATTGCATACGCAGCTTTTTGTGTCACTACTCTGCACATCGGACTGGCCACTGTCCCTGGTGTTGATCAATTTTGCCGCATGTCTATGTAATCTGTGACTGGATGCTGTTGTTCCTGTAGTCGGTTGTGTCTGTGTAGTTGCTTATTGCAGTTGTTGCTGTGTGTGCATGGTTAAGTGAGGCACATGCCATGTATGGTACCTCAACAATTGCAATGTCTGGTCTCACATTCCAATGTGTTGTACACGTGGCAGGGACTTCACTTCTTTCAGACTCTGCTACTTGTGTGTGTGATGAATAAGTATTTTTGTGACACGGATTGTCTGCATGTATTTGGTGGTATTTCAGGGAGAATGTATCCATGTCATGTTTGCGTGCAAGCAAAGCACAGGGTGTGAGTCTAGCCACAGGATGACAGGTAGCATGTGCAGAGTATGCGGGTATGTGTGAGCTTACTTGCTGTGTGGCCAGCAGTGTAGGTGTATGTTAGTCTTGTGATGAACATTGGGCCTGGGCACATGGCTTACTTTCAATGTGTGCATTTGGGAGGTGTAGGTGTGTGTGGTGTGTGACTTTGGGGTAGTGTTGGTGTGTGTGTGTGCGCTCTGGCAATGTCAACTACACACGTGTTACCCAGGCCCATGGTGGATGTATGTTGCACGGTGTGCAGTGTGTGGGTGTGTCCTTGCAGTTCAGGATGACTCCTACTTGATATGTTTCGGACATAGTGTGTCTGCAGGGTGTGTGACTGTCAAGATTGTGCCTTGTTCAATTGAGCATGTATGTGAATGTCTGCAGTTCTTACTCACTGTGCAGTCCTGCCCACCCACACTGATATCGTGTGTGTGTTTTGTCATGCATTGCTGTAGCATGCTTTTGCGTGGCTCCTACTTTTGCTTGATGAGTGTGATGTCAGACTGTGAAGGTAATTATACACATATGTAGGACTGTGCTTTGTAGTGCCCAGGCCGTCAGTGTTAATGTGATGATCTGTTGGGCCACGACAGAGTCTGACCAGTCCAGGCCCACGAGCTGTAGTATTTCACTAGGTCCACTGTTGCGGCAACTCATATGCATTGACATCCAATGACACTAGACTACATGGTCATCTCATGACTCTCGTGTACTTCACACACTCTCATCCTCTCTCATTCGTACTTGTCTTCGTAAAGAAATTCTACTGAGTCACATATTTGCTTCAAGGCATGTATTTGGACTTACTTCCTCTGTGATGCAGTATAGTGGACACTACTGGCAGCAAAATGCATGTGGAGGATATACTTAGCATGATTACACATACAAAAGGGGGTACGGGTAGATGTGATTAGTTGTTGACTGTGGAATGAAGGCTTCAGAGTTACAACTGCCTTGCCCTTGCTATGCTAAAGTACATTTGCTAATTACTGAGGAGCTGTAGACTTTGACACAGACAGTATTCATTTTGCCTACCAGACAGCTTGACATCATAGGCACAGTACATCTCAGTTCCATGGTACAGGTTTACTACAATAGTAACTCCGACACACCTGCATCAGAGGTGACATCAGAGCATGAGCCTACATGCATGCAGCAGCGTCTCACTAGTTGTTGCAATGTGGTGGCTACTGAACATGACACAATGACTGGGGCCATGTTGTAGGGGGTTGCATTTGTTGTCCATGCAAAAGTCCGGGCACAGAAGTACAGACGATGGTGAGGTGACAGTTCTCACGTAATACAGCAGACAGATAAGTGTGCACTGACAGGTGCATGTGTTCAGGTGCGCAGAATACATATTATGGCATAGTTGTTCGTGCAGTATTGGCCATGTGGTTACTGTACACAAGTCCCATACCTCTGCCTCCCCCTGTTCATGCAGAGACACGGGATATGGTGAGGAACAGAGTGCATGTCCCGAAAATGTCAGATGTCATGGAAGTGGAGTTGATGGCGAGGTGTTTGTTGCAGATTGTATGGTATAGTTGTTGTACAGCTAACTGCCCACTCCGTGCGAAAGCCAAGCATAGGTACGGTGTTGAACATCATTGTTCAATTGGGGGTATTGAGACGGGGACCGATGAATTGACAAGTTGTCAGGTATGCGATCCCTTCCAGCAGGGCATCCATGGCATTGGTGGTAAATATGGATGCCATCCAATGAAGCGGATGGTGGGTAGCAACGTGTTCATCGTAAGTTGTCCCATGTAGAAGCCTGATGGGACATGTTGGATGACATTCGATGAAACTGTGATCCAGAATACGTTGTGTGGAGGCACACTGGTCCCATTGCAGTGTGTGTCCGATTGCAGCCACATACGCCATGCCACCATACACTGAACAGATCCTGTCGTGGGCGTCCAGGGGTGCAAACAAGTGTACCAAGTCCGCCTTTGGACATGCCGGGTTGGAGAGACATAAATCCACAGGACAGTGGAACGGACACCTCCGACAGTAGAAAACGGGGATGACGCAGCTGAACATTGCAATGCGGTAAGTTACTCGGTAACTTACGTTCAGCATAGCCAGATTTTCACAGCCCACTATCTGTAGCAAGCTCTCAATGTACAGCTGCATCTGTCTGGCGTAGTTGGGAAGCAGTGGTGCAACAGCCATTTTGCTACAGGGTGATGTGATGGCGTGCTCCGGCTGCCTGTCCAGTCAGCAGAGTGCAACCTCCAATGATGCTGGGAATTCTGGAATGGTTGTACGGAGGCAGGACTTGGGTTATAGCTTGGGCGGAGGACACAGGCCCTCATCCCACATGCTTCAATGAATGGTCAAGGCCAGTGGTGTCTGACTCCTTCCATATTACTTGCATTTGACCCACATGGAGGAGTGGTATAATTTTTTTTGTGTTATTAACTTTCTTTCATGTTGGGCGCTATCTGCCAGTGGACGGTTTACTCTGCATGGCTCTGTTTGGCTTCTTGTTGGTACAATGGCTCCATTCTCCTGCATAAATTGTTGCAAGGTGATTTCAGAGTAGGAATGGAAGGCCATTCAGTGCTATCTGCTCTCCCGTGTGTGGGCGGGACACTGCATTTCCGCAATACATTGGGGCTTCTGTGTGGGTGTAGTAATTGGAAACACCTGTTCTCAGGCAGCAGGGTTTTTACATTTTGTACATTGCATGGCTTGATATTGCGAGCAGGATGGTGTAGGTATTTTTGGATGCGACTGGTGTGCCTTTTGCGGACGAGGTCCATATTCTGCGCTGTTATGTAGCAGCCGTTGTGTGCTTCGCCATGTTTTGCACACAAGGGTGTGTCCTATTTTGCCATCACATTACTCCCCTGTTCGGGACACTTGTGTGACATCAGGTTGACAACTGTGAGTTGTCGGTTGGGGACATGACTGATGCAGGAAGGCCACGTGACATGTGCCTTTAGGGTGGGGCTGGTGTGTGGGGTGTGTAGTTGTGACCCTGTGGTGTTTCTGTGCAGCCCATGCATGGCGCAGTCGTTGGCCTCTGCGTTGTGCGCATGTGTACCTGCGTCATCGCCGCTGCGGTGCCGTGATGGGGACGTCACTTCCTGGTCCTGGGTAGTGGGTGCCCAGGATGTTGCAAGTTGTTTTTTTTTGACAGGTGGGACATGTGTGGGTATAGTGGTGGATGTGTCCTGTCCACACAGGGGTGTCTGGGGGGGCCATGTACAGTTTTCCCGCCCTTGCACTGTGTGCAGTGTTTGCGTACCCTTGTTGTGTGTCTGCCTACCTGCGTCGTCGTGGCGCGTTCACTCCTAGGTGGTGCATCAGGTAGAGCATGGGGATGGCCTGGAGTGCAGGATTCATCTCTGGGTGGGCCGCATTTTTAGTCTCCATACTGAACAGTCGGGTTTCCGCCTTGGTATCTCGTGCGGTGTCTCTTTGCCGGTGGGGCTGTTTGGTTGTGGCATCGTAATTTGTACGCCGGGCGGTACGTCATTTCGTCGGACGGTGTGTCTCCATTGGCTCGCGCCTCTACGTAGACGGGCGCACTTTGATGGCGGGCGGCGCCGCAGGCTTACGGGCAGTGTTTGCCTGACTTTTCACATCCTAATTTTGCGGGCGTGTGGGCCGTTGCTGGCGGACGGTAACTAGCGGTTTTTGCCTCCGACAGCACGGCGGTTGTGCTTCCGCCCGACATCGTAATGGACCCCTTAGTAAATTATTACACATACAATGATTAAACAATTATAACAATAAAACATTTAAAAATAGATTCAAAATACTTTCAGTCATACAACCCTACAAATCCAATAACTACAAAACAAATGAAATAAATAACAAAAAACAACAAAATGACATTGCACCTTATTTTGAAAAATAATAACACTGTAAAAGTAACTATACAAAAAAAGTTAAACATAACATAATTAATTTTACTCAAAATATCAAAAACAATTAAATATTAACACAATCAATTATCTAATTAACCAAATAAAAATAGAAGATCATAGAGTAAAAATTATCTATGAACTAACTAAACAATTATTTACATAATTAAATGATTAGGAAAATAAAATGGATACATACCCACTACAATAATGACATAAAATAAAAAAGTAACATTTATTACCAAAAACACACTCAAAAATAATTATACCTGCATAAAATTAAAATAATAAAAAAACAATATTATTAAAGAGAATAAAACTCAACTAAACAATCAAAAAACTATATAATGAGCAACTATATTCAAAACGCAATATAAAGTACTTAAAATAACAATATCCTTGCCTTCTTTATTCTATCCCACCATATTATTGATATCACAATATTTTTAACACATTATTTATGTCTCACAATAATTTTGTATCAATATTTTTGGCAGAAAAACCATGCTCCTGAGTGCATTGTGTACTATTATGTATTAATGAGTATTAAAGTACTTCTATTTTAGAAAGATGAGCATTGGGCTGGACTATAAAGTTATTACACTGCTGGGTGTTATTGTATGCTGGGCTTGTTGTACCTTGACACTAACACTCCTGAGAAGACTGTGACTGCTCGCCATCGCTATCAATGTTAGGTGCTAAAGGGGTTTCCTTGGCCCGGTTTTCAGAGCCATAGCCACTGAGGACCCAGGACATTAGAGGCAATTGACCACAGCCCCCAAAGCTGAGACCTAGTAGCCCCTGCTTGCCCTGTGGCCCTCCAAACGTAATCTAACACACTGAATATCAGGACAAACTGCAGCTGTTGCTGAAGACATCCTAGAGCACCTTCATCCTGATTTGGATGTGATCCAATAGAACGAGGGACCATTGAATGCATTGGCAGAGCAGGTAAAAAACGCTAGCGCCTTCATGGCAGGTTTGGAGATACCAAAGTCATCAAAGAAGCCCTAATGGATGATCCAGCACTGAATACTACTGAGAAATCCCTTGAAAACATGTCTGCTGTTTATCAAAATGCTGTAGTGCACATGCCAGATGACATGAAGATTTCAATAGATCACATTAAAAAAAAATCAAAGGACTAATTTCAGACACCAAGTGGGAAAAACCTGCAGTCATGCATGTACAATAACTGTGTTGGCCAAGGATAGCCTGGGCATCTGTACCCACATACAAACCTAGATATGAATGAGACATTTCCATGGCTTTCAGTGCATGACTGAGGGATTGTAACTTATGCTTTCAGGTCTCATGGTAAAAACTACGGTATAAGCTACATCCGAATCATCAACAGGGGGCAAGAGGAAGGTAGTTTCAATGTGTAATATTCACAATTGATCTTGATTCAAGTTTCCATACTCTATAAGACAAACATTCCTGACACTTAACTATTTTGTTTGGGGTCATGGCCAGGGATGGGAACCGGCAAGACGTGTACCATCTGAGCTCCAGAATTGGCGCTCCCGCGGTAACATTTATGGGCCCCACCGATGTTTTGCGGTCCCCCGGACCACATGTGGGGGCACTGTTGAGGTTGCTGGCTTCTCGAGGTTGGCAGGAAGATCACAACTATTTGCTGATTGAGGGAGTTGGGCCCGGCAGCTTCGCAGAGGAAATTCCAAGATGGCGGCAGCGACGGTGGCAGCCTGGCTTCCTGACGTGTATCTGGAGCGGTGAGCGATGGAGCGGGTGCCTGGAAGTGTGGATGAGTGGTGTATCTAGAGGGGCTGCCCGCACCCACTGCTCACACTAGAGTCTGATGGTTGATATGTGGTGAGTGGGCAGCCTGCAAGAGACCTGGGGACTGCCTGGTGAATAACTGCATGGGGGCTTGATGTCACTGCCCTGGAGGAGCCACCCGGGGGTTTGAGCCACCTTGAACACATCCATACATGGGAGTCAAGGGTGCATACTGGCTCCTGCACCTATGGAAATTTCCAGTGAAGCTTGCGCAGCTGGCATAATATGCCTCTTTATGATGGCCTCTCTACTCAGCTTGCACTCACGGGAAAGGGTGAACTAGCACTATAAGTGGATCCCAGACCTATAAGCACATGCCCTCATCGCATTGTTGCCATTGCCAAATAGAAGGCTTCAAAAGCAGCCTCCATTCGAGATATGCAGCAGACACCCCAGAGGGACAACACTCATTGCTGCCTGCTGTCCAAAACAGCCTTCAGAAGCGATGCCAGTTCCCTGGACGCAGAATCCCTACAGGCCCCTGCCACAAAAAGGGGGTCTCCTCAAACTGCTGACGGAGTTCGACAAAGATATGGTATCCTGACGCCAAGACATTGACAAGTCCTTCTCGGAATTGCACCACTCAGTGCAACGCATGGAGTCATATCCCGAGCATGTTGAAAACTAAGTGGCTGTGATCTCTGATGAGCAGGATCAGCTGGTACATAGAATGACTGCCATTGAGGCCCGCCATAAAGAATTTCTGGACAAGGTGGATGGCATCGAAAACAGGTCCAGGAAGAATAACATTTGCCTTTGTGGCATCCCGAAAGGAGCGCTTAATAGCAAGCTCACAGAATATGTACAAGCCTTATTCCAACACTTTCTCCAAGTTCCATATAGGGAACCCCAAGATCGACCGCACCCATAGGGTGCTGTCAGCATTTCAACAAAAATGGAGCCTGCCACTGGATGTCCTCGCCAGGGTTAATGTCTTCGCCATTATGAGGGCTACCAGGCAACAAAATTCCATACAGTTCCAGGACGCCACAATCTCCCCTTTTCAGGATGTGTCAATGCTTACACTGGCGCAGCGCAGACTTTGTTCCCATTACACCTGTGCAGAAAAAATATCCCATATTGGTGAGGATAGCCCTTCCATCTGCTCTTCACCTTTAATGACACCCACAAGGGGTCACAGAGTTAACAGAGGCAAAAGAAATCTTGGCACTGTCCCCTGCCTCTGAATCAGTTGCTAGAATGGGGTACACACACAGAGGAGATGACAGAGGAGATTGTCAGACCCCTAACACAGGGAGAATCAGAAGGGATTGGAATTGACAGAGGTGTCAATGCACTAAGGTACCCCAACCAACCACCTTGGAGGAAGAGTGAACCACCTCATGATGCAGATATCCGCTCAGACTACACCTGGGGATGCAAGTTGACTAAGCATTGCCTCCCATGAATCTCATGAGCATGGCCAGGTGTTCCCTGGACAGAGGTGCCTGCCAGCACCTGGGGACACTTTGGCCCCAGCCTTGACTTGCAGTTCCCCAAGTCTACAACACCTCATTATACTACTACCGTCTGCTCAATTTTGCTTCTTGATTGGATGGGAGCTCCTCAACACCAACATGGAGCCAGCCCCGATCCATATGACAACAAACATTTTATGGTCGCCAGAGGGACACGTTTGTACACTTCTCTCTTCCATGTATAGCAGTTCTTTGAATTTTGTTTTCTTGTTGATGTCTGCTTGTTTAATATTGTTAATACATGCAGTATGCCAACTCACGCTTGATTTTCACCCACTATTATTCTGGTGGTTACCTATACTCCCACGGTGCATGTTTCTCTGCCCCTAAGCTTCATTTTTTCATGGAGCTACCGATGTCACAGCAGACCTCGTCCCCATTATAAAAAACAAAACAATTGTCACCTTAAATGTCTTAACTCTCCTTTCAAGACAAGAGCCTTACTTCTGTGGCTGAAGGCCTAAGAGGTGGACATAGCCCTCTTCCAGGAGACACACGTAATGCATAAAGATATTTTCAGACTTCGATCATATTTGTTCCCCTCGCAGTTACATGTGTTTGCTGCTGCCAAGACAAAGGGGGTGGCCATCCTGTTGAGGTACGGACTGCCCTTTGAATTAGAATCCAAACACCAAGCTAGAGAGGTGAGACTGATTAGCATCAAGGGCAGAACTGGGGGACTTTCCTTCGCATTACATTATATCTATGGCCCCAATGAAGAGAAGGACTGCTTTTACGTAACCACAATGCTGAACATTGCCCACTCGTCCAAGGGTCACATTGTCGTAGGGAGTAACTTTTACTCCATCCTCCACCCAAAATTAGACAGGACCCCTGCGTCCCGGTCAGACACATCCACTCGCTTCCCTCACAGACCTCAATCTAGAAGACATATGGAGACTGCAACACCAAGGGGACATAGACTTCATCTTTTACTCTAATGTTCACAGGACATGCACATGCATCAATTACTTCTTGACCTCGATGGCCCTTCGACCTCAGATAATATCCACTGACATTGACACTAAATTCCTTTCTGATCATTCAGCAGTCTGGTTGAGCCTCGATACTACCCTCCTTCGGGACACAGTTGGAACAACGTGGTCAGAGCCACGCATGTTCCGACAATGCAAGCGCTACCACACTTGCCTTAACCATGCATATGCCTTAACCATGCATATGCGTGTTTAAGGCAGTGTACAGTCTAGCTGCTGCTGGGCAGAAGCAGGAAGGATTGGGAGAGGACACGTTGAGGTAAGTGGGGCTGGGGTTGGGTTTTGGGGGTTAGTTTATAAAGGTTGGAGGGTAGCTTTCAGGGCTGGGGGGTCAGGGTAGTTTTCAGGGCTGGAGGGTCGAGGTCGTTTTTAGGACTCAGGGGGGGTCTGGTAGTTTTTATAGCTTAGGGGAGAGTGGGGTCGTTTTTAGGGCTCGGGGGTTGGGGTAGGTTTTTTAATTAGGGGTTAGTGTTTTAGGCCTCAGGGTAGTAGAAGGGGTTGGGATAGGTTTTGGGGCAGCGCAGGGATGGGGTGGTCAGGGTAGTGTATGTTAAGAGGCAGGGTTTTTGGCCTCAGGGGGAGGTGAATGGGTAGTCAGGTTAGTTTTTAGGGCTTAGGGGAGGGCGGGGTAGTTTTTATGACTGGGGGGGTTGGGGTATTGTTTTTAATCATGGATTAGGGTTTTAGGCTTCAGGGCAGTGGAAGGGGTTGGGGTAGTTTTAGGAACAGCACAGGGGAGGGGGAGTCAGGGTAGTGTATGTTAAGGGGCAGGGTTTTAGTTCTCAGGCCAGGGGGAGGGGAAGAAAACGAGTTACTTACCTGTAACTTTAGTTATCCAGTATTGGTATCTTTCATAGATTCACATGCTTAGAATCATCCCCGCCGACGAGGTGGGAGTCTCTCGGTACAATAAAATATATATATATCATAGTCATAAAACATATATATATAGGCTACTATGTACAGTAAAGTCACTACATTAGCCTATCCTAGTCCTTTTGTAAAAAGAACCAAACTTGGAACACAGCCAATCAGGCTGCAGCACCCTCTTAGAACTTTCCCCCAGAGAGGCAGACCCTCAGATTTTCGGAGCACAAGTGGCAGTAATATACCAGTAATAAGGTAAGCCTCTCCGGGAGGAGAGGTGAGTCGCATGTGAATCTATGAAAGATACCAATACTGGATAACTAAAGTTACAGGTAAGTAACTCGTTTTCTTATCCAGTATTGGGGTATCTTTCATAGATTCACATGCTTAGAATCAGAATAGTTAGCAGTAAAACATCCTTAGTCACATAGTGGATGGTGGGTATCATAAGAAAAAACCATAGATACCTCGTAATACCAATACAGCCATGTATTATATCATTCTATCCCCAATAAGGGAGAAACATTACAAAATATGCATAAATATAAATATATATATATAAAATTACACAGAATAATAATAATACTCAAGTATATATGAACATGCAATAACGTAATCACCTCCAAACAGAGGCTTACCTTATTTAAAAAGGTTCTGCAACACTGCTTGACCCACGGCTGATTCAGCCTCTGTCGCCAGATCCAGACAGTAATGCCGGGTAAAAGTGTGCACAGTTTTCCAGGTTGCAGCACGGCAAATCTTGTCTATAGGTACTCCGGCAAATAGAGCAGTAGATGAGGACACTGCCCTTGTAGAATGAGCCTTAGGTCTTGAAGATAAAGCTTGTCCAGCCTTATTATGGCAAAATTGGATAGTAGATGCAATCCACCTTGCAATAGTGGATTTCGTAACCGCTGTTCCAGGCTTTTGACCACCATAAGAAATGAATAGTTGATCCGATTTCCTGATGGATACAGTTCGTGAAATATAAAATTTCAGACACCTTTTAACGTCCAAGGTATGCAAAGTCTTTTCAGCAGAGGAAGACGGGTTGGCAAAGAAAGAACGCAGTATCACAGGCTCATTAAGATGGAATGTAGAGGGAACTTTCGGAATAAATCTAGGATTAGTTCTGAGGAGAACCTAATCATTGGTAAATTTCAAAAAGGTTGTTTGATAGTGAAAGCCTGAATTTCGCTGACTCTCCGAGCAGAGGTGAGTGCCACTAAAATCGCTGTTTTCCAAGAAAGGTATTTGAGGTCAGCCTTGTGAACAGGCTCGAATGGATGTTTCATAAGTTGTTGTAATACCAGATTAAGCCTCCATTCTGGAGGAGGAGCTTTGACAGGTGGAAAAGTTCTGAATAGTCCTTTTAAAAATTGCTTGATCAGGCGATTAGAGCAAAGGGATGCAGCTCCTGCAGAACGTCTGTAGGTTGAAATAGCCGCTAAATGCAACTTGACAGAAGCAAACATAAGACCAGACTTAGATAATGACAGGAGATAAGGCAGAACTTTATCTGGAAAACATCGAACAGGATGTATATCTTTGTCAGCACACCAGGCACAGAATCGTTTCCATTTCAACGCATAGGTCTTTAGGGTAGAAGGAGCTCTTGCCCTAGCAAGAATATCTCTGCAGTCCTGGGGTAGGTCTATCTCCTTGAATTCTGTGAATCCAGAAACCATGCATGAAGATGCAATTGGACTGGACGAGGATGAAGAATCTGGCCCTTGCTCATCGACAACAGGGTCGGAACTGCAGGAAGGCGGTATGGTCTGCGTTTGGATAGCAAGAGAAGCTCCGTGAACCAATGCTGATGTGGCCACCGCGGAGCAATTAGAATCATGCAGCAAGGCTCCATCTTGAGCTTGCGTAGGAGTCTTGGGATCAACGGAAAGGGGGAAATGCATAAGCAAAGATCCCTGTCCACCTCATCATGAAGGCGTTCCCCACGAGCCCTCTTCCGGTTCCCAACTGGCAAAGAACGGGCACTTTCGATTGGTTTTGGAGGCAAAGAGATCCAGATGTGGTTTCCCCACATCTGAAATATGTGATCCACTACTGACTGATCCAATTCCCATTCGTGACAGGACTTCGACGTCCTGCTCAGAGTGTCCGCTAGAGTGTTGTGAATTCCTGGCAAATGTTCCACTTTGATTGTGATGTTGTGATACAGCAGCCATTCCCAAATGCTCTGAGCTTCTTGAGACAGAATGTGTGAACGGGTACCTCCCTGCTTGTTTAAGTAATGCATGCAGGTGGTGTTGTCGGTTCTGATGAGAACTGTTGACCCTTGAAGCCTTGGGAGAAAAGATTGCACGCCAGGAAAATGGCTCGAAGCTCCAGGAAGTTGATATGCATTTTTGCCATCGCCGAGGACCACCTTCCTCTTATGCATAGATCTTGAAGGTGCGCGCCCCATCCTTCTAGGGAGGCGTCTGTGGTCAGGATGAACTCCGGCACAGAAGGAAGAAAAGGAAGCCCGATAAAGACATTCTTGGAGCGCATCCACCAAAGAAGAGCTTTCCGCATAGTTGGAGTTATTATAACTATGTCGTCGAACGACCCCGAGATCTGCAGCCATTGACCGTCCAGCTCCTCTTGGATCGGCCTCATCCTTAGACGGGTGTGAGGTACTAGTAGTATTGCTGAGGAAAGTATTCCCAGGAATGACTTGATGGTTCTCACAGAAACGAACCGTTTTCTTTTGAGGTCTGATGCCAGAGAAATCAGACGTTCTTGCCTTTCTTTGGACAAGAATGCCTTGTCCTGAATAGTATCTAGTATCGCTCCCAGAAATTGAATCCTTTGTGAAGGGACGAGGACTGATTTTTGGATGTTGAGGGCCAGACCCAGAGACTGAAATAGTTGAAGGCATGTGGACGTTGCTCGAGATGCCTGCCGACAAGTAGGTGCCTTTATCAACCAATCGTCCAGATAAGGGAACAATTGTATGCCTTGAAGTCTGAGATAAGCCGCCACCGGGGCCATGAACTTGGTAAAGACTCTCGGGGCTGAACGCAGGCCGAAAGGGAGGACTTTGAACTGAAAATGAGCACCTGCTACAGTAAAACGAAGGAATTTCCGATGTTTGGGATGAATGGGGACATGGAAATATGCATCCTGGAGATCCAATGTTGTCATGAAATCTGCATGGTCCAGAAGCTGAAGGATTTCTTGAAGCGTGACCATGCGAAAGGATTTCTTTTGAAGATATTTTTCAGCTTCCTTAGATCCAGGATAGGTCTCCATTCTCCAGACTTTTTCTTTATCAGGAAAAAGCGGGAATAAAACCCCTTCCCCACTTGAGAGCGAGGCACTCTTTCTATCGCTCCTTTTGAAAGCATAATCTTTGCTTCCTTCCTGAGAAGAACAAGATGTGAAGGTTGTTTCTTTAAAGGTGGATGAGGAGGGGGGGGTACTGATAAATTCCAGTGTATGCCCGAATTTGAGGATATCCAAAACCCACTTGTCTGTGGTTAACCTTTTCCAATTGTTGACATATTGGGATACTTTTGGGATCTTGTAAAGAGGATGCGGCAGATCCGTTGCAGGTGCTAAGAAGTCGTCACTGCCTTCTAGAAGAGTCTTTGCCTTGAGATTGACGTCTTCTATTCTGCTGTTTGTAAGCAGCAGCTGGCGGATTTCTATAGGACTGCTGCTGTTGTTGCTGTTGGTAATTATATCTTCCTTGGTTACCTTGGCTTTGGTATCTCTGATAGCCACCACGAAAGGAATACGATCCTCTGCCTCTAGATCCTCGAAAGGAGTCTTTCGATACTGTAAAGTGCCAAGGGCTCTAGCTGTGTCAGTATCTTTTTGATGTTCTGCAAAGCCTCATCAATATGCTTTCCGAAAAGCATATCACCATCAAATGGCATGTCCAAGATTTTAGTTTGGACTTCAGGGCGGAAGGTGGTAGATTTTAACCATCCCTGACGTCTAAGGACTGCTGCTCCGGCAAGTTGGCGAAAGCCCAAGGAGGCTATGTCCATAGAAATATCTATAATTTCTGATGCAGCCCTTTCTCCTTCAAGAAGAATTTTCTTCGCCTCTTGTTTTTTATCGTCAGGTAAGTAATCGAGGTATGGGGAGATATCAGACCATAGCTGGCGGTCATACCTCGCTAGAATCGCCAAAGAATTTGTTGCACGAACTGAGGCACCCGCCATAGTGGTGAAACGCTTACCGATGTTATCAAGACGTCTTCCATCCTTATCTGGTGGTGCAGTCACAGGAATGGATGGATTCCGAGACTTCTGTTGAGCCGCCTGTGCAATAACGGAATCTGGTGTAGGATGTCCGGAGAGGCAAGCAGGAGTATTATCCGGTGCTTTGTATTTCTTATCGATTCTAGGGAGAATTGCAGGAACTGAAAACGGATGTTTCATTATCTTAGCTCCCTCTTCCCAGATGTGATCTATTATGGGAATGGAACACACGGACTTCCTACCCTGGTCCTTAAAATCGTAAAGAAAACAATCCGTTTCCTTCACAGTTACGGTAAGATGAAACCGGATTGCTGCCCTTTCCATAATTGCGTGAAATCCTCCAATATCCTCTGGAGGGGAATCTATTGCCTGAGGAACTGGTGAAGATGGCGTAGGAATTAAATATTCATCCCATTCATCCACAGTTGTGGGTGAGTTTGGTAGTTCTCCCTCTTCAGCCACAGTATCCCCATCATCATCATGGGATAGATGCTGCGCAGGTAGGACTTCCTGCGGTTGAATAATAGGTGTTGAAGTACTTGCAATCTGCAAACCTGTAGGTGCAGTAGGTAGTGCTTGTATAGGTGCCGCTGGTGGGAAACGTGTATGGTAATCTCTCAGCATAGCAGTTAGATCCTGCATTAAGGCAACAGGCATTTGCACCATAGATTCATGCTGAAATGAAGGCTCTTGAGGACCTTGCAGAGACTCGCAAGGCTCGTAATACTCTTCCTCATCCTCCTCATCCTGATATTTAATCCGGAGTTGAGAAGGGTTGCGTGCTGGGCTAAAAAGTCCATCATCATCAGACTCCTCTAAATAGTGACTAGGAGGCAAGGGAGAAATATGTGAAACGTCCTGGTAATAGTTTTTTGAAGATTGGAATGATGATGTTAATCTTGATGACAACACTGGCGTAATTTGTAAAGATGTGGGTCTTTTACGCTTCAGCGCCGTCAAAATATACATTGACGGTGAACTAGCCTCAGAAATAGCCATAATGGAAGTTGTCGTCGCCGTTGTAACCATTGACGTAGTCGACGGAAATCCCATCGTCGACGAAGTTGTCGTCGTCAAAGTTGCTGTCGTCGTCGACGGTGAACTCGTCGACGGATGGTGTTTCGCCGTCGACGGCGGCCCCGTCGACGGTGGGCTCGTCGACGGTGGGCTAGTCGACGGAATTTGGATCGTCGTCGACGGCGGCTTCGTCGACGGGAGCTGTATTATCGTCGACGGTGGAGCCGTAGACGGGAGACTCGTCGTCGACGTCGAGAGTGTCGACGGCATGGGCCCTATCGACGACGATGCAGGCGTCGATGTTATGGGCATCGTCGACGATACAATCGTCGACGGTAACGTCGTCGACGGGAATTTCTTCGTCGACGACGAGGAATCACTCACCGTCTGAGGAGATTTCATCGTCGACGGTGCTTTTTTCGACGTCGACGGGTTCCTGACAGACTGTTTTGGAGCAATTTTAACAGGAATCTTCATTTTTTCCACAGTTTTCACCTCTGAAGAGAATGAAAGCTTCTCTTTTTTAGAGGACGAGTGACCCGTCTCGAATGAGACTTCTTCAAGGTCTTGCTCTGTCGCTCAGGGGATCATCAGATCTATCTCTCTTTTGGCAAGAGGGGTGGACGCCTGAGGACTATCACTGCCATCATCTCCTGAAACAACGTCAGAAGTAGCCTTCAACTTCTCCAGCCAAACCAGCAATCTTCCTTCTCTGTCTTTTAAAGTCTTGGCAGGAAAGGTTCTGCAAATCCTGCAGTCCTTGACTTTATGAGCTGGATAAAGACAGTAGATGCATTCTTTGTGGGGATCCTCAAAATGCAGTCTCTTCTTCCCACATGAAGGACAGGGCAAAAACAAGCTTTTCTTTGAAGAATCAGACATAATTACTTACAAAGTTCAGCCAAAGGTGAAGAAAAAACTGAGCAGAGCTCAGGGAGACTCCCTGTCACACGACGTGCGGTAGAAAATCTGAGGGTCTGCCTCTCTGGGGGGAAGGTTCTAAGAGGGTGCTGCAGCCTGATTGGCTGTGTTCCAAGTTTGGGCCTTTTTTACAAAAGGACTAGGATAGGCTAATGTAGTGACTTTACTGTACATAGTAGCCTATATATATATATGTTTTATGACTATGATATATATATATTTTATTGTACCGAGAGACTCCCACCTCGTCGGCGGGGATGATTCTAAGCATGTGAATCTATGAAAGATACCCCAATACTGGATAATGGGTAGTTTTCAGGGAAGGTTTTAGGCCTCAGGGTGGGTGGGGCAGGTAGGGGTTTTGTAATTTAGGGCTTAGGGCAGGGGGGGGACAGAGTAGTGGTGACCTTAGCCATGCATACCACCTTACCATTCATGCATTTACCACAAAATTGCGCAATAAAGGCATGTGTGGTAAAGGAATGCGTGGTTAAGATGCATTCATGATTTGGGCTGTGTGGTAGAGGCACACATGGTTTAGCTATGCGTGACTCTACAGTACAACCCTCTCCCTCTCATGGACCTTGACTCCATAACGAAGTGGCATCAAATAGAGATGGGTGGAACTCTGCGAAGTTACATAAAAACTTTGTGAGATTCCGCGGAGTTCCATGAGCAGGTGGAATCGGCACTTCATGCTGATTTTTAGCACCGGGAGCTTGTTCCACGCTGCAAAATAAGTGTGAACTGCACCACACAGAGGGCACTACTTATTTGCTGCTGCTTGAGTAGATAATTTCTACTCGACCTGCAGCTTTCTCGACGTGAAAGGCAGCTTTCTCATTGTGAATGGTTGCGACTGCCCGTGTCTGTCCGTGTTGAGAAAATGTTGCCGGGTTCCGCCCTAGCATCCAAAAATCATGCTAGGGGATGCCAATTATCGCTTGCACTTGCTAAGTTAGCGTTGGTGAGCCGTGCGCGAGGAAAACTCCTCCACGCGGTGATTGACAGAGTTTTGTCTGAACTCCGTGTTACGGCAAAACTTAGCAAACTTCACCAGTGGATCAGAATTTATCATACACCCCTAATTTCGGGACCATGCATTGAGAGACGGCATACAAGATGCAATAGAACACTACTTTCAGTAAAATGACAATAGGGAGGTGGGACTGAGTGTGCTGTGGGATGTCGCTAAAGTGGTTATCTGGGGAGAACTCATCTCCCATACCTCTTCTCATGAAAAGCAAAACAGACAAAAGAAGGCAGACTTAGAGAGGGAATTGGGTCACTTAGAAACTCTTCACAAACAAAACAATTGCCTTTGTACTTACAGGCAGCTTTGCAAGGTGTGCCGTGAGTTGGAACACTTGTTGATGTGTGTGAATGCATAAACATTATTGTACCTGAAGCTCACCTACTATGAAAAAGGAGACAAAGCTGAAAGGTTGTTAGCATGCAAACTTAAACAGGTGCGCGCCAGGAATCACATTCACAGCATTCATGATGAAAACGTCTCCACCATTACAACCACTACAGCTTTTCAGGATACTATACAGAGATTTTTCAAAGTGATGATCTCTCAACTGCTGTGCAAGATACATATTTAAACACTTACTCTTGCGCAGTGAGACCGAAGGCCTTCTCGCAATTCGGAAATGCGATCACGGTTGAAAAGGTCAGGTGGGCGATTTGTGGGCTACAGGCTGGAAAGTGCTGGGTTTAGTTGGCTTCCCGGACTCTTTTTACAAGGCTTTTACTACTCTCTTAGCCATTCCTTTGGTGGCTGCCTATAATGATATCACCAAGCATGGCATAGTTACTGCCACGATGTTAGATTGCCATATTTCCCTTTTACTGAAACCACAAAAGGAGCCCACTCTACGCTCCTGTTATTGACCCATAGCATTACTGAACACTGATGTAAACATTTTTGCAACCATTATAGTCTTCAGGCTGCACTTGGTCTGCAATACCCTCCGTTACCCCCAACAAACCAACTGGTTTTATTTGAAATTGCCACACCAGGGATAACACCAGAATAAATGCATCTCTTATCAAAGTGGTAGCGAGGACTAACATACCAATGGTCCTGTTCTCACTTGGTGGCGAGAAGGCTTTTGATCGGATCGACTGACACTATCTCACAAAACTTCTGAATTGAATCCCTATAGGCCCCTATTCGAAACGCATGATCCTGGCGAATTTCCACAGACCAATGACGAGGCTTGACTATGGAAGCCTTTGTCCAGACACCCTATACACTGATGATGTGCTTTGTTTTTTAACTGAGCCATCCACCTCCATTTCTGCTCTTAAGGAGGAATTTGCATGCCTTAAGAAAGCGTTGGGATTCTCAGTGGATTATATGAAATCCAGCGGTATGGGGGTATCCATTTCTGGCACCGACATGCACACTGTCCTCTCAAACAATGGCTTCACGTTTGCCCGGCCTACCATCACATATTTAGGAGTGAAAATCTCTAACTCACTCACAACACTGTATGAACATAATGTACCTCCCCTCCTTGATACTCTATATAAGGACTTATACCACTGGGGTAGGCTGGAAGCCTCTTATCTAGGTAGGGTGACCACTTTGAAAATGGATTTCTAACCACGACTTCTCTTTCTGGCACAGTCACTACAGCTTAAATTCCCCACAGTGATTTTAGACCAGATCCCCAAAAATCTGCTGGCTTACGTCTGAAGGGAATGAACCCTTAGGGGTCCAAGGGCCATACTCTTTAAACCCACGGTTGATGGAGTGTTGGGGGTTCTCAAGCATTCGATCCTATGTCATGGCGGCAGAGCTTTGCCCAATTTTGGATTGGGGCTGCAATATAAGCAATCTCTCCTGGGTACATTTCGAACAACACTTCTCCTCACCCTGCTCTCTGGCCTACAGTGGCTCTCGCAACAGGGGCGACCTTCTCTGCATCATACACTTAAGGTCACTCATACCCAGCTAGAATACTGGCAACGTATAACTTGGAAAAAGGGCTCCACTTCTTTATCATCACCAATGACTCCAATTATCCACATCCCCAATTTCCCCCCAGGAATGGCTGCCCCAGGTTTTGGTCGCTGGAATGGAGGACCCCAGTCCCCTCCCCCCTCCCCCCATTGAGTGACCTGTATTCTGTTTGAGAAACATGCTCCAGAGACAAGCTAATGACGGAATGGGGGTTACACAGGTGGGACTGGTATCGCCTAACACAGTTATTACACTAGGCGGGCATGAGGGGTGTTAAGATCAAGGCGAGCCGGTACAAAACTGTCCTGAAACAATTATTTGCAGATAGGGTCACAGGTAAGGGCATCACCCTGTTGAAGAGGGCAATCTCAAATGTAGGCACTAGCCCAAAACAAAGTTATAAATTAGCATGGGAAGCTGAAATAGGTCACAATATTCTGCAAGATACTTGGGAACGTATATGGGGATGAACAGCTAAATTCTTCATATGCCCTTGACATAAAGAAAATGCTTACAAGTTACTTAACAGATAGTATCTTTCACCAATATGTCTATGCACAATGATTGGAGGTCCAGGTACATGTTGGAAGGCTTGTGGGGGATGGGGGACCTTCTTCCATATGTGGTGGTCTTGTGAATGTATACAAAATTACTGGACAACGATACTAGCCCACGTTCACGTCATCCTGGGTGTTTCCCTCCCGATGGACTCTTTAATTATCCTCCTTGGTGATCCAGGCCTGAATAGTATCTTTCTCTTAACTACACTGGATGAAAAACTAATATTGCATTTTCTAACAGCGGTATGTCTCGCCCTTGCGCAATTTTGGAAACAACTGATTACCCCACCTATACATGCATGGTGTGCTAAATTATGGAATATTTGTGCTATTGAGAGACTCACAGCACTGGTGCATAACTGAATGGATAAGATCACAAAAGTCTGGCTCCCCTTTCAGACATACTTGAAGCAGGATGAAACTTTAGTGGTGACTTGGTACGTAGAGCAGGCCTACATCTCATGTCATCACCACATCACCCTCCTCAGACCACAGCACACACTGAATAAAAGACTCAGGCTGATACTCACGGGCTAAAGTGAGGGTGGCTGGGCTTCAGATCTTTGCTCTTTTTATCTTTCTATCATGTGGAATATGTGTACCAACTGGCATTGCTGCATTGCTGTCTGCTTTATTCTGTTTATAGTATAATGATTGTAACAGTGAAAACATTAAATAAAGCTGTTAAAAAAATCGGTTTCATTCACAATGTCTTTCATTCGATGAACTATATTGCTACTCATAGTTGAGTCACAGTGTTGTGGTATCATTCACATATATGACATGTGTTGGGATCGGCCTCTCACACTTTGCCAGATAAATGGATTGACATGCATTTCGGACTCTTCCTAAATAAGCAATTAATTGCACTTTTATGAGAAGTACTAATGCACATTTTTATATTCATTAGTATAAGTTTAGGGACATCAGCGTGTTCTTAATGCACAAGCCATTTACAATTTTAGCATAGACTCACAAGCAAAGAAGTTATGTGTAATCATGTTCCGCCTCCTCCTCCTATCATCTTGTGAGTCTGTGTCAATGTTATGGTCTTTGTTAATGTCTTCATATTGATGTTGGACATCACTGCCTGGTACTCAACGCAAAGCATTCTACCAACACTGGGCCCGATTAACAAAGGTAAACTTGCACTTTTGTGAAAGTTGACTACTTTCCGGTATTCACAAAGGCAAATTTAGACCAAAAGTCTAACTTTTCTACTTTTTGGTATTCACAAAGGTAAACGTAGACCAAAAGGGAGCACAACCACCCCGCATATGTCACTAAAATTCAAGTAAGGCATGTACTACAAGATTTAACAGAGGCAAGCATTAGCTCCCAAGAGCTCACAACTAAAATACTAAAAGATATACTCCCTAAAATCCCTGAACACATCACGGGCGAGCTACTACCTATTCCCACCTTAAAACGCTTCATATCATGAACTAAAAAAGCCACCAGTGATACCCCTCAAGCCACCAGAAGAATAAAGGTATCCAAATTCCTGTTTGGCAGAGACTGCAACTGCGCAGGTCACACAGGAAACTGTCCCAGGATGCAAACATTTGGTTTCGAGCTGTAAACAGACTGTGCATACAGCCTCCATTTCCATTTATATATAATTTGGAGGAATAAATTACATGATGCAACCAATATTCATAAGCATGCTGGGACCCCATTACGTTTTAGGTGACTGTTGTGATTTTTAGGAATATTTGTATATGTCAAAAATTACAGTTCTTTGACATTAAAGCACCTTTTTCTGAGTCCACCATTAAAATGAATCTCAATAGCCCTCAAGAAGTGTTCAAGGTGAAACACGTTTGGGCATTATAGGCTGCGTTCACTGAAATCCTACGAACAACACTGTTCAATCATATTATGATTGTATTTGGATTTATTCCTTGTACACAAGTATGGGAGGACATTGATGTGTTGCTCTACTGTGTTCATGTGATATTATAATAAGTCTTTTGGAGTTTTCTACCTCATATGTGTAATACGTTTTGGTACAATTTGATTGCATGCTCCAGACATTTCTATCTTTGTATGTTTGGATCTACTTTCAGTAGTCACCTTAGGTACACCTAATGGTAGCAGGGGTGCTGTCTGTTGTAGCACCAGATAAAACTCTAACTTGGCTTTATATCACAGAGACCACTTTGCTGTTTGGGAATTGTGTGGGTACTCTTCCACTGCTACTTTTGTGATAGAGTGAAACAGCATCTGGAGAGGAAAGAATATATAAAGTGAAACAGAGCCTGAAGAGGAGGGAATACATAGAGCAAAACAGCATCTGGAGGGGAGAGAATAGATAGAGCGAAACAGAGCCTGGAGAGGAGAAAATACATAGAGTGACACAGCATCTGGAGATGAGGAAAACAGAGATGGGAATGAGGTGGCTAGTCAGCAAGAGTGAGAGGTTACTTAAAAATAAATATCACAGTGAATCATCTGGGGCTTACACTGGGCATGGTCCTATGTTGAATGGTTCTTGGAAACTGGCTGTAAACTGTAGTGGCTCCAGAGAGCTTTACCAAATTCTTTACTGCTGAGAGAGCTCATTGAGTGCCAATTCCATCTCAGCCACCTGGAGCCCCACCTTTCCTGATTACAACAAAAGTGTTGAACTATTGAGACTGAGACATCATATTACGATGGGTGAGACAAAACGGTCCCTACATGACAGATAGCAGCAATGTTTTGATTTTCCTGGTCTTCACAGAAGCTGTACAGCAACAGCCAGGTCATTCCTCAAGGTGAAGAAGAAATTGCAAGAACTTCGAATCTAATAAATGCTGGTGTTCCTTGGAAAGCTTAAGGTGATAGCTGAGTGCAAGACAAACTTTTTCACTAATGGGACTGCTGTGTGGGACTGGCTGAGTAATAAGGCAAAGGAGACAATTGCCTCTGCCATGCTAAGCCACAAAGGCCAGGACAGAGACCTCTCAAATGTTATGTTCTGTGAGAAAGTGCCCTCTTTCTGCATGGTTGCCCCCCACTTTTTTCTGAACTGCTGATGTGCTTTGACTGAGTGTGCCCTGGGCTCTTGCTAATCAGGTACCCAGGGTCTATGTTCTTTCCCTAAAACTGCATTGAAACCCAAACCCAATTGGCATCTCTGGCCACAGATCAGCCCCTGGTAAATGGTACCACAGGTACCCAGGGCACTGTGACCAGGGAAGACCTTTAAGAGCTGCAGCACTTATTGTGCCACCCTTAGAGGCCCTGTACCTTCACACTCACACACTGCCTTTGCAGGCTGCGTGTCTTGGTGCATAACAAAGTGAAGAGTCGACATGGCACACATCCCTGTGTGCCATGCCTACAACCCACTGCCCTGGCATAGATCAGTCACCCCTCTAGCTGGGTGCACTATGCCAGTGGTGAGGGTACAGGTGCATGAGCCCTGTACCCCTACAGTGTCTAAGTCCATTCTTAGCCATTGTAAGTGCAGTGCTGCCATTAAGAGTATATGGTGCTGGGAGGTTGTCATTACGAACTCCACAGCACCATAATGGCTACACTAAAACTGAGAAGTTCGGTATCCAACTTCTCAGCACATTAAACCCACACTGATGCCAGTGTGGGATTTAATAAAAAATGCACACAGAGGGCATCTTAGAGATGCCCCCTGAAAAACGACCTACCACTAGTGTCCAGGCTGAGTGGCTGCTTTCAGCTGCCACCACCAGACATGTTTCTGCTCCACTGGGTCGAGAGCCTGCTGCTCTCGGGGGTCTGAAACAATGCACATCCTGGGACATGGTGCCAAGCCTCCTCCCCCAGGATGGGCAGGGTCCACGAAGGGAAAGCTTCAAAGGCTTTACAACTTCGTGAGCTTCCCCAGGCCACTTGCTGCTTTCAGCAACTGGTCCCCACTGGTTCTGACCCCCTCTTTGGGCGGGAGAACCAGCGGGAAAAACAAGTGAGGAAGAGAGGTGTGCCCACATCTGCCAACTCCACCCCTCAGGTGGGGGAGGCGAGGTGAAGCACAACTCTCAGTCCCCGCCATCTTGCAGATAGGGGGACCCAGCCAACCAGAGTGAGGCATATGCCCCCTCCTACTGAAGGGTGGCATAATAGGGGGTGTACCTACCCCAAGGAAGGGACCCAGTGGTCCCAACCTTTACTTACCTGTAACGCCCTATTATTTAGGGGGCACCCCGAACCTTGCTTCCTCAGACAAGAAACCAGAAGAAAAAAATAAGAAGGACTGAACAGCCGTGCCGAAGCTAACAAGAGGAGGACGCCTACTGACTTGGCCCCAGCCCTACCGGCCTGTCCCCACCTCAAACCTGCAGAAGCGAAGCCCCGGTGTGTCCTGCAGCCAGCAGCCTCAAGAACCCCGAGGACCTGCTCTGCCTTCAAAAGAAAAGACTCTGTCTCCTGTGAACACCGGATTTGTTCACCAACAAACTCCAGCTCCAGCAGGGTCCGCGAGTCTTCACCATACTGCAGCCGACGCCCATGGTCCGAGTTCGAGTGACCCAACACCAAGAGGAGGTCTCCCTGGCGATCCTGACCTAAGATCCGGTGATCCCTGACCTGCCTCAAGCCTCCAGCCAACGCCTGTAGCCTCAAACCGGAAGGTCCCCCCAACCGCGACCCAGAGCTGGTAAGAAGATCCGACCCTAAAAGGCACCCCTGCACCCGACGCCCCACGGCCTTGGGTGGCCCAACCGATGGTGCCTAACCAACCCCCAACATCCCAACTTACCTCTCCAAGTGGTGGTCGCACCCAGGAGACCTTCGTCCCCGAGCCTGCAGTGTGTTTGCAAACCCGAGACTCCCCATTGAAAGCAACAGGGCGCCCAACGCCAAAACAGCACTCTGCACCCGGCCGCCCCAGTGCTGATGAGGGTGCACCTTTTGTGCTGGCTTGAACCCCCATTTGCCCTGAGCTTAAGTCCAGGAGCTTTGCTCCCACAACCCAGGGGCCTGCTCGTCAGCAGCCACCAACCGGAGGCCCCCTACCCCCCGTTGGATAACATTGGGCCTCAGCACTCTGCACCCAGCCGCCCTAGTGCAACAAGACTGCATCCTTGACCCGGGGGGACCCCTGAGTCTTACCCCAGAAACCCAACTCCCACAACCGAATACTTACCTTTGAACCGATAACCCTATTTTCCTCCATAGGATAACATTGACTGTTTTTCTGTGAAAAGTTTCTGAGTGTGGAGTTGAAAAATCTAAGAAACCCTTTAAAACTGTAACTAAATAACAAAAATGCTTGTACTTACCTGTTTACAGGAAATGTCCCAGTGCAGCATCCAGGTATACTGCACTGTGTAAGAAAAGTAATCTGTAAAGTAATTTACTTGACACTCTATTAAGAAGCCAATACAAAGTATATGTACAGTATATGAAAAGCATTGCATTACTAGTATCTCTACTGTAATCAAATCAAAGTGCATATACAATTGCAATTCAAACTGGTTACAAACTGCATTACTACTGTGTACTACCCCCTCAGTTCAACATGTTAGATTTA
The DNA here is from genome assembly GCA_963921515.1 of Calotriton arnoldi. Lineage (NCBI taxonomy): Eukaryota > Metazoa > Chordata > Amphibia > Caudata > Salamandridae > Calotriton > Calotriton arnoldi. Next base: position 61,296 of record CAWUFW010016155.1, on the reverse strand, counting down.
ATTACTGAAAGCGCTAACCTGAACCACCTCTGATGAATACTGGGCATAGCCTTTGCTTGCTAGAATGGGTAATGGCACACATGGGAGAGCTTCAATTGATTGTTTTATATTCCAAATTGTTGTTGGCTTGGGTTGTTTGCTGGGCCTGGTTCCTTTTAACCTTGGCCCGCAAACTTTTGCAGTTATGGTTACAACATGATATTTAGATGTTTATCAAAACAGACATGATTTGGAATCTGGCTTATGTAATCTGGGAATTCCAAGAGATGGATGGGGGATCCAACGCAGACATAATATAGCATTACAAAATTAACATAAATTTATGACTTGGAATGTGAGGGCAACGGCTTCTATTAAAACACTAAATATACTATTTTATCTGAAACAAAGCACATTACAAGTGGTGTTTATTCAATAAATGTATCTCTCAATGTGGAAGCAAGCAAGTTGCATAAAAGATGGAGAACCCAGATGTTCACCAGGGGTCGTTTCTCCTCTGCATGCAGGGTCCTGATTTTGGTAAAACCAGAAGTCCCACAAGGTAACCAAAATAAAAATTGATAAGACGATACATCAGATTCAAGGGGTTACTGAGCAGCCTACAAACAATATTGGTCTGCAGCTATGTCAGTACTGTTTCTGCCGCAGGTAATGCAACACTTCATTACATTGGGAGATGAATATGCACTCTCCATGAAGGAGAGAAAGGTCCTTCCCCATTACCAGCAACTACCAGTGCGTTAAATGAACAGGCAAGGCATGACTGACTGATACACCGAATGATGAGAAATGTGTGATGGACTACTCCTTGCATTCACCTGTATACAAATTACGCAAACAAATAGACAAATTCCTGTCATGAATAGGCAATATAGGTTCAGTCTTCGATGCAGAATATCTGAGTAATACCCTCTCAGGGCGCAACTCCTCACTTATGTTGATTGAGTGGTGAAGGCTGATTACTTGGGCTCTGTTTTAACAACTGCAGGCAGCTACACTGCTATAATTAGCCTTTTGTGAGTTTATTTCAGAGGTCATTGACCATTACTTCAGGGAGTATGAGGGCTCTGTTGAGAGCCATGAATGTGAATGGGAGGAGTTCAAAGTCATGATCTGGGGACAATGCATCAGAACTTCCAAAGGAGTAAGGGCCAGTCACGGCCAGCATGACTCGCGGATGGGGGGACAGGTGGTGGGGTCGAGCGGGTTCGCGGGGGGTTAATTCAAATTTTAAAAAACGTATCTTACCGGGTCCCGGGCCGCCTCAGCTCCTGGCCGGGTCCCACGTTTTCCCAACAGGAAGCAGCCACAGGCAGCCTCCTTCCCCTAAGCCAATCACAAAGCTGCAATGGCAGCATTGTGATTGGTGGGGACAGCGCCCAGCCGGGCGCCTATGGGGAGGCGATTTTCTCTATGTTGGTTGCATGCCGCCTACATAGAGAAAAGGCAGAGTGCGCATGACTGGTTTGGTCGGCCCCAGAGGGCCGACCAAACAGTCAGGGCCCACAGCATTGGGCAAGCCACTTCTCCGCGACCCGCCCACCCTCCCGCCCCCAACCAGGCATACCATTCGGCTCACTCCTCCCAGACCCGCCCACCGGCCCCCCCCCAACCAGGCATACCCATCTGCTTTCTCGCAGTGCGAGAAGCCGAAACAAAAAATGGTATTTAAAATACCATTTTATGTTTCTGCTCTCGCACTGCGTGCAGTAGTAGGCGACCCTCCTCTGCCCTAATGGAGGAGTCGCCCCTGGTAAAGGCTATGCTACTGAGGAAACTCACACTCATTTAAATACAATGGGTAGACCTGTATGATGCTGAGGGGGGCTGGGCGTCGAGGAATGTGCAATCACAAAATAGAGCTACCTCTGCTATAGACTCAACTAGGTATCCTAACAGCCTGCGTCCGAATGTGGAGGATGCATTAATCATCACAATAACTGTTAATATTTTTTAATCAAAAGTGTCCTCATACGCACTCAAAATTAAGAGTCACTTACTAAACCATTATGAGCATTCAATCCTATCAAATGAATCGTCATTCGATTACAATTTAGTGACATTGTGTGGAAGAACTTTTAAAGCGAAAAATAGCCGGCACTAGTGATGAAATATTTGGGTGCACAAAGTGTACACAATACCCCTGTAGTGAAGATAAAAATACCCCTGTAGTGAAGTCCAAGTTAATAGGGCGCCAAGTGTGCCCATAAATCATCTTCACTAGACACCTGTCATGTGAAGAACCTAAGTTAATTGGGATCGAAATATGTTGACCCAATCCACCAAGGAAAAGTAGACATTTTGGAAGGAGAAATATGTAAAACCGAACTTATAATTCCTTTCCCTTGGGGCTGACCCTTAACAGTGGAACAGATAACCTTGTGCCCAAAGACCTATGCAAAATAACACCTCAGTTTGGATTTTAAATAGTTGGAAAGGTCGATATTGGATTTCACCTATCAATCAAACAAAGTGCTGCTTTTACCTCTCTTTAAATTTTAACTGGTGTTTGTGACCAGTTTGTGCACCTGTCATTTCCGATGGTATGAAGAAGACCGTGGACTTGTGGTCTCTAATAGAAGCCATATTATATTGTTCTATGCTGATTATATCTTTTTATATAGCTGTGATCCGGAAGGTCAATAGTGCGAGGTCATTGAGATACTTGAAACCTTTGAGAAAGTGTCCAGTTTAAAAGTAAACTGGAATAAGTTGTATCTGTTTCCCTTGCACCGAATAGAGACAGAATTTACTTCAGGGACACAACCTTCAGATACCAGAGTATGCAGATGTACCACCAAGATCTAGACTTTAAAACAAAGTACACGTCAGTGCGATTCTGGAATAAACTACCTCTCTTGGTGATGGCAAGGGATGCTCCAGGCTAAAGATGATGATATTGCTCTGACAATTATATTTCTTTACCAATATTCCAGTAATATTACCACGCACATTATTATAAGACCTGAATTTCAGGCTGACAGGGTTGTTGCAGAATGATGTCAGTCAGGCACAGGGTTGCATTGAACAAAACAGGACTGCCTACTCCTCCCCAGGCATTTTGGTAGCCTCAGATTTTGAATTAAATTATATAGCAGGTCAACTCCAAATGATATCAATTGGGGGACCTCCAGCTCAAATTGATGATAGTAGCTAGGTAATGCTGGCACCACATATACCTCACTGAATCAGGCACAGCATTGGTGTACTCTCTAACATGGCCTTTAGGACAGTTCAAGAGACTGGGGTAAGAGCCTGAGTTTGACATGGACCTTTGGAAAAAAATATTTTAGTATGATGGGCAATATGTTTCAGTTGCACCTGCTTCGGAAGTTTGAATATGTAGGGAGAGACAATGGCATTCAAATCAGATTTTTTCCTGCCTTATGGCTTACTGATCAGAGCTGTGAGATTAATCTGGAGTGCATGATACAACAAACCCGAATGCAATACCCACTATCTATAATGCTAATATTAGGTGTCAATGGCAGGAAAAAGCCTCAATGCTATATAAGGCTTTACTGAACAACACTTTGAGACCATAGGCAGGCTTGCAATCAAGATGGGAGAGAACCCTGGGAAAAGATACTGCAGATAGTAAAAGGGACACAATCACAGCCTAAGTAGCCAATGTATCAAGAAACAGCCGATTTAAATTGATCAGTTCAATTACCTTCATGAGATGTATCTCACACTGGCCTGACTATGCCGCACAGATAACGTTGGAGGGAGCTGCTGTCCTAGATGTCAAGCAACACTGAAATTTATATACAAATGTTGTTGGAGTGCCTTACTCACTTGCAATATTACAAGATATGAATCTGACGATAGATGGTTTCCTGACTTTGGCCCTATGGACTATAGGTATGCCTGTTGGGTATGGTCCCACATTCACAGCAAGGCGAAATATACATGCAGATTCACAGACTTGGGATTATTACTGGCCAAGAATGAGTGAGCTATGGGTTGGAAGGACATACATGATCTCATTGGGATAAAGGAGCTATGAGGTTATCAGGTGGGACTTGTGGGAAATAGTTTTCTTGCTTGCATCCTCTGCTATAGGACTGGGCATTCACGCATTGTCACCCTGGAAGGAAACAATAGACATATTCACACGAAAATCTGATTGCATCTTCCGTAAATATTGCAGTGATTGTGAATCAGCAGTGTAAATAAATAGAGACAGAATCCTTCATCATTCAGCAACTAGACAACTTGAAATTACAACATTCCAACCTCCATTTCCTTATTATATCAACTAGTACTGTATGCATTTACACTGTAATGCTTTAAGCTCCAGTACGTATGTTTGACCTGACACAAATCCCAATGATTTTCGAACTGTTGATTGTTATTCCTACAGTGAATGATAATTAATCTGATGCAAGCCACTTAATGAAAAACAAAAATGTCCATTGAAAACCTTCAATAAAGTATATTTTTAAGCATTGCTATGTAAGAACCAGTATGAATTTGATAAACTAATGTACAATGGAATGACCCAAATGAAGAATGATGTTTTAATTAATTAGAACTATGTTCAGCGTGCAGTCCATACAGAATGTACACAGGTGCGCTTATGTGTGTGTTTGTGTGTGTCTGTGAGCACACACATATGAGGGGATCGGATAAGAAATGTCTCCTCTACCATAATCTCCTCCATTGTTGATTAGTAATGGAAAACCATCCTCTTTCGGAACTAAGGGCCCCATGCATCATCCGAAAATCGGGTCGCAAACGGGCAGATTCGCAGAATCTGCCCCTTTGCGACCTGTATTTTAGCGTTGGGATGCATCATCCCAAATGCAAAAATACGCAAATTTAAGGAATCGCAAAGTTGCGATTACTTAAATGCGATTGCATTTGAGGAATCGCAAATTGAGATTCCTTAAATGCAATGCAACAAAGTAAAAATTAGCGATTTCGCTGCTAGGGGCGCAATTTACCATGAAGTTGAACTTCATGGTAAATTGCAAAACTTTGAGAAATGCACTAAAGTGCATTTTTCAAAGTTGAAAGTTCACACACACATGTCCTTGGGACATGTGTGTGTGCAACATATGTGCACGGATCAATTTCAGGGGTGCAACAGGGTGTCCTTTTGACACCGGACACCGGGCTACCTGTCTGGTAGTGGGACTGGAGGTGCTGCTTACCATTAAGTGTGGTCCGAGAGCAGGGAAGTGGTACTTTGAAAGCATCCTGTTGAGTGTCTTTCCTCGAAGAAAAAACTGGTGGTTACAGAGCATTGATGCTGACTGGATTTGGGCTGCATGCACATGTAGAATGCGCTGTGCGGCAGATGACCATCAGTGAGCTATGATTCCGAGCAAGCCACAAAATCCCACGTGTCTTGACATACTGCCGCCATCTTGGATCTTCAGGCATAACTTTCCTCATGGAGCATGGTGTTCTTGCTAGGCAGTTGTGCTACAATGTTGCTGTTGCCAGAACATTGCTTCATGCACAATGGATTTCAAGTGTTAAGATATATTGCTTCCTAAAGGTTTGGACTATGGACATTTTCGAATACAGAGAATGATCCTGATGGGTGTGTTTGAAACTGAACTTTCAACTATTATTTGCAAATTTTTTGAATTCTAAATACTGGATTAGAATTATCTGTACTCTTAAGACTGCGGGTCTATGCTTTGCTAAAAGTTCCAGTGAAGGAACAGGATGGATTCTTAAGAGGACATTTAACCTGTATGTGTGTGTGTGTGTATGTATATAAATGGTTGAAATTTCAGTTTCAAACACACACAACATCAGGATAATTCTCTGTAATCGAAAATGACCATAGTTCAAACCTTGAGGAAGCAATATGTCTTTACACTTTTAATCCATCATATATATATATATATTATCTACTGGCGGTCGCCAGTAGATAGTTATAGTTAGGACCTTTATCCATAGGAAATCCGCAACATTCTATTTGAAATAACTCTTGCGCCGGTTGGACAGAATCTTCGCGAAAGCTTCCAACTTGTTGGGGTGCTCTGCTCCTACCCTGAAAGTCTCGAGTTGATTCGTCAAGCGGGGCCGAGAAAAAGGGGGTCCCAAAACGCGTTTTCTCCGTTTTCTCCATGTTAATTCCCATAGGAAATTTTAGCCACGGCTACAGCCCGAACTGCTGAACGGAATTACACCAAATTTTGCAAAAAGGTAGCGCTTGGTTCAGAAAGCGACCTTTTTTAAATGGTGTAAATCCGTTCAGTAGTTCGTGAGAAATTCAAAAATAAGAGTGAAAAAATCGATTTCCCATAGGAAACTTTATGCAAGGCTACAGCAAAAACTGCTGAACGGAATTACACCAAATTAGGCAAAAGGTAGTGCTTGGTTCAGAAAGCACCCTTTTTAAAAATGGTGTAAATCCGTTCAGTAGTTGCTGAGAAAATCCAAAATAAATGTTTCGATATTTAGAGGCACGGAGGATCCGCGCACCCTCCCGACCACGAGCTGCATGCTAATTGGCTGTCAACACTCCAAACCAGGAAGTGTTGGCAGCCATCTTGTAAGAAAGCAGTAAAAAAAGTGCGCAATACGCAAAAAGGGGGCAGGGTAGAAACACCCTGACCCCCTAGGCCTGCTCAGGGCCCCAAACATTTTTTTTTTTTTTTTTTTAAATTGGCAGGATGCGCTTACGGTGCGCGGATCCTGCCGATAAAAAAAAAAATGAAGCGCGGGCTCCCGCGCTTCTTTGGTAATTGGCCCCGGGTGGGCCAAGTCCCGAGGGCATGGGAGGGTTAAGTTTTATGATGTGGGGGCCTCTAAGGCCCCCAAGCCCAGGGACCGCCACCCCCAGGGCTTTAATAAAAAAATGATGCGGGAGGGCTCTTGGCCCTCCCGCAGCCCAGACCGCCACCCCCAGGGCTTCTTTTTATTTTTTAAATAACCTATGTGGGGGCTTGAGCCCCCACACGCCCAGGCACCGCCACCTCCCGGGGCACTAAATATTTTAATGTGGGGGTCCGTTACGGACCCTAGAGCCCGGGGACCACCACCTCCCGGGGCTGTGCAATTCAAGGGAGGGGGCCGCGTGGCCCCCTCCTGGAGCCCTTGATGGCCCTGGGGACCACCACCCCCAGGGCCGGCTCCTGCAGTGTCCCGGGGTGCCTAACCCGGGACACTGTAGTTGCTATGACAGGGCCGGGGCCTCGCGGCTCCCGTCCTGTCATAGCAAACTGCTTTGGATATTGGAGCGAGAGCAGAGCCTGCTCTCGCTTCAATATCCAAAGCAAATTGCTTTTCCACATGGGAGCTGCATCTTAGCAGCTCCCCATGTGGAAAAGCAATGCCGGCTCCCAAGGGACGCGGGAGACGGCGGGACTGGTGGGGGATTGGGGACCCCACAGTCCCCAACGGAGAGAGGCCAGCCCCGGGGGATGGGATCCCCGGGGCAAGTAGTGGCCCGGGAGGGCCACGCGGCCCCTTCCCAAAAAAAAAAAAAAAAAAACAAAGGCCGGCCCTGGGATGGGGTCACCGGGGCCATAAGTGGCCCTGAGGAGGGGGCAACGCAGCCCCCTCCAAAACAATAAAAAAAATAAAAGGCCATGCCCCGAGGGATGGGGTCCCGGGGCCGATTAGAGCCTCGGGAGGGGGCCACGTGGCCCCCTTCCAAATTGTTTTTTTTAATAAATAAATAGGGGGCAGGCCCTGGGGGATGGGGACCCCAGGACCAATAAATTAGAAAAAGAAGGGGGCCACACAGCCCCCTTCTTAAAAAAAAAAAACACCGGCATCGCGCTCGGAGGCCACGCCCCTTCTTTCACCACTCTGCAAACGCGCCCTGGCGCGTTTACAGATGGGGAACGAATTCCCCTTGAATACTGGGGGTCCCTGGGGGCCAACTAGCCCACCAGGAACCTCCAGTATGCGCCCGGGGGCTGCGTTGCAGAGAGGTGTTCTGAGGCCACGCCCCTTTTTACACCTCTCTGCAACGCAGCTCTGTGGCGCTTAATGGAGGGAGCTAGTGGGCTAGTTGCACCCAGGGACCCTCAGGATTGAAGGGAGTTAATCCTGACTTAAAACGCGCCACGGGCGCGTTTGTACAGTGGTGAAGGGAGGGCGGGGCTTGAGATGACATGTGTGCAAACAGGCCCGTGGCGTGTTTTAAGATGGGGAATTAAATCCCCTTCAATACTGAGGGTCCCTGGGGGACAACTAGCCCACCATGTATGTCCAGAAAGCACCACAGAGCTGCGTTGCAGAGAGGTGCAAAAGGGGCATGGCCTCTGAACACCTCTCTGCAAGCGCAGCTCTCTGGCGCATACTGGAGGTACCTGGTGGGCTAGTTGACCCCTAGGGACCCTCGGGATTGAGGAGGAATTAATTCTCAACTTAAAACGCGCCACAGAGCGTGTTTGCAGACATGTCACCTCAGGCCCCACCCCTTCCTTCACCATTGTGCAAATATTCCTCTAAAATCAGCCGAACTACGAATTCCGATTTACTCACCTGTTATCAGGAGAGAACCCAGTGCTGCATCTTTTAGCCCAGCACTGAGCCAGAAAAGTAATTCTAACCGTACTTACCAGTAACTTGAATTTCCTTCCATAGGCTAACATTGACTGGTTTCACTTGGAAATTCTTCTAAGTGTGGAGTTTTGGAACTTTATAATATTCCTCTAAAATCAGCCGAACTACGAATTCCGATTTACTCACCTGTTATCAGGAGAGAACCCAGTGCTGCATCTTTTAGCCCAGCACTGAGCCAGAAAAGTAATTCTAACCGTACTTACCAGTAACTTGAATTTCCTTCCATAGGCTAACATTGACTGGTTTCACTTGGAAATTCTTCTAAGTGTGGAGTTTTGGAACTTTGTAATATTCCTCTAAAATCAGCCGAACTACGAATTCCGATTTACTCACCTGTTATCAGGAGAGAACCCAGTGCTGCATCTTTTAGCCCAGCACTGAGCCTGAAAAGTAATTCTAACCGTACTTACCAGTAACTTGAATTTCCTTCCATAGGCTAACATTGACTGGTTTCACTTGGAAATTCTTCTAAGTGTGGAGTTTTGGAACTTTATAATATTCCTCTAAAATCAGCCGAACTACGAATTCCGATTTACTCACCTGTTATCAGGAGAGAACCCAGTGCTGCATCTTTTAGCCCAGCACTGAGCCTGAAAAGTAATTCTAACCGTACTTACCAGTAACTTGAATTTCCTTCCATAGGCTAACATTGACTGGTTTCACTTGGAAATTCTTCTAAGTGTGGAGTTTTGGAACTTTATAATATTCCTCTAAAATCAGCCGAACTACGAATTCCGATTTACTCACCTGTTATCAGGAGAGAACCCAGTGCTGCATCTTTTAGCCCAGCACTGAGCCAGAAAAGTAATTCTAACCGTACTTACCAGTAACTTGAATTTCCTTCCATAGGCTAACATTGACTGGTTTCACTTGGAAATTCTTCTAAGTGTGGAGTTTTGGAACTTTATAATATTCCTCTAAAATCAGCCGAACTACGAATTCCGATTTACTCACCTGTTATCAGGAGAGAACCCAGTGCTGCATCTTTTAGCCCAGCACTGAGCCAGAAAAGTAATTCTAACCGTACTTACCAGTAACTTGAATTTCCTTCCATAGGCTAACATTGACTGGTTTCACTTGGAAATTCTTCTAAGTGTGGAGTTTTGGAACTTTATAATATTCCTCTAAAATCAGCCGAACTACGAATTCCGATTTACTCACCTGTTATCAGGAGAGAACCCAGTGCTGCATCTTTTAGCCCAGCACTGAGCCAGAAAAGTAATTCTAACCGTACTTACCAGTAACTTGAATTTCCTTCCATAGGCTAACATTGACTGGTTTCACTTGGAAATTCTTCTAAGTGTGGAGTTTTGGAACTTTATAATATTCCTCTAAAATCAGCCGAACTACGAATTCCGATTTACTCACCTGTTATCAGGAGAGAACCCAGTGCTGCATCTTTTAGCCCAGCACTGAGCCAGAAAAGTAATTCTAACCGTACTTACCAGTAACTTGAATTTCCTTCCATAGGCTAACATTGACTGGTTTCACTTGGAAATTCTTCTAAGTGTGGAGTTTTGGAACTTTATAATATTCCTCTAAAATCAGCCGAACTACGAATTCCGATTTACTCACCTGTTATCAGGAGAGAACCCAGTGCTGCATCTTTTAGCCCAGCACTGAGCCAGAAAAGTAATTCTAACCGTACTTACCAGTAACTTGAATTTCCTTCCATAGGCTAACATTGACTGGTTTCACTTGGAAATTCTTCTAAGTGTGGAGTTTTGGAACTTTATAATATTCCTCTAAAATCAGCCGAACTACGAATTCCGATTTACTCACCTGTTATCAGGAGAGAACCCAGTGCTGCATCTTTTAGCCCAGCACTGAGCCAGAAAAGTAATTCTAACCGTACTTACCAGTAACTTGAATTTCCTTCCATAGGCTAACATTGACTGGTTTCACTTGGAAATTCTTCTAAGTGTGGAGTTTTGGAACTTTATAATATTCCTCTAAAATCAGCCGAACTACGAATTCCGATTTACTCACCTGTTATCAGGAGAGAACCCAGTGCTGCATCTTTTAGCCCAGCACTGAGCCAGAAAAGTAATTCTAACCGTACTTACCAGTAACTTGAATTTCCTTCCATAGGCTAACATTGACTGGTTTCACTTGGAAATTCTTCTAAGTGTGGAGTTTTGGAACTTTATAATATTCCTCTAAAATCAGCCGAACTACGAATTCCGATTTACTCACCTGTTATCAGGAGAGAACCCAGTGCTGCATCTTTTAGCCCAGCACTGAGCCAGAAAAGTAATTCTAACCGTACTTACCAGTAACTTGAATTTCCTTCCATAGGCTAACATTGACTGGTTTCACTTGGAAATTCTTCTAAGTGTGGAGTTTTGGAACTTTATAATATTCCTCTAAAATCAGCCGAACTACGAATTCCGATTTACTCACCTGTTATCAGGAGAGAACCCAGTGCTGCATCTTTTAGCCCAGCACTGAGCCAGAAAAGTAATTCTAACCGTACTTACCAGTAACTTGAATTTCCTTCCATAGGCTAACATTGACTGGTTTCACTTGGAAATTCTTCTAAGTGTGGAGTTTTGGAACTTTATAATATTCCTCTAAAATCAGCCGAACTACGAATTCCGATTTACTCACCTGTTATCAGGAGAGAACCCAGTGCTGCATCTTTTAGCCCAGCACTGAGCCAGAAAAGTAATTCTAACCGTACTTACCAGTAACTTGAATTTCCTTCCATAGGCTAACATTGACTGGTTTCACTTGGAAATTCTTCTAAGTGTGGAGTTTTGGAACTTTATAATATTCCTCTAAAATCAGCCGAACTACGAATTCCGATTTACTCACCTGTTATCAGGAGAGAACCCAGTGCTGCATCTTTTAGCCCAGCACTGAGCCAGAAAAGTAATTCTAACCGTACTTACCAGTAACTTGAATTTCCTTCCATAGGCTAACATTGACTGGTTTCACTTGGAAATTCTTCTAAGTGTGGAGTTTTGGAACTTTATAATATTCCTCTAAAATCAGCCGAACTACGAATTCCGATTTACTTACCTGTTATCAGGAGAGAACCCAGTGCTGCATCTTTTAGCCCAGCACTGAGCCAGAAAAGTAATTCTAACCGTACTTACCAGTAACTTGAATTTCCTTCCATAGGCTAACATTGACTGGTTTCACTTGGAAATTCTTCTAAGTGTGGAGTTTTGGAACTTTATAATATTCCTCTAAAATCAGCCGAACTACGAATTCCGATTTACTCACCTGTTATCAGGAGAGAACCCAGTGCTGCATCTTTTAGCCCAGCACTGAGCCAGAAAAGTAATTCTAACCGTACTTACCAGTAACTTGAATTTCCTTCCATAGGCTAACATTGACTGGTTTCACTTGGAAATTCTTCTAAGTGTGGAGTTTTGGAACTTTATAATATTCCTCTAAAATCAGCCGAACTACGAATTCCGATTTACTCACCTGTTATCAGGAGAGAACCCAGTGCTGCATCTTTTAGCCCAGCACTGAGCCAGAAAAGTAATTCTAACCGTACTTACCAGTAACTTGAATTTCCTTCCATAGGCTAACATTGACTGGTTTCACTTGGAAATTCTTCTAAGTGTGGAGTTTTGGAACTTTATAATATTCCTCTAAAATCAGCCGAACTACGAATTCCGATTTACTCACCTGTTATCAGGAGAGAACCCAGTGCTGCATCTTTTAGCCCAGCACTGAGCCAGAAAAGTAATTCTAACCGTACTTACCAGTAACTTGAATTTCCTTCCATAGGCTAACATTGACTGGTTTCACTTGGAAATTCTTCTAAGTGTGGAGTTTTGGAACTTTATAATATTCCTCTAAAATCAGCCGAACTACGAATTCCGATTTACTTACCTGTTATCAGGAGAGAACCCAGTGCTGCATCTTTTAGCCCAGCACTGAGCCAGAAAAGTAATTCTAACCGTACTTACCAGTAACTTGAATTTCCTTCCATAGGCTAACATTGACTGGTTTCACTTGGAAATTCTTCTAAGTGTGGAGTTTTGGAACTTTATAATATTCCTCTAAAATCAGCCGAACTACGAATTCCGATTTACTCACCTGTTATCAGGAGAGAACCCAGTGCTGCATCTTTTAGCCCAGCACTGAGCCAGAAAAGTAATTCTAACCGTACTTACCAGTAACTTGAATTTCCTTCCATAGGCTAACATTGACTGGTTTCACTTGGAAATTCTTCTAAGTGTGGAGTTTTGGAACTTTATAATATTCCTCTAAAATCAGCCGAACTACGAATTCCGATTTACTTACCTGTTATCAGGAGAGAACCCAGTGCTGCATCTTTTAGCCCAGCACTGAGCCAGAAAAGTAATTCTAACCGTACTTACCAGTAACTTGAATTTCCTTCCATAGGCTAACATTGACTGGTTTCACTTGGAAATTCTTCTAAGTGTGGAGTTTTGGAACTTTGTAATATTCCTCTAAAATCAGCCGAACTACGAATTCCGATTTACTCACCTGTTATCAGGAGAGAACCCAGTGCTGCATCTTTTAGCCCAGCACTGAGCCTGAAAAGTAATTCTAACCGTACTTACCAGTAACTTGAATTTCCTTCCATAGGCTAACATTGACTGGTTTCACTTGGAAATTCTTCTAAGTGTGGAGTTTTGGAACTTTATAATATTCCTCTAAAATCAGCCGAACTACGAATTCCGATTTACTCACCTGTTATCAGGAGAGAACCCAGTGCTGCATCTTTTAGCCCAGCACTGAGCCAGAAAAGTAATTCTAACCGTACTTACCAGTAACTTGAATTTCCTTCCATAGGCTAACATTGACTGGTTTCACTTGGAAATTCTTCTAAGTGTGGAGTTTTGGAACTTTATAATATTCCTCTAAAATCAGCCGAACTACGAATTCCGATTTACTCACCTGTTATCAGGAGAGAACCCAGTGCTGCATCTTTTAGCCCAGCACTGAGCCAGAAAAGTAATTCTAACCGTACTTACCAGTAACTTGAATTTCCTTCCATAGGCTAACATTGACTGGTTTCACTTGGAAATTCTTCTAAGTGTGGAGTTTTGGAACTTTATAATATTCCTCTAAAATCAGCCGAACTACGAATTCCGATTTACTCACCTGTTATCAGGAGAGAACCCAGTGCTGCATCTTTTAGCCCAGCACTGAGCCAGAAAAGTAATTCTAACCGTACTTACCAGTAACTTGAATTTCCTTCCATAGGCTAACATTGACTGGTTTCACTTGGAAATTCTTCTAAGTGTGGAGTTTTGGAACTTTATAATATTCCTCTAAAATCAGCCGAACTACGAATTCCGATTTACTCACCTGTTATCAGGAGAGAACCCAGTGCTGCATCTTTTAGCCCAGCACTGAGCCAGAAAAGTAATTCTAACCGTACTTACCAGTAACTTGAATTTCCTTCCATAGGCTAACATTGACTGGTTTCACTTGGAAATTCTTCTAAGTGTGGAGTTTTGGAACTTTATAATATTCCTCTAAAATCAGCCGAACTACGAATTCCGATTTACTCACCTGTTATCAGGAGAGAACCCAGTGCTGCATCTTTTAGCCCAGCACTGAGCCAGAAAAGTAATTCTAACCGTACTTACCAGTAACTTGAATTTCCTTCCATAGGCTAACATTGACTGGTTTCACTTGGAAATTCTTCTAAGTGTGGAGTTTTGGAACTTTGTAATATTCCTCTAAAATCAGCCGAACTACGAATTCCGATTTACTCACCTGTTATCAGGAGAGAACCCAGTGCTGCATCTTTTAGCCCAGCACTGACCCTGAAAAGTAATTCTAACCGTACTTACCAGTAACTTGAATTTCCTTCCATAGGCTAACATTGACTGGTTTCACTTGGAAATTCTTCTAAGTGTGGAGTTTTGGAACTTTATAATATTCCTCTAAAATCAGCCGAACTACGAATTCCGATTTACTCACCTGTTATCAGGAGAGAACCCAGTGCTGCATCTTTTAGCCCAGCACTGAGCCAGAAAAGTAATTCTAACCGTACTTACCAGTAACTTGAATTTCCTTCCATAGGCTAACATTGACTGGTTTCACTTGGAAATTCTTCTAAGTGTGGAGTTTTGGAACTTTATAATATTCCTCTAAAATCAGCCGAACTACGAATTCCGATTTACTCACCTGTTATCAGGAGAGAACCCAGTGCTGCATCTTTTAGCCCAGCACTGAGCCAGAAAAGTAATTCTAACCGTACTTACCAGTAACTTGAATTTCCTTCCATAGGCTAACATTGACTGGTTTCACTTGGAAATTCTTCTAAGTGTGGAGTTTTGGAACTTTATAATATTCCTCTAAAATCAGCCGAACTACGAATTCCGATTTACTCACCTGTTATCAGGAGAGAACCCAGTGCTGCATCTTTTAGCCCAGCACTGAGCCAGAAAAGTAATTCTAACCGTACTTACCAGTAACTTGAATTTCCTTCCATAGGCTAACATTGACTGGTTTCACTTGGAAATTCTTCTAAGTGTGGAGTTTTGGAACTTTATAATATTCCTCTAAAATCAGCCGAACTACGAATTCCGATTTACTTACCTGTTATCAGGAGAGAACCCAGTGCTGCATCTTTTAGCCCAGCACTGAGCCAGAAAAGTAATTCTAACCGTACTTACCAGTAACTTGAATTTCCTTCCATAGGCTAACATTGACTGGTTTCACTTGGAAATTCTTCTAAGTGTGGAGTTTTGGAACTTTGTAATATTCCTCTAAAATCAGCCGAACTACGAATTCCGATTTACTCACCTGTTATCAGGAGAGAACCCAGTGCTGCATCTTTTAGCCCAGCACTGAGCCTGAAAAGTAATTCTAACCGTACTTACCAGTAACTTGAATTTCCTTCCATAGGCTAACATTGACTGGTTTCACTTGGAAATTCTTCTAAGTGTGGAGTTTTGGAACTTTATAATATTCCTCTAAAATCAGCCGAACTACGAATTCCGATTTACTCACCTGTTATCAGGAGAGAACCCAGTGCTGCATCTTTTAGCCCAGCACTGAGCCAGAAAAGTAATTCTAACCGTACTTACCAGTAACTTGAATTTCCTTCCATAGGCTAACATTGACTGGTTTCACTTGGAAATTCTTCTAAGTGTGGAGTTTTGGAACTTTATAATATTCCTCTAAAATCAGCCGAACTACGAATTCCGATTTACTAACCTGTTATCAGGAGAGAACCCAGTGCTGCATCTTTTAGCCCAGCACTGAGCCAGAAAAGTAATTCTAACCGTACTTACCAGTAACTTGAATTTCCTTCCATAGGCTAACATTGACTGGTTTCACTTGGAAATTCTTCTAAGTGTGGAGTTTTGGAACTTTGTAATATTCCTCTAAAATCAGCCGAACTACGAATTCCGATTTACTCACCTGTTATCAGGAGAGAACCCAGTGCTGCATCTTTTAGCCCAGCACTGAGCCAGAAAAGTAATTCTAACCGTACTTACCAGTAACTTGAATTTCCTTCCATAGGCTAACATTGACTGGTTTCACTTGGAAATTCTTCTAAGTGTGGAGTTTTGGAACTTTATAATATTCCTCTAAAATCAGCCGAACTACGAATTCCGATTTACTCACCTGTTATCAGGAGAGAACCCAGTGCTGCATCTTTTAGCCCAGCACTGAGCCAGAAAAGTAATTCTAACCGTACTTACCAGTAACTTGAATTTCCTTCCATAGGCTAACATTGACTGGTTTCACTTGGAAATTCTTCTAAGTGTGGAGTTTTGGAACTTTATAATATTCCTCTAAAATCAGCCGAACTACGAATTCCGATTTACTCACCTGTTATCAGGAGAGAACCCAGTGCTGCATCTTTTAGCCCAGCACTGAGCCAGAAAAGTAATTCTAACCGTACTTACCAGTAACTTGAATTTCCTTCCATAGGCTAACATTGACTGGTTTCACTTGGAAATTCTTCTAAGTGTGGAGTTTTGGAACTTTATAATATTCCTCTAAAATCAGCCGAACTACGAATTCCGATTTACTCACCTGTTATCAGGAGAGAACCCAGTGCTGCATCTTTTAGCCCAGCACTGAGCCAGAAAAGTAATTCTAACCGTACTTACCAGTAACTTGAATTTCCTTCCATAGGCTAACATTGACTGGTTTCACTTGGAAATTCTTCTAAGTGTGGAGTTTTGGAACTTTATAATATTCCTCTAAAATCAGCCGAACTACGAATTCCGATTTACTCACCTGTTATCAGGAGAGAACCCAGTGCTGCATCTTTTAGCCCAGCACTGAGCCAGAAAAGTAATTCTAACCGTACTTACCAGTAACTTGAATTTCCTTCCATAGGCTAACATTGACTGGTTTCACTTGGAAATTCTTCTAAGTGTGGAGTTTTGGAACTTTATAATATTCCTCTAAAATCAGCCGAACTACGAATTCCGATTTACTCACCTGTTATCAGGAGAGAACCCAGTGCTGCATCTTTTAGCCCAGCACTGAGCCAGAAAAGTAATTCTAACCGTACTTACCAGTAACTTGAATTTCCTTCCATAGGCTAACATTGACTGGTTTCACTTGGAAATTCTTCTAAGTGTGGAGTTTTGGAACTTTATAATATTCCTCTAAAATCAGCCGAACTACGAATTCCGATTTACTCACCTGTTATCAGGAGAGAACCCAGTGCTGCATCTTTTAGCCCAGCACTGAGCCAGAAAAGTAATTCTAACCGTACTTACCAGTAACTTGAATTTCCTTCCATAGGCTAACATTGACTGGTTTCACTTGGAAATTCTTCTAAGTGTGGAGTTTTGGAACTTTATAATATTCCTCTAAAATCAGCCGAACTACGAATTCCGATTTACTCACCTGTTATCAGGAGAGAACCCAGTGCTGCATCTTTTAGCCCAGCACTGAGCCAGAAAAGTAATTCTAACCGTACTTACCAGTAACTTGAATTTCCTTCCATAGGCTAACATTGACTGGTTTCACTTGGAAATTCTTCTAAGTGTGGAGTTTTGGAACTTTATAATATTCCTCTAAAATCAGCCGAACTACGAATTCCGATTTACTCACCTGTTATCAGGAGAGAACCCAGTGCTGCATCTTTTAGCCCAGCACTGAGCCAGAAAAGTAATTCTAACCGTACTTACCAGTAACTTGAATTTCCTTCCATAGGCTAACATTGACTGGTTTCACTTGGAAATTCTTCTAAGTGTGGAGTTTTGGAACTTTATAATATTCCTCTAAAATCAGCCGAACTACGAATTCCGATTTACTCACCTGTTATCAGGAGAGAACCCAGTGCTGCATCTTTTAGCCCAGCACTGAGCCAGAAAAGTAATTCTAACCGTACTTACCAGTAACTTGAATTTCCTTCCATAGGCTAACATTGACTGGTTTCACTTGGAAATTCTTCTAAGTGTGGAGTTTTGGAACTTTATAATATTCCTCTAAAATCAGCCGAACTACGAATTCCGATTTACTCACCTGTTATCAGGAGAGAACCCAGTGCTGCATCTTTTAGCCCAGCACTGAGCCAGAAAAGTAATTCTAACCGTACTTACCAGTAACTTGAATTTCCTTCCATAGGCTAACATTGACTGGTTTCACTTGGAAATTCTTCTAAGTGTGGAGTTTTGGAACTTTATAATATTCCTCTAAAATCAGCCGAACTACGAATTCCGATTTACTCACCTGTTATCAGGAGAGAACCCAGTGCTGCATCTTTTAGCCCAGCACTGAGCCAGAAAAGTAATTCTAACCGTACTTACCAGTAACTTGAATTTCCTTCCATAGGCTAACATTGACTGGTTTCACTTGGAAATTCTTCTAAGTGTGGAGTTTTGGAACTTTATAATATTCCTCTAAAATCAGCCGAACTACGAATTCCGATTTACTCACCTGTTATCAGGAGAGAACCCAGTGCTGCATCTTTTAGCCCAGCACTGAGCCAGAAAAGTAATTCTAACCGTACTTACCAGTAACTTGAATTTCCTTCCATAGGCTAACATTGACTGGTTTCACTTGGAAATTCTTCTAAGTGTGGAGTTTTGGAACTTTATAATATTCCTCTAAAATCAGCCGAACTACGAATTCCGATTTACTCACCTGTTATCAGGAGAGAACCCAGTGCTGCATCTTTTAGCCCAGCACTGAGCCAGAAAAGTAATTCTAACCGTACTTACCAGTAACTTGAATTTCCTTCCATAGGCTAACATTGACTGGTTTCACTTGGAAATTCTTCTAAGTGTGGAGTTTTGGAACTTTATAATATTCCTCTAAAATCAGCCGAACTACGAATTCCGATTTACTCACCTGTTATCAGGAGAGAACCCAGTGCTGCATCTTTTAGCCCAGCACTGAGCCAGAAAAGTAATTCTAACCGTACTTACCAGTAACTTGAATTTCCTTCCATAGGCTAACATTGACTGGTTTCACTTGGAAATTCTTCTAAGTGTGGAGTTTTGGAACTTTATAATATTCCTCTAAAATCAGCCGAACTACGAATTCCGATTTACTCACCTGTTATCAGGAGAGAACCCAGTGCTGCATCTTTTAGCCCAGCACTGAGCCAGAAAAGTAATTCTAACCGTACTTACCAGTAACTTGAATTTCCTTCCATAGGCTAACATTGACTGGTTTCACTTGGAAATTCTTCTAAGTGTGGAGTTTTGGAACTTTATAATATTCCTCTAAAATCAGCCGAACTACGAATTCCGATTTACTCACCTGTTATCAGGAGAGAACCCAGTGCTGCATCTTTTAGCCCAGCACTGAGCCAGAAAAGTAATTCTAACCGTACTTACCAGTAACTTGAATTTCCTTCCATAGGCTAACATTGACTGGTTTCACTTGGAAATTCTTCTAAGTGTGGAGTTTTGGAACTTTATAATATTCCTCTAAAATCAGCCGAACTACGAATTCCGATTTACTCACCTGTTATCAGGAGAGAACCCAGTGCTGCATCTTTTAGCCCAGCACTGAGCCAGAAAAGTAATTCTAACCGTACTTACCAGTAACTTGAATTTCCTTCCATAGGCTAACATTGACTGGTTTCACTTGGAAATTCTTCTAAGTGTGGAGTTTTGGAACTTTATAATATTCCTCTAAAATCAGCCGAACTACGAATTCCGATTTACTCACCTGTTATCAGGAGAGAACCCAGTGCTGCATCTTTTAGCCCAGCACTGAGCCAGAAAAGTAATTCTAACCGTACTTACCAGTAACTTGAATTTCCTTCCATAGGCTAACATTGACTGGTTTCACTTGGAAATTCTTCTAAGTGTGGAGTTTTGGAACTTTATAATATTCCTCTAAAATCAGCCGAACTACGAATTCCGATTTACTCACCTGTTATCAGGAGAGAACCCAGTGCTGCATCTTTTAGCCCAGCACTGAGCCAGAAAAGTAATTCTAACCGTACTTACCAGTAACTTGAATTTCCTTCCATAGGCTAACATTGACTGGTTTCACTTGGAAATTCTTCTAAGTGTGGAGTTTTGGAACTTTATAATATTCCTCTAAAATCAGCCGAACTACGAATTCCGATTTACTCACCTGTTATCAGGAGAGAACCCAGTGCTGCATCTTTTAGCCCAGCACTGAGCCAGAAAAGTAATTCTAACCGTACTTACCAGTAACTTGAATTTCCTTCCATAGGCTAACATTGACTGGTTTCACTTGGAAATTCTTCTAAGTGTGGAGTTTTGGAACTTTATAATATTCCTCTAAAATCAGCCGAACTACGAATTCCGATTTACTCACCTGTTATCAGGAGAGAACCCAGTGCTGCATCTTTTAGCCCAGCACTGAGCCAGAAAAGTAATTCTAACCGTACTTACCAGTAACTTGAATTTCCTTCCATAGGCTAACATTGACTGGTTTCACTTGGAAATTCTTCTAAGTGTGGAGTTTTGGAACTTTATAATATTCCTCTAAAATCAGCCGAACTACGAATTCCGATTTACTCACCTGTTATCAGGAGAGAACCCAGTGCTGCATCTTTTAGCCCAGCACTGAGCCAGAAAAGTAATTCTAACCGTACTTACCAGTAACTTGAATTTCCTTCCATAGGCTAACATTGACTGGTTTCACTTGGAAATTCTTCTAAGTGTGGAGTTTTGGAACTTTATAATATTCCTCTAAAATCAGCCGAACTACGAATTCCGATTTACTCACCTGTTATCAGGAGAGAACCCAGTGCTGCATCTTTTAGCCCAGCACTGAGCCAGAAAAGTAATTCTAACCGTACTTACCAGTAACTTGAATTTCCTTCCATAGGCTAACATTGACTGGTTTCACTTGGAAATTCTTCTAAGTGTGGAGTTTTGGAACTTTATAATATTCCTCTAAAATCAGCCGAACTACGAATTCCGATTTACTCACCTGTTATCAGGAGAGAACCCAGTGCTGCATCTTTTAGCCCAGCACTGAGCCAGAAAAGTAATTCTAACCGTACTTACCAGTAACTTGAATTTCCTTCCATAGGCTAACATTGACTGGTTTCACTTGGAAATTCTTCTAAGTGTGGAGTTTTGGAACTTTATAATATTCCTCTAAAATCAGCCGAACTACGAATTCCGATTTACTCACCTGTTATCAGGAGAGAACCCAGTGCTGCATCTTTTAGCCCAGCACTGAGCCAGAAAAGTAATTCTAACCGTACTTACCAGTAACTTGAATTTCCTTCCATAGGCTAACATTGACTGGTTTCACTTGGAAATTCTTCTAAGTGTGGAGTTTTGGAACTTTATAATATTCCTCTAAAATCAGCCGAACTACGAATTCCGATTTACTCACCTGTTATCAGGAGAGAACCCAGTGCTGCATCTTTTAGCCCAGCACTGAGCCAGAAAAGTAATTCTAACCGTACTTACCAGTAACTTGAATTTCCTTCCATAGGCTAACATTGACTGGTTTCACTTGGAAATTCTTCTAAGTGTGGAGTTTTGGAACTTTATAATATTCCTCTAAAATCAGCCGAACTACGAATTCCGATTTACTCACCTGTTATCAGGAGAGAACCCAGTGCTGCATCTTTTAGCCCAGCACTGAGCCAGAAAAGTAATTCTAACCGTACTTACCAGTAACTTGAATTTCCTTCCATAGGCTAACATTGACTGGTTTCACTTGGAAATTCTTCTAAGTGTGGAGTTTTGGAACTTTATAATATTCCTCTAAAATCAGCCGAACTACGAATTCCGATTTACTCACCTGTTATCAGGAGAGAACCCAGTGCTGCATCTTTTAGCCCAGCACTGAGCCAGAAAAGTAATTCTAACCGTACTTACCAGTAACTTGAATTTCCTTCCATAGGCTAACATTGACTGGTTTCACTTGGAAATTCTTCTAAGTGTGGAGTTTTGGAACTTTATAATATTCCTCTAAAATCAGCCGAACTACGAATTCCGATTTACTCACCTGTTATCAGGAGAGAACCCAGTGCTGCATCTTTTAGCCCAGCACTGAGCCAGAAAAGTAATTCTAACCGTACTTACCAGTAACTTGAATTTCCTTCCATAGGCTAACATTGACTGGTTTCACTTGGAAATTCTTCTAAGTGTGGAGTTTTGGAACTTTATAATATTCCTCTAAAATCAGCCGAACTACGAATTCCGATTTACTCACCTGTTATCAGGAGAGAACCCAGTGCTGCATCTTTTAGCCCAGCACTGAGCCAGAAAAGTAATTCTAACCGTACTTACCAGTAACTTGAATTTCCTTCCATAGGCTAACATTGACTGGTTTCACTTGGAAATTCTTCTAAGTGTGGAGTTTTGGAACTTTATAATATTCCTCTAAAATCAGCCGAACTACGAATTCCGATTTACTCACCTGTTATCAGGAGAGAACCCAGTGCTGCATCTTTTAGCCCAGCACTGAGCCAGAAAAGTAATTCTAACCGTACTTACCAGTAACTTGAATTTCCTTCCATAGGCTAACATTGACTGGTTTCACTTGGAAATTCTTCTAAGTGTGGAGTTTTGGAACTTTATAATATTCCTCTAAAATCAGCCGAACTACGAATTCCGATTTACTCACCTGTTATCAGGAGAGAACCCAGTGCTGCATCTTTTAGCCCAGCACTGAGCCAGAAAAGTAATTCTAACCGTACTTACCAGTAACTTGAATTTCCTTCCATAGGCTAACATTGACTGGTTTCACTTGGAAATTCTTCTAAGTGTGGAGTTTTGGAACTTTATAATATTCCTCTAAAATCAGCCGAACTACGAATTCCGATTTACTCACCTGTTATCAGGAGAGAACCCAGTGCTGCATCTTTTAGCCCAGCACTGAGCCAGAAAAGTAATTCTAACCGTACTTACCAGTAACTTGAATTTCCTTCCATAGGCTAACATTGACTGGTTTCACTTGGAAATTCTTCTAAGTGTGGAGTTTTGGAACTTTATAATATTCCTCTAAAATCAGCCGAACTACGAATTCCGATTTACTCACCTGTTATCAGGAGAGAACCCAGTGCTGCATCTTTTAGCCCAGCACTGAGCCAGAAAAGTAATTCTAACCGTACTTACCAGTAACTTGAATTTCCTTCCATAGGCTAACATTGACTGGTTTCACTTGGAAATTCTTCTAAGTGTGGAGTTTTGGAACTTTATAATATTCCTCTAAAATCAGCCGAACTACGAATTCCGATTTACTCACCTGTTATCAGGAGAGAACCCAGTGCTGCATCTTTTAGCCCAGCACTGAGCCAGAAAAGTAATTCTAACCGTACTTACCAGTAACTTGAATTTCCTTCCATAGGCTAACATTGACTGGTTTCACTTGGAAATTCTTCTAAGTGTGGAGTTTTGGAACTTTATAATATTCCTCTAAAATCAGCCGAACTACGAATTCCGATTTACTCACCTGTTATCAGGAGAGAACCCAGTGCTGCATCTTTTAGCCCAGCACTGAGCCAGAAAAGTAATTCTAACCGTACTTACCAGTAACTTGAATTTCCTTCCATAGGCTAACATTGACTGGTTTCACTTGGAAATTCTTCTAAGTGTGGAGTTTTGGAACTTTATAATATTCCTCTAAAATCAGCCGAACTACGAATTCCGATTTACTCACCTGTTATCAGGAGAGAACCCAGTGCTGCATCTTTTAGCCCAGCACTGAGCCAGAAAAGTAATTCTAACCGTACTTACCAGTAACTTGAATTTCCTTCCATAGGCTAACATTGACTGGTTTGACTTGGAAATTCTTCTAAGTGTGGAGTTTTGGAACTTTATAATATTCCTCTAAAATCAGCCGAACTACGAATTCCGATTTACTCACCTGTTATCAGGAGAGAACCCAGTGCTGCATCTTTTAGCCCAGCACTGAGCCAGAAAAGTAATTCTAACCGTACTTACCAGTAACTTGAATTTCCTTCCATAGGCTAACATTGACTGGTTTCACTTGGAAATTCTTCTAAGTGTGGAGTTTTGGAACTTTATAATATTCCTCTAAAATCAGCCGAACTACGAATTCCGATTTACTCACCTGTTATCAGGAGAGAACCCAGTGCTGCATCTTTTAGCCCAGCACTGAGCCAGAAAAGTAATTCTAACCGTACTTACCAGTAACTTGAATTTCCTTCCATAGGCTAACATTGACTGGTTTCACTTGGAAATTCTTCTAAGTGTGGAGTTTTGGAACTTTATAATATTCCTCTAAAATCAGCCGAACTACGAATTCCGATTTACTCACCTGTTATCAGGAGAGAACCCAGTGCTGCATCTTTTAGCCCAGCACTGAGCCAGAAAAGTAATTCTAACCGTACTTACCAGTAACTTGAATTTCCTTCCATAGGCTAACATTGACTGGTTTCACTTGGAAATTCTTCTAAGTGTGGAGTTTTGGAACTTTATAATATTCCTCTAAAATCAGCCGAACTACGAATTCCGATTTACTCACCTGTTATCAGGAGAGAACCCAGTGCTGCATCTTTTAGCCCAGCACTGAGCCAGAAAAGTAATTCTAACCGTACTTACCAGTAACTTGAATTTCCTTCCATAGGCTAACATTGACTGGTTTCACTTGGAAATTCTTCTAAGTGTGGAGTTTTGGAACTTTATAATATTCCTCTAAAATCAGCCGAACTACGAATTCCGATTTACTCACCTGTTATCAGGAGAGAACCCAGTGCTGCATCTTTTAGCCCAGCACTGAGCCAGAAAAGTAATTCTAACCGTACTTACCAGTAACTTGAATTTCCTTCCATAGGCTAACATTGACTGGTTTCACTTGGAAATTCTTCTAAGTGTGGAGTTTTGGAACTTTATAATATTCCTCTAAAATCAGCCGAACTACGAATTCCGATTTACTCACCTGTTATCAGGAGAGAACCCAGTGCTGCATCTTTTAGCCCAGCACTGAGCCAGAAAAGTAATTCTAACCGTACTTACCAGTAACTTGAATTTCCTTCCATAGGCTAACATTGACTGGTTTCACTTGGAAATTCTTCTAAGTGTGGAGTTTTGGAACTTTATAATATTCCTCTAAAATCAGCCGAACTACGAATTCCGATTTACTCACCTGTTATCAGGAGAGAACCCAGTGCTGCATCTTTTAGCCCAGCACTGAGCCAGAAAAGTAATTCTAACCGTACTTACCAGTAACTTGAATTTCCTTCCATAGGCTAACATTGACTGGTTTCACTTGGAAATTCTTCTAAGTGTGGAGTTTTGGAACTTTATAATATTCCTCTAAAATCAGCCGAACTACGAATTCCGATTTACTCACCTGTTATCAGGAGAGAACCCAGTGCTGCATCTTTTAGCCCAGCACTGAGCCAGAAAAGTAATTCTAACCGTACTTACCAGTAACTTGAATTTCCTTCCATAGGCTAACATTGACTGGTTTCACTTGGAAATTCTTCTAAGTGTGGAGTTTTGGAACTTTATAATATTCCTCTAAAATCAGCCGAACTACGAATTCCGATTTACTCACCTGTTATCAGGAGAGAACCCAGTGCTGCATCTTTTAGCCCAGCACTGAGCCAGAAAAGTAATTCTAACCGTACTTACCAGTAACTTGAATTTCCTTCCATAGGCTAACATTGACTGGTTTCACTTGGAAATTCTTCTAAGTGTGGAGTTTTGGAACTTTATAATATTCCTCTAAAATCAGCCGAACTACGAATTCCGATTTACTCACCTGTTATCAGGAGAGAACCCAGTGCTGCATCTTTTAGCCCAGCACTGAGCCAGAAAAGTAATTCTAACCGTACTTACCAGTAACTTGAATTTCCTTCCATAGGCTAACATTGACTGGTTTCACTTGGAAATTCTTCTAAGTGTGGAGTTTTGGAACTTTATAATATTCCTCTAAAATCAGCCGAACTACGAATTCCGATTTACTCACCTGTTATCAGGAGAGAACCCAGTGCTGCATCTTTTAGCCCAGCACTGAGCCAGAAAAGTAATTCTAACCGTACTTACCAGTAACTTGAATTTCCTTCCATAGGCTAACATTGACTGGTTTCACTTGGAAATTCTTCTAAGTGTGGAGTTTTGGAACTTTATAATATTCCTCTAAAATCAGCCGAACTACGAATTCCGATTTACTCACCTGTTATCAGGAGAGAACCCAGTGCTGCATCTTTTAGCCCAGCACTGAGCCAGAAAAGTAATTCTAACCGTACTTACCAGTAACTTGAATTTCCTTCCATAGGCTAACATTGACTGGTTTCACTTGGAAATTCTTCTAAGTGTGGAGTTTTGGAACTTTATAATATTCCTCTAAAATCAGCCGAACTACGAATTCCGATTTACTCACCTGTTATCAGGAGAGAACCCAGTGCTGCATCTTTTAGCCCAGCACTGAGCCAGAAAAGTAATTCTAACCGTACTTACCAGTAACTTGAATTTCCTTCCATAGGCTAACATTGACTGGTTTCACTTGGAAATTCTTCTAAGTGTGGAGTTTTGGAACTTTATAATATTCCTCTAAAATCAGCCGAACTACGAATTCCGATTTACTCACCTGTTATCAGGAGAGAACCCAGTGCTGCATCTTTTAGCCCAGCACTGAGCCAGAAAAGTAATTCTAACCGTACTTACCAGTAACTTGAATTTCCTTCCATAGGCTAACATTGACTGGTTTCACTTGGAAATTCTTCTAAGTGTGGAGTTTTGGAACTTTATAATATTCCTCTAAAATCAGCCGAACTACGAATTCCGATTTACTCACCTGTTATCAGGAGAGAACCCAGTGCTGCATCTTTTAGCCCAGCACTGAGCCAGAAAAGTAATTCTAACCGTACTTACCAGTAACTTGAATTTCCTTCCATAGGCTAACATTGACTGGTTTCACTTGGAAATTCTTCTAAGTGTGGAGTTTTGGAACTTTATAATATTCCTCTAAAATCAGCCGAACTACGAATTCCGATTTACTCACCTGTTATCAGGAGAGAACCCAGTGCTGCATCTTTTAGCCCAGCACTGAGCCAGAAAAGTAATTCTAACCGTACTTACCAGTAACTTGAATTTCCTTCCATAGGCTAACATTGACTGGTTTCACTTGGAAATTCTTCTAAGTGTGGAGTTTTGGAACTTTATAATATTCCTCTAAAATCAGCCGAACTACGAATTCCGATTTACTCACCTGTTATCAGGAGAGAACCCAGTGCTGCATCTTTTAGCCCAGCACTGAGCCAGAAAAGTAATTCTAACCGTACTTACCAGTAACTTGAATTTCCTTCCATAGGCTAACATTGACTGGTTTCACTTGGAAATTCTTCTAAGTGTGGAGTTTTGGAACTTTATAATATTCCTCTAAAATCAGCCGAACTACGAATTCCGATTTACTCACCTGTTATCAGGAGAGAACCCAGTGCTGCATCTTTTAGCCCAGCACTGAGCCAGAAAAGTAATTCTAACCGTACTTACCAGTAACTTGAATTTCCTTCCATAGGCTAACATTGACTGGTTTCACTTGGAAATTCTTCTAAGTGTGGAGTTTTGGAACTTTATAATATTCCTCTAAAATCAGCCGAACTACGAATTCCGATTTACTCACCTGTTATCAGGAGAGAACCCAGTGCTGCATCTTTTAGCCCAGCACTGAGCCAGAAAAGTAATTCTAACCGTACTTACCAGTAACTTGAATTTCCTTCCATAGGCTAACATTGACTGGTTTCACTTGGAAATTCTTCTAAGTGTGGAGTTTTGGAACTTTATAATATTCCTCTAAAATCAGCCGAACTACGAATTCCGATTTACTCACCTGTTATCAGGAGAGAACCCAGTGCTGCATCTTTTAGCCCAGCACTGAGCCAGAAAAGTAATTCTAACCGTACTTACCAGTAACTTGAATTTCCTTCCATAGGCTAACATTGACTGGTTTCACTTGGAAATTCTTCTAAGTGTGGAGTTTTGGAACTTTATAATATTCCTCTAAAATCAGCCGAACTACGAATTCCGATTTACTCACCTGTTATCAGGAGAGAACCCAGTGCTGCATCTTTTAGCCCAGCACTGAGCCAGAAAAGTAATTCTAACCGTACTTACCAGTAACTTGAATTTCCTTCCATAGGCTAACATTGACTGGTTTCACTTGGAAATTCTTCTAAGTGTGGAGTTTTGGAACTTTATAATATTCCTCTAAAATCAGCCGAACTACGAATTCCGATTTACTCACCTGTTATCAGGAGAGAACCCAGTGCTGCATCTTTTAGCCCAGCACTGAGCCAGAAAAGTAATTCTAACCGTACTTACCAGTAACTTGAATTTCCTTCCATAGGCTAACATTGACTGGTTTCACTTGGAAATTCTTCTAAGTGTGGAGTTTTGGAACTTTATAATATTCCTCTAAAATCAGCCGAACTACGAATTCCGATTTACTCACCTGTTATCAGGAGAGAACCCAGTGCTGCATCTTTTAGCCCAGCACTGAGCCAGAAAAGTAATTCTAACCGTACTTACCAGTAACTTGAATTTCCTTCCATAGGCTAACATTGACTGGTTTCACTTGGAAATTCTTCTAAGTGTGGAGTTTTGGAACTTTATAATATTCCTCTAAAATCAGCCGAACTACGAATTCCGATTTACTCACCTGTTATCAGGAGAGAACCCAGTGCTGCATCTTTTAGCCCAGCACTGAGCCAGAAAAGTAATTCTAACCGTACTTACCAGTAACTTGAATTTCCTTCCATAGGCTAACATTGACTGGTTTCACTTGGAAATTCTTCTAAGTGTGGAGTTTTGGAACTTTATAATATTCCTCTAAAATCAGCCGAACTACGAATTCCGATTTACTCACCTGTTATCAGGAGAGAACCCAGTGCTGCATCTTTTAGCCCAGCACTGAGCCAGAAAAGTAATTCTAACCGTACTTACCAGTAACTTGAATTTCCTTCCATAGGCTAACATTGACTGGTTTCACTTGGAAATTCTTCTAAGTGTGGAGTTTTGGAACTTTATAATATTCCTCTAAAATCAGCCGAACTACGAATTCCGATTTACTCACCTGTTATCAGGAGAGAACCCAGTGCTGCATCTTTTAGCCCAGCACTGAGCCAGAAAAGTAATTCTAACCGTACTTACCAGTAACTTGAATTTCCTTCCATAGGCTAACATTGACTGGTTTCACTTGGAAATTCTTCTAAGTGTGGAGTTTTGGAACTTTATAATATTCCTCTAAAATCAGCCGAACTACGAATTCCGATTTACTCACCTGTTATCAGGAGAGAACCCAGTGCTGCATCTTTTAGCCCAGCACTGAGCCAGAAAAGTAATTCTAACCGTACTTACCAGTAACTTGAATTTCCTTCCATAGGCTAACATTGACTGGTTTCACTTGGAAATTCTTCTAAGTGTGGAGTTTTGGAACTTTATAATATTCCTCTAAAATCAGCCGAACTACGAATTCCGATTTACTCACCTGTTATCAGGAGAGAACCCAGTGCTGCATCTTTTAGCCCAGCACTGAGCCAGAAAAGTAATTCTAACCGTACTTACCAGTAACTTGAATTTCCTTCCATAGGCTAACATTGACTGGTTTCACTTGGAAATTCTTCTAAGTGTGGAGTTTTGGAACTTTATAATATTCCTCTAAAATCAGCCGAACTACGAATTCCGATTTACTCACCTGTTATCAGGAGAGAACCCAGTGCTGCATCTTTTAGCCCAGCACTGAGCCAGAAAAGTAATTCTAACCGTACTTACCAGTAACTTG
Organism: Calotriton arnoldi; assembly: GCA_963921515.1. Classification (NCBI taxonomy): domain Eukaryota; kingdom Metazoa; phylum Chordata; class Amphibia; order Caudata; family Salamandridae; genus Calotriton; species Calotriton arnoldi. Next base: position 31,635 of record CAWUFW010016155.1, on the reverse strand, counting down.
AATTTCCTTCCATAGGCTAACATTGACTGGTTTCACTTGGAAATTCTTCTAAGTGTGGAGTTTTGGAACTTTATAATATTCCTCTAAAATCAGCCGAACTACGAATTCCGATTTACTCACCTGTTATCAGGAGAGAACCCAGTGCTGCATCTTTTAGCCCAGCACTGAGCCAGAAAAGTAATTCTAACCGTACTTACCAGTAACTTGAATTTCCTTCCATAGGCTAACATTGACTGGTTTCACTTGGAAATTCTTCTAAGTGTGGAGTTTTGGAACTTTATAATATTCCTCTAAAATCAGCCGAACTACGAATTCCGATTTACTCACCTGTTATCAGGAGAGAACCCAGTGCTGCATCTTTTAGCCCAGCACTGAGCCAGAAAAGTAATTCTAACCGTACTTACCAGTAACTTGAATTTCCTTCCATAGGCTAACATTGACTGGTTTCACTTGGAAATTCTTCTAAGTGTGGAGTTTTGGAACTTTATAATATTCCTCTAAAATCAGCCGAACTACGAATTCCGATTTACTCACCTGTTATCAGGAGAGAACCCAGTGCTGCATCTTTTAGCCCAGCACTGAGCCAGAAAAGTAATTCTAACCGTACTTACCAGTAACTTGAATTTCCTTCCATAGGCTAACATTGACTGGTTTCACTTGGAAATTCTTCTAAGTGTGGAGTTTTGGAACTTTATAATATTCCTCTAAAATCAGCCGAACTACGAATTCCGATTTACTCACCTGTTATCAGGAGAGAACCCAGTGCTGCATCTTTTAGCCCAGCACTGAGCCAGAAAAGTAATTCTAACCGTACTTACCAGTAACTTGAATTTCCTTCCATAGGCTAACATTGACTGGTTTCACTTGGAAATTCTTCTAAGTGTGGAGTTTTGGAACTTTATAATATTCCTCTAAAATCAGCCGAACTACGAATTCCGATTTACTCACCTGTTATCAGGAGAGAACCCAGTGCTGCATCTTTTAGCCCAGCACTGAGCCAGAAAAGTAATTCTAACCGTACTTACCAGTAACTTGAATTTCCTTCCATAGGCTAACATTGACTGGTTTCACTTGGAAATTCTTCTAAGTGTGGAGTTTTGGAACTTTATAATATTCCTCTAAAATCAGCCGAACTACGAATTCCGATTTACTCACCTGTTATCAGGAGAGAACCCAGTGCTGCATCTTTTAGCCCAGCACTGAGCCAGAAAAGTAATTCTAACCGTACTTACCAGTAACTTGAATTTCCTTCCATAGGCTAACATTGACTGGTTTCACTTGGAAATTCTTCTAAGTGTGGAGTTTTGGAACTTTATAATATTCCTCTAAAATCAGCCGAACTACGAATTCCGATTTACTCACCTGTTATCAGGAGAGAACCCAGTGCTGCATCTTTTAGCCCAGCACTGAGCCAGAAAAGTAATTCTAACCGTACTTACCAGTAACTTGAATTTCCTTCCATAGGCTAACATTGACTGGTTTCACTTGGAAATTCTTCTAAGTGTGGAGTTTTGGAACTTTATAATATTCCTCTAAAATCAGCCGAACTACGAATTCCGATTTACTCACCTGTTATCAGGAGAGAACCCAGTGCTGCATCTTTTAGCCCAGCACTGAGCCAGAAAAGTAATTCTAACCGTACTTACCAGTAACTTGAATTTCCTTCCATAGGCTAACATTGACTGGTTTCACTTGGAAATTCTTCTAAGTGTGGAGTTTTGGAACTTTATAATATTCCTCTAAAATCAGCCGAACTACGAATTCCGATTTACTCACCTGTTATCAGGAGAGAACCCAGTGCTGCATCTTTTAGCCCAGCACTGAGCCAGAAAAGTAATTCTAACCGTACTTACCAGTAACTTGAATTTCCTTCCATAGGCTAACATTGACTGGTTTCACTTGGAAATTCTTCTAAGTGTGGAGTTTTGGAACTTTATAATATTCCTCTAAAATCAGCCGAACTACGAATTCCGATTTACTTACCTGTTATCAGGAGAGAACCCAGTGCTGCATCTTTTAGCCCAGCACTGAGCCAGAAAAGTAATTCTAACCGTACTTACCAGTAACTTGAATTTCCTTCCATAGGCTAACATTGACTGGTTTCACTTGGAAATTCTTCTAAGTGTGGAGTTTTGGAACTTTGTAATATTCCTCTAAAATCAGCCGAACTACGAATTCCGATTTACTCACCTGTTATCAGGAGAGAACCCAGTGCTGCATCTTTTAGCCCAGCACTGAGCCAGAAAAGTAATTCTAACCGTACTTACCAGTAACTTGAATTTCCTTCCATAGGCTAACATTGACTGGTTTCACTTGGAAATTCTTCTAAGTGTGGAGTTTTGGAACTTTATAATATTCCTCTAAAATCAGCCGAACTACGAATTCCGATTTACTCACCTGTTATCAGGAGAGAACCCAGTGCTGCATCTTTTAGCCCAGCACTGAGCCAGAAAAGTAATTCTAACCGTACTTACCAGTAACTTGAATTTCCTTCCATAGGCTAACATTGACTGGTTTCACTTGGAAATTCTTCTAAGTGTGGAGTTTTGGAACTTTATAATATTCCTCTAAAATCAGCCGAACTACGAATTCCGATTTACTCACCTGTTATCAGGAGAGAACCCAGTGCTGCATCTTTTAGCCCAGCACTGAGCCAGAAAAGTAATTCTAACCGTACTTACCAGTAACTTGAATTTCCTTCCATAGGCTAACATTGACTGGTTTCACTTGGAAATTCTTCTAAGTGTGGAGTTTTGGAACTTTATAATATTCCTCTAAAATCAGCCGAACTACGAATTCCGATTTACTCACCTGTTATCAGGAGAGAACCCAGTGCTGCATCTTTTAGCCCAGCACTGAGCCAGAAAAGTAATTCTAACCGTACTTACCAGTAACTTGAATTTCCTTCCATAGGCTAACATTGACTGGTTTCACTTGGAAATTCTTCTAAGTGTGGAGTTTTGGAACTTTATAATATTCCTCTAAAATCAGCCGAACTACGAATTCCGATTTACTCACCTGTTATCAGGAGAGAACCCAGTGCTGCATCTTTTAGCCCAGCACTGAGCCAGAAAAGTAATTCTAACCGTACTTACCAGTAACTTGAATTTCCTTCCATAGGCTAACATTGACTGGTTTCACTTGGAAATTCTTCTAAGTGTGGAGTTTTGGAACTTTATAATATTCCTCTAAAATCAGCCGAACTACGAATTCCGATTTACTCACCTGTTATCAGGAGAGAACCCAGTGCTGCATCTTTTAGCCCAGCACTGAGCCAGAAAAGTAATTCTAACCGTACTTACCAGTAACTTGAATTTCCTTCCATAGGCTAACATTGACTGGTTTCACTTGGAAATTCTTCTAAGTGTGGAGTTTTGGAACTTTATAATATTCCTCTAAAATCAGCCGAACTACGAATTCCGATTTACTCACCTGTTATCAGGAGAGAACCCAGTGCTGCATCTTTTAGCCCAGCACTGAGCCAGAAAAGTAATTCTAACCGTACTTACCAGTAACTTGAATTTCCTTCCATAGGCTAACATTGACTGGTTTCACTTGGAAATTCTTCTAAGTGTGGAGTTTTGGAACTTTATAATATTCCTCTAAAATCAGCCGAACTACGAATTCCGATTTACTCACCTGTTATCAGGAGAGAACCCAGTGCTGCATCTTTTAGCCCAGCACTGAGCCAGAAAAGTAATTCTAACCGTACTTACCAGTAACTTGAATTTCCTTCCATAGGCTAACATTGACTGGTTTCACTTGGAAATTCTTCTAAGTGTGGAGTTTTGGAACTTTATAATATTCCTCTAAAATCAGCCGAACTACGAATTCCGATTTACTCACCTGTTATCAGGAGAGAACCCAGTGCTGCATCTTTTAGCCCAGCACTGAGCCAGAAAAGTAATTCTAACCGTACTTACCAGTAACTTGAATTTCCTTCCATAGGCTAACATTGACTGGTTTCACTTGGAAATTCTTCTAAGTGTGGAGTTTTGGAACTTTATAATATTCCTCTAAAATCAGCCGAACTACGAATTCCGATTTACTCACCTGTTATCAGGAGAGAACCCAGTGCTGCATCTTTTAGCCCAGCACTGAGCCAGAAAAGTAATTCTAACCGTACTTACCAGTAACTTGAATTTCCTTCCATAGGCTAACATTGACTGGTTTCACTTGGAAATTCTTCTAAGTGTGGAGTTTTGGAACTTTATAATATTCCTCTAAAATCAGCCGAACTACGAATTCCGATTTACTCACCTGTTATCAGGAGAGAACCCAGTGCTGCATCTTTTAGCCCAGCACTGAGCCAGAAAAGTAATTCTAACCGTACTTACCAGTAACTTGAATTTCCTTCCATAGGCTAACATTGACTGGTTTCACTTGGAAATTCTTCTAAGTGTGGAGTTTTGGAACTTTATAATATTCCTCTAAAATCAGCCGAACTACGAATTCCGATTTACTCACCTGTTATCAGGAGAGAACCCAGTGCTGCATCTTTTAGCCCAGCACTGAGCCAGAAAAGTAATTCTAACCGTACTTACCAGTAACTTGAATTTCCTTCCATAGGCTAACATTGACTGGTTTCACTTGGAAATTCTTCTAAGTGTGGAGTTTTGGAACTTTATAATATTCCTCTAAAATCAGCCGAACTACGAATTCCGATTTACTCACCTGTTATCAGGAGAGAACCCAGTGCTGCATCTTTTAGCCCAGCACTGAGCCAGAAAAGTAATTCTAACCGTACTTACCAGTAACTTGAATTTCCTTCCATAGGCTAACATTGACTGGTTTCACTTGGAAATTCTTCTAAGTGTGGAGTTTTGGAACTTTATAATATTCCTCTAAAATCAGCCGAACTACGAATTCCGATTTACTCACCTGTTATCAGGAGAGAACCCAGTGCTGCATCTTTTAGCCCAGCACTGAGCCAGAAAAGTAATTCTAACCGTACTTACCAGTAACTTGAATTTCCTTCCATAGGCTAACATTGACTGGTTTCACTTGGAAATTCTTCTAAGTGTGGAGTTTTGGAACTTTATAATATTCCTCTAAAATCAGCCGAACTACGAATTCCGATTTACTCACCTGTTATCAGGAGAGAACCCAGTGCTGCATCTTTTAGCCCAGCACTGAGCCAGAAAAGTAATTCTAACCGTACTTACCAGTAACTTGAATTTCCTTCCATAGGCTAACATTGACTGGTTTCACTTGGAAATTCTTCTAAGTGTGGAGTTTTGGAACTTTATAATATTCCTCTAAAATCAGCCGAACTACGAATTCCGATTTACTCACCTGTTATCAGGAGAGAACCCAGTGCTGCATCTTTTAGCCCAGCACTGAGCCAGAAAAGTAATTCTAACCGTACTTACCAGTAACTTGAATTTCCTTCCATAGGCTAACATTGACTGGTTTCACTTGGAAATTCTTCTAAGTGTGGAGTTTTGGAACTTTATAATATTCCTCTAAAATCAGCCGAACTACGAATTCCGATTTACTCACCTGTTATCAGGAGAGAACCCAGTGCTGCATCTTTTAGCCCAGCACTGAGCCAGAAAAGTAATTCTAACCGTACTTACCAGTAACTTGAATTTCCTTCCATAGGCTAACATTGACTGGTTTCACTTGGAAATTCTTCTAAGTGTGGAGTTTTGGAACTTTATAATATTCCTCTAAAATCAGCCGAACTACGAATTCCGATTTACTCACCTGTTATCAGGAGAGAACCCAGTGCTGCATCTTTTAGCCCAGCACTGAGCCAGAAAAGTAATTCTAACCGTACTTACCAGTAACTTGAATTTCCTTCCATAGGCTAACATTGACTGGTTTCACTTGGAAATTCTTCTAAGTGTGGAGTTTTGGAACTTTATAATATTCCTCTAAAATCAGCCGAACTACGAATTCCGATTTACTCACCTGTTATCAGGAGAGAACCCAGTGCTGCATCTTTTAGCCCAGCACTGAGCCAGAAAAGTAATTCTAACCGTACTTACCAGTAACTTGAATTTCCTTCCATAGGCTAACATTGACTGGTTTCACTTGGAAATTCTTCTAAGTGTGGAGTTTTGGAACTTTATAATATTCCTCTAAAATCAGCCGAACTACGAATTCCGATTTACTCACCTGTTATCAGGAGAGAACCCAGTGCTGCATCTTTTAGCCCAGCACTGAGCCAGAAAAGTAATTCTAACCGTACTTACCAGTAACTTGAATTTCCTTCCATAGGCTAACATTGACTGGTTTCACTTGGAAATTCTTCTAAGTGTGGAGTTTTGGAACTTTATAATATTCCTCTAAAATCAGCCGAACTACGAATTCCGATTTACTCACCTGTTATCAGGAGAGAACCCAGTGCTGCATCTTTTAGCCCAGCACTGAGCCAGAAAAGTAATTCTAACCGTACTTACCAGTAACTTGAATTTCCTTCCATAGGCTAACATTGACTGGTTTGACTTGGAAATTCTTCTAAGTGTGGAGTTTTGGAACTTTATAATATTCCTCTAAAATCAGCCGAACTACGAATTCCGATTTACTCACCTGTTATCAGGAGAGAACCCAGTGCTGCATCTTTTAGCCCAGCACTGAGCCAGAAAAGTAATTCTAACCGTACTTACCAGTAACTTGAATTTCCTTCCATAGGCTAACATTGACTGGTTTCACTTGGAAATTCTTCTAAGTGTGGAGTTTTGGAACTTTATAATATTCCTCTAAAATCAGCCGAACTACGAATTCCGATTTACTCACCTGTTATCAGGAGAGAACCCAGTGCTGCATCTTTTAGCCCAGCACTGAGCCAGAAAAGTAATTCTAACCGTACTTACCAGTAACTTGAATTTCCTTCCATAGGCTAACATTGACTGGTTTGACTTGGAAATTCTTCTAAGTGTGGAGTTTTGGAACTTTATAATATTCCTCTAAAATCAGCCGAACTACGAATTCCGATTTACTCACCTGTTATCAGGAGAGAACCCAGTGCTGCATCTTTTAGCCCAGCACTGAGCCAGAAAAGTAATTCTAACCGTACTTACCAGTAACTTGAATTTCCTTCCATAGGCTAACATTGACTGGTTTCACTTGGAAATTCTTCTAAGTGTGGAGTTTTGGAACTTTATAATATTCCTCTAAAATCAGCCGAACTACGAATTCCGATTTACTCACCTGTTATCAGGAGAGAACCCAGTGCTGCATCTTTTAGCCCAGCACTGAGCCAGAAAAGTAATTCTAACCGTACTTACCAGTAACTTGAATTTCCTTCCATAGGCTAACATTGACTGGTTTGACTTGGAAATTCTTCTAAGTGTGGAGTTTTGGAACTTTATAATATTCCTCTAAAATCAGCCGAACTACGAATTCCGATTTACTCACCTGTTATCAGGAGAGAACCCAGTGCTGCATCTTTTAGCCCAGCACTGAGCCAGAAAAGTAATTCTAACCGTACTTACCAGTAACTTGAATTTCCTTCCATAGGCTAACATTGACTGGTTTCACTTGGAAATTCTTCTAAGTGTGGAGTTTTGGAACTTTATAATATTCCTCTAAAATCAGCCGAACTACGAATTCCGATTTACTCACCTGTTATCAGGAGAGAACCCAGTGCTGCATCTTTTAGCCCAGCACTGAGCCAGAAAAGTAATTCTAACCGTACTTACCAGTAACTTGAATTTCCTTCCATAGGCTAACATTGACTGGTTTGACTTGGAAATTCTTCTAAGTGTGGAGTTTTGGAACTTTATAATATTCCTCTAAAATCAGCCGAACTACGAATTCCGATTTACTCACCTGTTATCAGGAGAGAACCCAGTGCTGCATCTTTTAGCCCAGCACTGAGCCAGAAAAGTAATTCTAACCGTACTTACCAGTAACTTGAATTTCCTTCCATAGGCTAACATTGACTGGTTTCACTTGGAAATTCTTCTAAGTGTGGAGTTTTGGAACTTTATAATATTCCTCTAAAATCAGCCGAACTACGAATTCCGATTTACTCACCTGTTATCAGGAGAGAACCCAGTGCTGCATCTTTTAGCCCAGCACTGAGCCAGAAAAGTAATTCTAACCGTACTTACCAGTAACTTGAATTTCCTTCCATAGGCTAACATTGACTGGTTTGACTTGGAAATTCTTCTAAGTGTGGAGTTTTGGAACTTTATAATATTCCTCTAAAATCAGCCGAACTACGAATTCCGATTTACTCACCTGTTATCAGGAGAGAACCCAGTGCTGCATCTTTTAGCCCAGCACTGAGCCAGAAAAGTAATTCTAACCGTACTTACCAGTAACTTGAATTTCCTTCCATAGGCTAACATTGACTGGTTTGACTTGGAAATTCTTCTAAGTGTGGAGTTTTGGAACTTTATAATATTCCTCTAAAATCAGCCGAACTACGAATTCCGATTTACTCACCTGTTATCAGGAGAGAACCCAGTGCTGCATCTTTTAGCCCAGCACTGAGCCAGAAAAGTAATTCTAACCGTACTTACCAGTAACTTGAATTTCCTTCCATAGGCTAACATTGACTGGTTTGACTTGGAAATTCTTCTAAGTGTGGAGTTTTGGAACTTTATAATATTCCTCTAAAATCAGCCGAACTACGAATTCCGATTTACTCACCTGTTATCAGGAGAGAACCCAGTGCTGCATCTTTTAGCCCAGCACTGAGCCAGAAAAGTAATTCTAACCGTACTTACCAGTAACTTGAATTTCCTTCCATAGGCTAACATTGACTGGTTTCACTTGGAAATTCTTCTAAGTGTGGAGTTTTGGAACTTTATAATATTCCTCTAAAATCAGCCGAACTACGAATTCCGATTTACTCACCTGTTATCAGGAGAGAACCCAGTGCTGCATCTTTTAGCCCAGCACTGAGCCAGAAAAGTAATTCTAACCGTACTTACCAGTAACTTGAATTTCCTTCCATAGGCTAACATTGACTGGTTTGACTTGGAAATTCTTCTAAGTGTGGAGTTTTGGAACTTTATAATATTCCTCTAAAATCAGCCGAACTACGAATTCCGATTTACTCACCTGTTATCAGGAGAGAACCCAGTGCTGCATCTTTTAGCCCAGCACTGAGCCAGAAAAGTAATTCTAACCGTACTTACCAGTAACTTGAATTTCCTTCCATAGGCTAACATTGACTGGTTTCACTTGGAAATTCTTCTAAGTGTGGAGTTTTGGAACTTTATAATATTCCTCTAAAATCAGCCGAACTACGAATTCCGATTTACTCACCTGTTATCAGGAGAGAACCCAGTGCTGCATCTTTTAGCCCAGCACTGAGCCAGAAAAGTAATTCTAACCGTACTTACCAGTAACTTGAATTTCCTTCCATAGGCTAACATTGACTGGTTTCACTTGGAAATTCTTCTAAGTGTGGAGTTTTGGAACTTTATAATATTCCTCTAAAATCAGCCGAACTACGAATTCCGATTTACTCACCTGTTATCAGGAGAGAACCCAGTGCTGCATCTTTTAGCCCAGCACTGAGCCAGAAAAGTAATTCTAACCGTACTTACCAGTAACTTGAATTTCCTTCCATAGGCTAACATTGACTGGTTTCACTTGGAAATTCTTCTAAGTGTGGAGTTTTGGAACTTTATAATATTCCTCTAAAATCAGCCGAACTACGAATTCCGATTTACTCACCTGTTATCAGGAGAGAACCCAGTGCTGCATCTTTTAGCCCAGCACTGAGCCAGAAAAGTAATTCTAACCGTACTTACCAGTAACTTGAATTTCCTTCCATAGGCTAACATTGACTGGTTTGACTTGGAAATTCTTCTAAGTGTGGAGTTTTGGAACTTTATAATATTCCTCTAAAATCAGCCGAACTACGAATTCCGATTTACTCACCTGTTATCAGGAGAGAACCCAGTGCTGCATCTTTTAGCCCAGCACTGAGCCAGAAAAGTAATTCTAACCGTACTTACCAGTAACTTGAATTTCCTTCCATAGGCTAACATTGACTGGTTTGACTTGGAAATTCTTCTAAGTGTGGAGTTTTGGAACTTTATAATATTCCTCTAAAATCAGCCGAACTACGAATTCCGATTTACTCACCTGTTATCAGGAGAGAACCCAGTGCTGCATCTTTTAGCCCAGCACTGAGCCAGAAAAGTAATTCTAACCGTACTTACCAGTAACTTGAATTTCCTTCCATAGGCTAACATTGACTGGTTTCACTTGGAAATTCTTCTAAGTGTGGAGTTTTGGAACTTTATAATATTCCTCTAAAATCAGCCGAACTACGAATTCCGATTTACTCACCTGTTATCAGGAGAGAACCCAGTGCTGCATCTTTTAGCCCAGCACTGAGCCAGAAAAGTAATTCTAACCGTACTTACCAGTAACTTGAATTTCCTTCCATAGGCTAACATTGACTGGTTTCACTTGGAAATTCTTCTAAGTGTGGAGTTTTGGAACTTTATAATATTCCTCTAAAATCAGCCGAACTACGAATTCCGATTTACTCACCTGTTATCAGGAGAGAACCCAGTGCTGCATCTTTTAGCCCAGCACTGAGCCAGAAAAGTAATTCTAACCGTACTTACCAGTAACTTGAATTTCCTTCCATAGGCTAACATTGACTGGTTTCACTTGGAAATTCTTCTAAGTGTGGAGTTTTGGAACTTTATAATATTCCTCTAAAATCAGCCGAACTACGAATTCCGATTTACTCACCTGTTATCAGGAGAGAACCCAGTGCTGCATCTTTTAGCCCAGCACTGAGCCAGAAAAGTAATTCTAACCGTACTTACCAGTAACTTGAATTTCCTTCCATAGGCTAACATTGACTGGTTTGACTTGGAAATTCTTCTAAGTGTGGAGTTTTGGAACTTTATAATATTCCTCTAAAATCAGCCGAACTACGAATTCCGATTTACTCACCTGTTATCAGGAGAGAACCCAGTGCTGCATCTTTTAGCCCAGCACTGAGCCAGAAAAGTAATTCTAACCGTACTTACCAGTAACTTGAATTTCCTTCCATAGGCTAACATTGACTGGTTTCACTTGGAAATTCTTCTAAGTGTGGAGTTTTGGAACTTTATAATATTCCTCTAAAATCAGCCGAACTACGAATTCCGATTTACTCACCTGTTATCAGGAGAGAACCCAGTGCTGCATCTTTTAGCCCAGCACTGAGCCAGAAAAGTAATTCTAACCGTACTTACCAGTAACTTGAATTTCCTTCCATAGGCTAACATTGACTGGTTTGACTTGGAAATTCTTCTAAGTGTGGAGTTTTGGAACTTTATAATATTCCTCTAAAATCAGCCGAACTACGAATTCCGATTTACTCACCTGTTATCAGGAGAGAACCCAGTGCTGCATCTTTTAGCCCAGCACTGAGCCAGAAAAGTAATTCTAACCGTACTTACCAGTAACTTGAATTTCCTTCCATAGGCTAACATTGACTGGTTTCACTTGGAAATTCTTCTAAGTGTGGAGTTTTGGAACTTTATAATATTCCTCTAAAATCAGCCGAACTACGAATTCCGATTTACTCACCTGTTATCAGGAGAGAACCCAGTGCTGCATCTTTTAGCCCAGCACTGAGCCAGAAAAGTAATTCTAACCGTACTTACCAGTAACTTGAATTTCCTTCCATAGGCTAACATTGACTGGTTTGACTTGGAAATTCTTCTAAGTGTGGAGTTTTGGAACTTTATAATATTCCTCTAAAATCAGCCGAACTACGAATTCCGATTTACTCACCTGTTATCAGGAGAGAACCCAGTGCTGCATCTTTTAGCCCAGCACTGAGCCAGAAAAGTAATTCTAACCGTACTTACCAGTAACTTGAATTTCCTTCCATAGGCTAACATTGACTGGTTTGACTTGGAAATTCTTCTAAGTGTGGAGTTTTGGAACTTTATAATATTCCTCTAAAATCAGCCGAACTACGAATTCCGATTTACTCACCTGTTATCAGGAGAGAACCCAGTGCTGCATCTTTTAGCCCAGCACTGAGCCAGAAAAGTAATTCTAACCGTACTTACCAGTAACTTGAATTTCCTTCCATAGGCTAACATTGACTGGTTTCACTTGGAAATTCTTCTAAGTGTGGAGTTTTGGAACTTTATAATATTCCTCTAAAATCAGCCGAACTACGAATTCCGATTTACTCACCTGTTATCAGGAGAGAACCCAGTGCTGCATCTTTTAGCCCAGCACTGAGCCAGAAAAGTAATTCTAACCGTACTTACCAGTAACTTGAATTTCCTTCCATAGGCTAACATTGACTGGTTTCACTTGGAAATTCTTCTAAGTGTGGAGTTTTGGAACTTTATAATATTCCTCTAAAATCAGCCGAACTACGAATTCCGATTTACTCACCTGTTATCAGGAGAGAACCCAGTGCTGCATCTTTTAGCCCAGCACTGAGCCAGAAAAGTAATTCTAACCGTACTTACCAGTAACTTGAATTTCCTTCCATAGGCTAACATTGACTGGTTTCACTTGGAAATTCTTCTAAGTGTGGAGTTTTGGAACTTTATAATATTCCTCTAAAATCAGCCGAACTACGAATTCCGATTTACTCACCTGTTATCAGGAGAGAACCCAGTGCTGCATCTTTTAGCCCAGCACTGAGCCAGAAAAGTAATTCTAACCGTACTTACCAGTAACTTGAATTTCCTTCCATAGGCTAACATTGACTGGTTTGACTTGGAAATTCTTCTAAGTGTGGAGTTTTGGAACTTTATAATATTCCTCTAAAATCAGCCGAACTACGAATTCCGATTTACTCACCTGTTATCAGGAGAGAACCCAGTGCTGCATCTTTTAGCCCAGCACTGAGCCAGAAAAGTAATTCTAACCGTACTTACCAGTAACTTGAATTTCCTTCCATAGGCTAACATTGACTGGTTTCACTTGGAAATTCTTCTAAGTGTGGAGTTTTGGAACTTTATAATATTCCTCTAAAATCAGCCGAACTACGAATTCCGATTTACTCACCTGTTATCAGGAGAGAACCCAGTGCTGCATCTTTTAGCCCAGCACTGAGCCAGAAAAGTAATTCTAACCGTACTTACCAGTAACTTGAATTTCCTTCCATAGGCTAACATTGACTGGTTTGACTTGGAAATTCTTCTAAGTGTGGAGTTTTGGAACTTTATAATATTCCTCTAAAATCAGCCGAACTACGAATTCCGATTTACTCACCTGTTATCAGGAGAGAACCCAGTGCTGCATCTTTTAGCCCAGCACTGAGCCAGAAAAGTAATTCTAACCGTACTTACCAGTAACTTGAATTTCCTTCCATAGGCTAACATTGACTGGTTTCACTTGGAAATTCTTCTAAGTGTGGAGTTTTGGAACTTTATAATATTCCTCTAAAATCAGCCGAACTACGAATTCCGATTTACTCACCTGTTATCAGGAGAGAACCCAGTGCTGCATCTTTTAGCCCAGCACTGAGCCAGAAAAGTAATTCTAACCGTACTTACCAGTAACTTGAATTTCCTTCCATAGGCTAACATTGACTGGTTTCACTTGGAAATTCTTCTAAGTGTGGAGTTTTGGAACTTTATAATATTCCTCTAAAATCAGCCGAACTACGAATTCCGATTTACTCACCTGTTATCAGGAGAGAACCCAGTGCTGCATCTTTTAGCCCAGCACTGAGCCAGAAAAGTAATTCTAACCGTACTTACCAGTAACTTGAATTTCCTTCCATAGGCTAACATTGACTGGTTTCACTTGGAAATTCTTCTAAGTGTGGAGTTTTGGAACTTTATAATATTCCTCTAAAATCAGCCGAACTACGAATTCCGATTTACTCACCTGTTATCAGGAGAGAACCCAGTGCTGCATCTTTTAGCCCAGCACTGAGCCAGAAAAGTAATTCTAACCGTACTTACCAGTAACTTGAATTTCCTTCCATAGGCTAACATTGACTGGTTTCACTTGGAAATTCTTCTAAGTGTGGAGTTTTGGAACTTTATAATATTCCTCTAAAATCAGCCGAACTACGAATTCCGATTTACTCACCTGTTATCAGGAGAGAACCCAGTGCTGCATCTTTTAGCCCAGCACTGAGCCAGAAAAGTAATTCTAACCGTACTTACCAGTAACTTGAATTTCCTTCCATAGGCTAACATTGACTGGTTTCACTTGGAAATTCTTCTAAGTGTGGAGTTTTGGAACTTTATAATATTCCTCTAAAATCAGCCGAACTACGAATTCCGATTTACTCACCTGTTATCAGGAGAGAACCCAGTGCTGCATCTTTTAGCCCAGCACTGAGCCAGAAAAGTAATTCTAACCGTACTTACCAGTAACTTGAATTTCCTTCCATAGGCTAACATTGACTGGTTTCACTTGGAAATTCTTCTAAGTGTGGAGTTTTGGAACTTTATAATATTCCTCTAAAATCAGCCGAACTACGAATTCCGATTTACTCACCTGTTATCAGGAGAGAACCCAGTGCTGCATCTTTTAGCCCAGCACTGAGCCAGAAAAGTAATTCTAACCGTACTTACCAGTAACTTGAATTTCCTTCCATAGGCTAACATTGACTGGTTTGACTTGGAAATTCTTCTAAGTGTGGAGTTTTGGAACTTTATAATATTCCTCTAAAATCAGCCGAACTACGAATTCCGATTTACTCACCTGTTATCAGGAGAGAACCCAGTGCTGCATCTTTTAGCCCAGCACTGAGCCAGAAAAGTAATTCTAACCGTACTTACCAGTAACTTGAATTTCCTTCCATAGGCTAACATTGACTGGTTTCACTTGGAAATTCTTCTAAGTGTGGAGTTTTGGAACTTTATAATATTCCTCTAAAATCAGCCGAACTACGAATTCCGATTTACTCACCTGTTATCAGGAGAGAACCCAGTGCTGCATCTTTTAGCCCAGCACTGAGCCAGAAAAGTAATTCTAACCGTACTTACCAGTAACTTGAATTTCCTTCCATAGGCTAACATTGACTGGTTTGACTTGGAAATTCTTCTAAGTGTGGAGTTTTGGAACTTTATAATATTCCTCTAAAATCAGCCGAACTACGAATTCCGATTTACTCACCTGTTATCAGGAGAGAACCCAGTGCTGCATCTTTTAGCCCAGCACTGAGCCAGAAAAGTAATTCTAACCGTACTTACCAGTAACTTGAATTTCCTTCCATAGGCTAACATTGACTGGTTTGACTTGGAAATTCTTCTAAGTGTGGAGTTTTGGAACTTTATAATATTCCTCTAAAATCAGCCGAACTACGAATTCCGATTTACTCACCTGTTATCAGGAGAGAACCCAGTGCTGCATCTTTTAGCCCAGCACTGAGCCAGAAAAGTAATTCTAACCGTACTTACCAGTAACTTGAATTTCCTTCCATAGGCTAACATTGACTGGTTTCACTTGGAAATTCTTCTAAGTGTGGAGTTTTGGAACTTTATAATATTCCTCTAAAATCAGCCGAACTACGAATTCCGATTTACTCACCTGTTATCAGGAGAGAACCCAGTGCTGCATCTTTTAGCCCAGCACTGAGCCAGAAAAGTAATTCTAACCGTACTTACCAGTAACTTGAATTTCCTTCCATAGGCTAACATTGACTGGTTTCACTTGGAAATTCTTCTAAGTGTGGAGTTTTGGAACTTTATAATATTCCTCTAAAATCAGCCGAACTACGAATTCCGATTTACTCACCTGTTATCAGGAGAGAACCCAGTGCTGCATCTTTTAGCCCAGCACTGAGCCAGAAAAGTAATTCTAACCGTACTTACCAGTAACTTGAATTTCCTTCCATAGGCTAACATTGACTGGTTTCACTTGGAAATTCTTCTAAGTGTGGAGTTTTGGAACTTTATAATATTCCTCTAAAATCAGCCGAACTACGAATTCCGATTTACTCACCTGTTATCAGGAGAGAACCCAGTGCTGCATCTTTTAGCCCAGCACTGAGCCAGAAAAGTAATTCTAACCGTACTTACCAGTAACTTGAATTTCCTTCCATAGGCTAACATTGACTGGTTTGACTTGGAAATTCTTCTAAGTGTGGAGTTTTGGAACTTTATAATATTCCTCTAAAATCAGCCGAACTACGAATTCCGATTTACTCACCTGTTATCAGGAGAGAACCCAGTGCTGCATCTTTTAGCCCAGCACTGAGCCAGAAAAGTAATTCTAACCGTACTTACCAGTAACTTGAATTTCCTTCCATAGGCTAACATTGACTGGTTTCACTTGGAAATTCTTCTAAGTGTGGAGTTTTGGAACTTTATAATATTCCTCTAAAATCAGCCGAACTACGAATTCCGATTTACTCACCTGTTATCAGGAGAGAACCCAGTGCTGCATCTTTTAGCCCAGCACTGAGCCAGAAAAGTAATTCTAACCGTACTTACCAGTAACTTGAATTTCCTTCCATAGGCTAACATTGACTGGTTTCACTTGGAAATTCTTCTAAGTGTGGAGTTTTGGAACTTTATAATATTCCTCTAAAATCAGCCGAACTACGAATTCCGATTTACTCACCTGTTATCAGGAGAGAACCCAGTGCTGCATCTTTTAGCCCAGCACTGAGCCAGAAAAGTAATTCTAACCGTACTTACCAGTAACTTGAATTTCCTTCCATAGGCTAACATTGACTGGTTTCACTTGGAAATTCTTCTAAGTGTGGAGTTTTGGAACTTTATAATATTCCTCTAAAATCAGCCGAACTACGAATTCCGATTTACTCACCTGTTATCAGGAGAGAACCCAGTGCTGCATCTTTTAGCCCAGCACTGAGCCAGAAAAGTAATTCTAACCGTACTTACCAGTAACTTGAATTTCCTTCCATAGGCTAACATTGACTGGTTTGACTTGGAAATTCTTCTAAGTGTGGAGTTTTGGAACTTTATAATATTCCTCTAAAATCAGCCGAACTACGAATTCCGATTTACTCACCTGTTATCAGGAGAGAACCCAGTGCTGCATCTTTTAGCCCAGCACTGAGCCAGAAAAGTAATTCTAACCGTACTTACCAGTAACTTGAATTTCCTTCCATAGGCTAACATTGACTGGTTTCACTTGGAAATTCTTCTAAGTGTGGAGTTTTGGAACTTTATAATATTCCTCTAAAATCAGCCGAACTACGAATTCCGATTTACTCACCTGTTATCAGGAGAGAACCCAGTGCTGCATCTTTTAGCCCAGCACTGAGCCAGAAAAGTAATTCTAACCGTACTTACCAGTAACTTGAATTTCCTTCCATAGGCTAACATTGACTGGTTTCACTTGGAAATTCTTCTAAGTGTGGAGTTTTGGAACTTTATAATATTCCTCTAAAATCAGCCGAACTACGAATTCCGATTTACTCACCTGTTATCAGGAGAGAACCCAGTGCTGCATCTTTTAGCCCAGCACTGAGCCAGAAAAGTAATTCTAACCGTACTTACCAGTAACTTGAATTTCCTTCCATAGGCTAACATTGACTGGTTTCACTTGGAAATTCTTCTAAGTGTGGAGTTTTGGAACTTTATAATATTCCTCTAAAATCAGCCGAACTACGAATTCCGATTTACTCACCTGTTATCAGGAGAGAACCCAGTGCTGCATCTTTTAGCCCAGCACTGAGCCAGAAAAGTAATTCTAACCGTACTTACCAGTAACTTGAATTTCCTTCCATAGGCTAACATTGACTGGTTTCACTTGGAAATTCTTCTAAGTGTGGAGTTTTGGAACTTTATAATATTCCTCTAAAATCAGCCGAACTACGAATTCCGATTTACTCACCTGTTATCAGGAGAGAACCCAGTGCTGCATCTTTTAGCCCAGCACTGAGCCAGAAAAGTAATTCTAACCGTACTTACCAGTAACTTGAATTTCCTTCCATAGGCTAACATTGACTGGTTTCACTTGGAAATTCTTCTAAGTGTGGAGTTTTGGAACTTTATAATATTCCTCTAAAATCAGCCGAACTACGAATTCCGATTTACTCACCTGTTATCAGGAGAGAACCCAGTGCTGCATCTTTTAGCCCAGCACTGAGCCAGAAAAGTAATTCTAACCGTACTTACCAGTAACTTGAATTTCCTTCCATAGGCTAACATTGACTGGTTTCACTTGGAAATTCTTCTAAGTGTGGAGTTTTGGAACTTTATAATATTCCTCTAAAATCAGCCGAACTACGAATTCCGATTTACTCACCTGTTATCAGGAGAGAACCCAGTGCTGCATCTTTTAGCCCAGCACTGAGCCAGAAAAGTAATTCTAACCGTACTTACCAGTAACTTGAATTTCCTTCCATAGGCTAACATTGACTGGTTTCACTTGGAAATTCTTCTAAGTGTGGAGTTTTGGAACTTTATAATATTCCTCTAAAATCAGCCGAACTACGAATTCCGATTTACTCACCTGTTATCAGGAGAGAACCCAGTGCTGCATCTTTTAGCCCAGCACTGAGCCAGAAAAGTAATTCTAACCGTACTTACCAGTAACTTGAATTTCCTTCCATAGGCTAACATTGACTGGTTTCACTTGGAAATTCTTCTAAGTGTGGAGTTTTGGAACTTTATAATATTCCTCTAAAATCAGCCGAACTACGAATTCCGATTTACTCACCTGTTATCAGGAGAGAACCCAGTGCTGCATCTTTTAGCCCAGCACTGAGCCAGAAAAGTAATTCTAACCGTACTTACCAGTAACTTGAATTTCCTTCCATAGGCTAACATTGACTGGTTTCACTTGGAAATTCTTCTAAGTGTGGAGTTTTGGAACTTTATAATATTCCTCTAAAATCAGCCGAACTACGAATTCCGATTTACTCACCTGTTATCAGGAGAGAACCCAGTGCTGCATCTTTTAGCCCAGCACTGAGCCAGAAAAGTAATTCTAACCGTACTTACCAGTAACTTGAATTTCCTTCCATAGGCTAACATTGACTGGTTTCACTTGGAAATTCTTCTAAGTGTGGAGTTTTGGAACTTTATAATATTCCTCTAAAATCAGCCGAACTACGAATTCCGATTTACTCACCTGTTATCAGGAGAGAACCCAGTGCTGCATCTTTTAGCCCAGCACTGAGCCAGAAAAGTAATTCTAACCGTACTTACCAGTAACTTGAATTTCCTTCCATAGGCTAACATTGACTGGTTTCACTTGGAAATTCTTCTAAGTGTGGAGTTTTGGAACTTTATAATATTCCTCTAAAATCAGCCGAACTACGAATTCCGATTTACTCACCTGTTATCAGGAGAGAACCCAGTGCTGCATCTTTTAGCCCAGCACTGAGCCAGAAAAGTAATTCTAACCGTACTTACCAGTAACTTGAATTTCCTTCCATAGGCTAACATTGACTGGTTTCACTTGGAAATTCTTCTAAGTGTGGAGTTTTGGAACTTTATAATATTCCTCTAAAATCAGCCGAACTACGAATTCCGATTTACTCACCTGTTATCAGGAGAGAACCCAGTGCTGCATCTTTTAGCCCAGCACTGAGCCAGAAAAGTAATTCTAACCGTACTTACCAGTAACTTGAATTTCCTTCCATAGGCTAACATTGACTGGTTTCACTTGGAAATTCTTCTAAGTGTGGAGTTTTGGAACTTTATAATATTCCTCTAAAATCAGCCGAACTACGAATTCCGATTTACTCACCTGTTATCAGGAGAGAACCCAGTGCTGCATCTTTTAGCCCAGCACTGAGCCAGAAAAGTAATTCTAACCGTACTTACCAGTAACTTGAATTTCCTTCCATAGGCTAACATTGACTGGTTTCACTTGGAAATTCTTCTAAGTGTGGAGTTTTGGAACTTTATAATATTCCTCTAAAATCAGCCGAACTACGAATTCCGATTTACTCACCTGTTATCAGGAGAGAACCCAGTGCTGCATCTTTTAGCCCAGCACTGAGCCAGAAAAGTAATTCTAACCGTACTTACCAGTAACTTGAATTTCCTTCCATAGGCTAACATTGACTGGTTTCACTTGGAAATTCTTCTAAGTGTGGAGTTTTGGAACTTTATAATATTCCTCTAAAATCAGCCGAACTACGAATTCCGATTTACTCACCTGTTATCAGGAGAGAACCCAGTGCTGCATCTTTTAGCCCAGCACTGAGCCAGAAAAGTAATTCTAACCGTACTTACCAGTAACTTGAATTTCCTTCCATAGGCTAACATTGACTGGTTTCACTTGGAAATTCTTCTAAGTGTGGAGTTTTGGAACTTTATAATATTCCTCTAAAATCAGCCGAACTACGAATTCCGATTTACTCACCTGTTATCAGGAGAGAACCCAGTGCTGCATCTTTTAGCCCAGCACTGAGCCAGAAAAGTAATTCTAACCGTACTTACCAGTAACTTGAATTTCCTTCCATAGGCTAACATTGACTGGTTTCACTTGGAAATTCTTCTAAGTGTGGAGTTTTGGAACTTTATAATATTCCTCTAAAATCAGCCGAACTACGAATTCCGATTTACTCACCTGTTATCAGGAGAGAACCCAGTGCTGCATCTTTTAGCCCAGCACTGAGCCAGAAAAGTAATTCTAACCGTACTTACCAGTAACTTGAATTTCCTTCCATAGGCTAACATTGACTGGTTTCACTTGGAAATTCTTCTAAGTGTGGAGTTTTGGAACTTTATAATATTCCTCTAAAATCAGCCGAACTACGAATTCCGATTTACTCACCTGTTATCAGGAGAGAACCCAGTGCTGCATCTTTTAGCCCAGCACTGAGCCAGAAAAGTAATTCTAACCGTACTTACCAGTAACTTGAATTTCCTTCCATAGGCTAACATTGACTGGTTTCACTTGGAAATTCTTCTAAGTGTGGAGTTTTGGAACTTTATAATATTCCTCTAAAATCAGCCGAACTACGAATTCCGATTTACTCACCTGTTATCAGGAGAGAACCCAGTGCTGCATCTTTTAGCCCAGCACTGAGCCAGAAAAGTAATTCTAACCGTACTTACCAGTAACTTGAATTTCCTTCCATAGGCTAACATTGACTGGTTTCACTTGGAAATTCTTCTAAGTGTGGAGTTTTGGAACTTTATAATATTCCTCTAAAATCAGCCGAACTACGAATTCCGATTTACTCACCTGTTATCAGGAGAGAACCCAGTGCTGCATCTTTTAGCCCAGCACTGAGCCAGAAAAGTAATTCTAACCGTACTTACCAGTAACTTGAATTTCCTTCCATAGGCTAACATTGACTGGTTTCACTTGGAAATTCTTCTAAGTGTGGAGTTTTGGAACTTTATAATATTCCTCTAAAATCAGCCGAACTACGAATTCCGATTTACTCACCTGTTATCAGGAGAGAACCCAGTGCTGCATCTTTTAGCCCAGCACTGAGCCAGAAAAGTAATTCTAACCGTACTTACCAGTAACTTGAATTTCCTTCCATAGGCTAACATTGACTGGTTTCACTTGGAAATTCTTCTAAGTGTGGAGTTTTGGAACTTTATAATATTCCTCTAAAATCAGCCGAACTACGAATTCCGATTTACTCACCTGTTATCAGGAGAGAACCCAGTGCTGCATCTTTTAGCCCAGCACTGAGCCAGAAAAGTAATTCTAACCGTACTTACCAGTAACTTGAATTTCCTTCCATAGGCTAACATTGACTGGTTTCACTTGGAAATTCTTCTAAGTGTGGAGTTTTGGAACTTTATAATATTCCTCTAAAATCAGCCGAACTACGAATTCCGATTTACTCACCTGTTATCAGGAGAGAACCCAGTGCTGCATCTTTTAGCCCAGCACTGAGCCAGAAAAGTAATTCTAACCGTACTTACCAGTAACTTGAATTTCCTTCCATAGGCTAACATTGACTGGTTTCACTTGGAAATTCTTCTAAGTGTGGAGTTTTGGAACTTTATAATATTCCTCTAAAATCAGCCGAACTACGAATTCCGATTTACTCACCTGTTATCAGGAGAGAACCCAGTGCTGCATCTTTTAGCCCAGCACTGAGCCAGAAAAGTAATTCTAACCGTACTTACCAGTAACTTGAATTTCCTTCCATAGGCTAACATTGACTGGTTTCACTTGGAAATTCTTCTAAGTGTGGAGTTTTGGAACTTTATAATATTCCTCTAAAATCAGCCGAACTACGAATTCCGATTTACTCACCTGTTATCAGGAGAGAACCCAGTGCTGCATCTTTTAGCCCAGCACTGAGCCAGAAAAGTAATTCTAACCGTACTTACCAGTAACTTGAATTTCCTTCCATAGGCTAACATTGACTGGTTTCACTTGGAAATTCTTCTAAGTGTGGAGTTTTGGAACTTTATAATATTCCTCTAAAATCAGCCGAACTACGAATTCCGATTTACTCACCTGTTATCAGGAGAGAACCCAGTGCTGCATCTTTTAGCCCAGCACTGA
This sequence comes from Calotriton arnoldi, assembly GCA_963921515.1. Taxonomy (NCBI): domain Eukaryota; kingdom Metazoa; phylum Chordata; class Amphibia; order Caudata; family Salamandridae; genus Calotriton; species Calotriton arnoldi. The sequence continues at coordinate 9,318 of CAWUFW010016155.1, read as the reverse complement.
GCCAGAAAAGTAATTCTAACCGTACTTACCAGTAACTTGAATTTCCTTCCATAGGCTAACATTGACTGGTTTCACTTGGAAATTCTTCTAAGTGTGGAGTTTTGGAACTTTATAATATTCCTCTAAAATCAGCCGAACTACGAATTCCGATTTACTCACCTGTTATCAGGAGAGAACCCAGTGCTGCATCTTTTAGCCCAGCACTGAGCCAGAAAAGTAATTCTAACCGTACTTACCAGTAACTTGAATTTCCTTCCATAGGCTAACATTGACTGGTTTCACTTGGAAATTCTTCTAAGTGTGGAGTTTTGGAACTTTATAATATTCCTCTAAAATCAGCCGAACTACGAATTCCGATTTACTCACCTGTTATCAGGAGAGAACCCAGTGCTGCATCTTTTAGCCCAGCACTGAGCCAGAAAAGTAATTCTAACCGTACTTACCAGTAACTTGAATTTCCTTCCATAGGCTAACATTGACTGGTTTCACTTGGAAATTCTTCTAAGTGTGGAGTTTTGGAACTTTATAATATTCCTCTAAAATCAGCCGAACTACGAATTCCGATTTACTCACCTGTTATCAGGAGAGAACCCAGTGCTGCATCTTTTAGCCCAGCACTGAGCCAGAAAAGTAATTCTAACCGTACTTACCAGTAACTTGAATTTCCTTCCATAGGCTAACATTGACTGGTTTCACTTGGAAATTCTTCTAAGTGTGGAGTTTTGGAACTTTATAATATTCCTCTAAAATCAGCCGAACTACGAATTCCGATTTACTCACCTGTTATCAGGAGAGAACCCAGTGCTGCATCTTTTAGCCCAGCACTGAGCCAGAAAAGTAATTCTAACCGTACTTACCAGTAACTTGAATTTCCTTCCATAGGCTAACATTGACTGGTTTCACTTGGAAATTCTTCTAAGTGTGGAGTTTTGGAACTTTATAATATTCCTCTAAAATCAGCCGAACTACGAATTCCGATTTACTCACCTGTTATCAGGAGAGAACCCAGTGCTGCATCTTTTAGCCCAGCACTGAGCCAGAAAAGTAATTCTAACCGTACTTACCAGTAACTTGAATTTCCTTCCATAGGCTAACATTGACTGGTTTCACTTGGAAATTCTTCTAAGTGTGGAGTTTTGGAACTTTATAATATTCCTCTAAAATCAGCCGAACTACGAATTCCGATTTACTCACCTGTTATCAGGAGAGAACCCAGTGCTGCATCTTTTAGCCCAGCACTGAGCCAGAAAAGTAATTCTAACCGTACTTACCAGTAACTTGAATTTCCTTCCATAGGCTAACATTGACTGGTTTCACTTGGAAATTCTTCTAAGTGTGGAGTTTTGGAACTTTATAATATTCCTCTAAAATCAGCCGAACTACGAATTCCGATTTACTCACCTGTTATCAGGAGAGAACCCAGTGCTGCATCTTTTAGCCCAGCACTGAGCCAGAAAAGTAATTCTAACCGTACTTACCAGTAACTTGAATTTCCTTCCATAGGCTAACATTGACTGGTTTCACTTGGAAATTCTTCTAAGTGTGGAGTTTTGGAACTTTATAATATTCCTCTAAAATCAGCCGAACTACGAATTCCGATTTACTCACCTGTTATCAGGAGAGAACCCAGTGCTGCATCTTTTAGCCCAGCACTGAGCCAGAAAAGTAATTCTAACCGTACTTACCAGTAACTTGAATTTCCTTCCATAGGCTAACATTGACTGGTTTCACTTGGAAATTCTTCTAAGTGTGGAGTTTTGGAACTTTATAATATTCCTCTAAAATCAGCCGAACTACGAATTCCGATTTACTCACCTGTTATCAGGAGAGAACCCAGTGCTGCATCTTTTAGCCCAGCACTGAGCCAGAAAAGTAATTCTAACCGTACTTACCAGTAACTTGAATTTCCTTCCATAGGCTAACATTGACTGGTTTCACTTGGAAATTCTTCTAAGTGTGGAGTTTTGGAACTTTATAATATTCCTCTAAAATCAGCCGAACTACGAATTCCGATTTACTCACCTGTTATCAGGAGAGAACCCAGTGCTGCATCTTTTAGCCCAGCACTGAGCCAGAAAAGTAATTCTAACCGTACTTACCAGTAACTTGAATTTCCTTCCATAGGCTAACATTGACTGGTTTCACTTGGAAATTCTTCTAAGTGTGGAGTTTTGGAACTTTATAATATTCCTCTAAAATCAGCCGAACTACGAATTCCGATTTACTCACCTGTTATCAGGAGAGAACCCAGTGCTGCATCTTTTAGCCCAGCACTGAGCCAGAAAAGTAATTCTAACCGTACTTACCAGTAACTTGAATTTCCTTCCATAGGCTAACATTGACTGGTTTCACTTGGAAATTCTTCTAAGTGTGGAGTTTTGGAACTTTATAATATTCCTCTAAAATCAGCCGAACTACGAATTCCGATTTACTCACCTGTTATCAGGAGAGAACCCAGTGCTGCATCTTTTAGCCCAGCACTGAGCCAGAAAAGTAATTCTAACCGTACTTACCAGTAACTTGAATTTCCTTCCATAGGCTAACATTGACTGGTTTCACTTGGAAATTCTTCTAAGTGTGGAGTTTTGGAACTTTATAATATTCCTCTAAAATCAGCCGAACTACGAATTCCGATTTACTCACCTGTTATCAGGAGAGAACCCAGTGCTGCATCTTTTAGCCCAGCACTGAGCCAGAAAAGTAATTCTAACCGTACTTACCAGTAACTTGAATTTCCTTCCATAGGCTAACATTGACTGGTTTCACTTGGAAATTCTTCTAAGTGTGGAGTTTTGGAACTTTATAATATTCCTCTAAAATCAGCCGAACTACGAATTCCGATTTACTCACCTGTTATCAGGAGAGAACCCAGTGCTGCATCTTTTAGCCCAGCACTGAGCCAGAAAAGTAATTCTAACCGTACTTACCAGTAACTTGAATTTCCTTCCATAGGCTAACATTGACTGGTTTCACTTGGAAATTCTTCTAAGTGTGGAGTTTTGGAACTTTATAATATTCCTCTAAAATCAGCCGAACTACGAATTCCGATTTACTCACCTGTTATCAGGAGAGAACCCAGTGCTGCATCTTTTAGCCCAGCACTGAGCCAGAAAAGTAATTCTAACCGTACTTACCAGTAACTTGAATTTCCTTCCATAGGCTAACATTGACTGGTTTCACTTGGAAATTCTTCTAAGTGTGGAGTTTTGGAACTTTATAATATTCCTCTAAAATCAGCCGAACTACGAATTCCGATTTACTCACCTGTTATCAGGAGAGAACCCAGTGCTGCATCTTTTAGCCCAGCACTGAGCCAGAAAAGTAATTCTAACCGTACTTACCAGTAACTTGAATTTCCTTCCATAGGCTAACATTGACTGGTTTCACTTGGAAATTCTTCTAAGTGTGGAGTTTTGGAACTTTATAATATTCCTCTAAAATCAGCCGAACTACGAATTCCGATTTACTCACCTGTTATCAGGAGAGAACCCAGTGCTGCATCTTTTAGCCCAGCACTGAGCCAGAAAAGTAATTCTAACCGTACTTACCAGTAACTTGAATTTCCTTCCATAGGCTAACATTGACTGGTTTCACTTGGAAATTCTTCTAAGTGTGGAGTTTTGGAACTTTATAATATTCCTCTAAAATCAGCCGAACTACGAATTCCGATTTACTCACCTGTTATCAGGAGAGAACCCAGTGCTGCATCTTTTAGCCCAGCACTGAGCCAGAAAAGTAATTCTAACCGTACTTACCAGTAACTTGAATTTCCTTCCATAGGCTAACATTGACTGGTTTCACTTGGAAATTCTTCTAAGTGTGGAGTTTTGGAACTTTATAATATTCCTCTAAAATCAGCCGAACTACGAATTCCGATTTACTCACCTGTTATCAGGAGAGAACCCAGTGCTGCATCTTTTAGCCCAGCACTGAGCCAGAAAAGTAATTCTAACCGTACTTACCAGTAACTTGAATTTCCTTCCATAGGCTAACATTGACTGGTTTCACTTGGAAATTCTTCTAAGTGTGGAGTTTTGGAACTTTATAATATTCCTCTAAAATCAGCCGAACTACGAATTCCGATTTACTCACCTGTTATCAGGAGAGAACCCAGTGCTGCATCTTTTAGCCCAGCACTGAGCCAGAAAAGTAATTCTAACCGTACTTACCAGTAACTTGAATTTCCTTCCATAGGCTAACATTGACTGGTTTCACTTGGAAATTCTTCTAAGTGTGGAGTTTTGGAACTTTATAATATTCCTCTAAAATCAGCCGAACTACGAATTCCGATTTACTCACCTGTTATCAGGAGAGAACCCAGTGCTGCATCTTTTAGCCCAGCACTGAGCCAGAAAAGTAATTCTAACCGTACTTACCAGTAACTTGAATTTCCTTCCATAGGCTAACATTGACTGGTTTGACTTGGAAATTCTTCTAAGTGTGGAGTTTTGGAACTTTATAATATTCCTCTAAAATCAGCCGAACTACGAATTCCGATTTACTCACCTGTTATCAGGAGAGAACCCAGTGCTGCATCTTTTAGCCCAGCACTGAGCCAGAAAAGTAATTCTAACCGTACTTACCAGTAACTTGAATTTCCTTCCATAGGCTAACATTGACTGGTTTCACTTGGAAATTCTTCTAAGTGTGGAGTTTTGGAACTTTATAATATTCCTCTAAAATCAGCCGAACTACGAATTCCGATTTACTCACCTGTTATCAGGAGAGAACCCAGTGCTGCATCTTTTAGCCCAGCACTGAGCCAGAAAAGTAATTCTAACCGTACTTACCAGTAACTTGAATTTCCTTCCATAGGCTAACATTGACTGGTTTCACTTGGAAATTCTTCTAAGTGTGGAGTTTTGGAACTTTATAATATTCCTCTAAAATCAGCCGAACTACGAATTCTGATTTACTCACCTGTTATCAGGAGAGAACCCAGTGCTGCATCTTTTAGCCCAGCACTGAGCCAGAAAAGTAATTCTAACCGTACTTACCAGTAACTTGAATTTCCTTCCATAGGCTAACATTGACTGGTTTGACTTGGAAATTCTTCTAAGTGTGGAGTTTTGGAACTTTATAATATTCCTCTAAAATCAGCCGAACTACGAATTCCGATTTACTCACCTGTTATCAGGAGAGAACCCAGTGCTGCATCTTTTAGCCCAGCACTGAGCCAGAAAAGTAATTCTAACCGTACTTACCAGTAACTTGAATTTCCTTCCATAGGCTAACATTGACTGGTTTCACTTGGAAATTCTTCTAAGTGTGGAGTTTTGGAACTTTATAATATTCCTCTAAAATCAGCCGAACTACGAATTCCGATTTACTCACCTGTTATCAGGAGAGAACCCAGTGCTGCATCTTTTAGCCCAGCACTGAGCCAGAAAAGTAATTCTAACCGTACTTACCAGTAACTTGAATTTCCTTCCATAGGCTAACATTGACTGGTTTCACTTGGAAATTCTTCTAAGTGTGGAGTTTTGGAACTTTATAATATTCCTCTAAAATCAGCCGAACTACGAATTCCGATTTACTCACCTGTTATCAGGAGAGAACCCAGTGCTGCATCTTTTAGCCCAGCACTGAGCCAGAAAAGTAATTCTAACCGTACTTACCAGTAACTTGAATTTCCTTCCATAGGCTAACATTGACTGGTTTCACTTGGAAATTCTTCTAAGTGTGGAGTTTTGGAACTTTATAATATTCCTCTAAAATCAGCCGAACTACGAATTCCGATTTACTCACCTGTTATCAGGAGAGAACCCAGTGCTGCATCTTTTAGCCCAGCACTGAGCCAGAAAAGTAATTCTAACCGTACTTACCAGTAACTTGAATTTCCTTCCATAGGCTAACATTGACTGGTTTCACTTGGAAATTCTTCTAAGTGTGGAGTTTTGGAACTTTATAATATTCCTCTAAAATCAGCCGAACTACGAATTCCGATTTACTCACCTGTTATCAGGAGAGAACCCAGTGCTGCATCTTTTAGCCCAGCACTGAGCCAGAAAAGTAATTCTAACCGTACTTACCAGTAACTTGAATTTCCTTCCATAGGCTAACATTGACTGGTTTCACTTGGAAATTCTTCTAAGTGTGGAGTTTTGGAACTTTATAATATTCCTCTAAAATCAGCCGAACTACGAATTCCGATTTACTCACCTGTTATCAGGAGAGAACCCAGTGCTGCATCTTTTAGCCCAGCACTGAGCCAGAAAAGTAATTCTAACCGTACTTACCAGTAACTTGAATTTCCTTCCATAGGCTAACATTGACTGGTTTGACTTGGAAATTCTTCTAAGTGTGGAGTTTTGGAACTTTATAATATTCCTCTAAAATCAGCCGAACTACGAATTCCGATTTACTCACCTGTTATCAGGAGAGAACCCAGTGCTGCATCTTTTAGCCCAGCACTGAGCCAGAAAAGTAATTCTAACCGTACTTACCAGTAACTTGAATTTCCTTCCATAGGCTAACATTGACTGGTTTCACTTGGAAATTCTTCTAAGTGTGGAGTTTTGGAACTTTATAATATTCCTCTAAAATCAGCCGAACTACGAATTCCGATTTACTCACCTGTTATCAGGAGAGAACCCAGTGCTGCATCTTTTAGCCCAGCACTGAGCCAGAAAAGTAATTCTAACCGTACTTACCAGTAACTTGAATTTCCTTCCATAGGCTAACATTGACTGGTTTCACTTGGAAATTCTTCTAAGTGTGGAGTTTTGGAACTTTATAATATTCCTCTAAAATCAGCCGAACTACGAATTCCGATTTACTCACCTGTTATCAGGAGAGAACCCAGTGCTGCATCTTTTAGCCCAGCACTGAGCCAGAAAAGTAATTCTAACCGTACTTACCAGTAACTTGAATTTCCTTCCATAGGCTAACATTGACTGGTTTGACTTGGAAATTCTTCTAAGTGTGGAGTTTTGGAACTTTATAATATTCCTCTAAAATCAGCCGAACTACGAATTCCGATTTACTCACCTGTTATCAGGAGAGAACCCAGTGCTGCATCTTTTAGCCCAGCACTGAGCCAGAAAAGTAATTCTAACCGTACTTACCAGTAACTTGAATTTCCTTCCATAGGCTAACATTGACTGGTTTCACTTGGAAATTCTTCTAAGTGTGGAGTTTTGGAACTTTATAATATTCCTCTAAAATCAGCCGAACTACGAATTCCGATTTACTCACCTGTTATCAGGAGAGAACCCAGTGCTGCATCTTTTAGCCCAGCACTGAGCCAGAAAAGTAATTCTAACCGTACTTACCAGTAACTTGAATTTCCTTCCATAGGCTAACATTGACTGGTTTGACTTGGAAATTCTTCTAAGTGTGGAGTTTTGGAACTTTATAATATTCCTCTAAAATCAGCCGAACTACGAATTCCGATTTACTCACCTGTTATCAGGAGAGAACCCAGTGCTGCATCTTTTAGCCCAGCACTGAGCCAGAAAAGTAATTCTAACCGTACTTACCAGTAACTTGAATTTCCTTCCATAGGCTAACATTGACTGGTTTCACTTGGAAATTCTTCTAAGTGTGGAGTTTTGGAACTTTATAATATTCCTCTAAAATCAGCCGAACTACGAATTCCGATTTACTCACCTGTTATCAGGAGAGAACCCAGTGCTGCATCTTTTAGCCCAGCACTGAGCCAGAAAAGTAATTCTAACCGTACTTACCAGTAACTTGAATTTCCTTCCATAGGCTAACATTGACTGGTTTGACTTGGAAATTCTTCTAAGTGTGGAGTTTTGGAACTTTATAATATTCCTCTAAAATCAGCCGAACTACGAATTCCGATTTACTCACCTGTTATCAGGAGAGAACCCAGTGCTGCATCTTTTAGCCCAGCACTGAGCCAGAAAAGTAATTCTAACCGTACTTACCAGTAACTTGAATTTCCTTCCATAGGCTAACATTGACTGGTTTGACTTGGAAATTCTTCTAAGTGTGGAGTTTTGGAACTTTATAATATTCCTCTAAAATCAGCCGAACTACGAATTCCGATTTACTCACCTGTTATCAGGAGAGAACCCAGTGCTGCATCTTTTAGCCCAGCACTGAGCCAGAAAAGTAATTCTAACCGTACTTACCAGTAACTTGAATTTCCTTCCATAGGCTAACATTGACTGGTTTGACTTGGAAATTCTTCTAAGTGTGGAGTTTTGGAACTTTATAATATTCCTCTAAAATCAGCCGAACTACGAATTCCGATTTACTCACCTGTTATCAGGAGAGAACCCAGTGCTGCATCTTTTAGCCCAGCACTGAGCCAGAAAAGTAATTCTAACCGTACTTACCAGTAACTTGAATTTCCTTCCATAGGCTAACATTGACTGGTTTGACTTGGAAATTCTTCTAAGTGTGGAGTTTTGGAACTTTATAATATTCCTCTAAAATCAGCCGAACTACGAATTCCGATTTACTCACCTGTTATCAGGAGAGAACCCAGTGCTGCATCTTTTAGCCCAGCACTGAGCCAGAAAAGTAATTCTAACCGTACTTACCAGTAACTTGAATTTCCTTCCATAGGCTAACATTGACTGGTTTGACTTGGAAATTCTTCTAAGTGTGGAGTTTTGGAACTTTATAATATTCCTCTAAAATCAGCCGAACTACGAATTCCGATTTACTCACCTGTTATCAGGAGAGAACCCAGTGCTGCATCTTTTAGCCCAGCACTGAGCCAGAAAAGTAATTCTAACCGTACTTACCAGTAACTTGAATTTCCTTCCATAGGCTAACATTGACTGGTTTCACTTGGAAATTCTTCTAAGTGTGGAGTTTTGGAACTTTATAATATTCCTCTAAAATCAGCCGAACTACGAATTCCGATTTACTCACCTGTTATCAGGAGAGAACCCAGTGCTGCATCTTTTAGCCCAGCACTGAGCCAGAAAAGTAATTCTAACCGTACTTACCAGTAACTTGAATTTCCTTCCATAGGCTAACATTGACTGGTTTGACTTGGAAATTCTTCTAAGTGTGGAGTTTTGGAACTTTATAATATTCCTCTAAAATCAGCCGAACTACGAATTCCGATTTACTCACCTGTTATCAGGAGAGAACCCAGTGCTGCATCTTTTAGCCCAGCACTGAGCCAGAAAAGTAATTCTAACCGTACTTACCAGTAACTTGAATTTCCTTCCATAGGCTAACATTGACTGGTTTGACTTGGAAATTCTTCTAAGTGTGGAGTTTTGGAACTTTATAATATTCCTCTAAAATCAGCCGAACTACGAATTCCGATTTACTCACCTGTTATCAGGAGAGAACCCAGTGCTGCATCTTTTAGCCCAGCACTGAGCC